>BLKR01001283.1:0-311612 GCA_011170035.1 Teleogryllus occipitalis
AGAGCTTGTCCCGGCTGGGGCGGTGCCCCGCTGGTGGGAGATTTCTGGTTAAGAAAACAAGGGTAAAACCGGATCTCGCTATACAGTGGAGGGAATACACCCCCGGTGATAAGAACATGCATTACACTTACAGGACTAATGCCCAGCTCCCGGAAACACGAAATAATCAACCAATCTATCTGTAACTAGTGTTGCTACAACAGCAGATAATTTCTCTAAAAATTTGTAACATTTGCAATTTTCAAACAGATAAACTCTTCACCGAAAATCAAACCTGTGTTTTTAGCGTACTTTGCCCTATCCGAGAAAAAATTAAAGAAAAAAATTGAGCTGTTTTTAAGAAAATTTCTAAAATGTCAACGCTTTTGGTAAAATACCCTCAAAAATCGAAATACCCGTAACGTACTCTCGTTAGTGTAGGAATGTTTTATCCCGGGAGGAGGCGATTATCCTCCCTAGAGGTTTAGTGATATCCGGCCCTGACCTAAACGTCGGCTGGCGGGGTTTCCATAACTAGGTATCTCCCACCAGCGGGGACAAGCTCTCAGTTCCAGACTGATCTCCCGGTGTGGTAGTGCAGTGCATGTAAGTGTAGGTGTGTGTAAGTAAGGGCAAGGATATGAAAAGGAAGGCGAAGAAAAGGTCGCGCGCGGCCCGTGGCCCTTAGAGAACTGCTGTGCATTCGTCTGGTGTTGATCGGAGTAACCACGGAAAACAAACGATCGGCGGAGTCGGCCGCTGGAATTCTCCAGATAGATCTGAGGGGGCAGATCCATTCGGCTGCGCTGCGCTGGCGGGAGGTCAGTTCATTTAGGACAGGCACATCAAACCGCGCCCGCGCGAGCTACTTGCCCTCCTGGGAAGCCCGGCGTTCCTAAGGGCACGGCCAACTTCCCCTGTCTCCGCACTCATTCCCCTTAAAATCCAGAAAAGGGTGTACATGCGCAGTGCCTGCAAGCTCTAGTAAACTTGTTACCTTGCCCGCGACCTAGACATGCCTGGCCTAGGGTCTGTGTGTGTGTGCACTCGCCTTGATCCAGGCGCGGTGCGCCTCGAGAGAGTCGCACGAGTGGCCGAGCAGCTTCACCCCGCGCCGGCTGAACTCGTAGGCGCGCTCCGCGATGCGGCCCAGCTCCGTGGTGCACACGGGCGTGAAGTCGGCCGGGTGCGAGAACAGCACGCACCACCTGCGAACCACAACCAACAACTATCTCAGGCGATTTCTACATTCTTTCTATTTTGCAAATCCCAAATGAGACCGGTGCCATTTCTTAGCGTCATTTATCACATCGGATGGGGAAAAATTGGAACCGTTTTTCAGATAAGAATGATTTAAAAAAACTGCCTATATTTCACGCAGAATTAAGCGCAAACTTCTCACATTAGCGAAAAATTTACAATTGCGTAAAATTTGTAAATAAATTTAAAATCGTCCTTCCTTTTTTGCAATTTATTTAGAATTGTGGCATTCGGGTGTAGGAGTGTTGACAATTTGCGAAAGTAAAATTATTGATTTAATACGCCCTTTTTGTAAATGAAATACAAAAGCTCTCTTTACCTGTCTCCAAAGAACAGTTTTAATTTTTAAAAGTCTTTAATATTGTTTAGGTAATGAAAGACTCCGAAACAAATTTAAACTTTTGTAATTTTCGAAAATTCAAAGTATAACGAATACGACACACATACGTTTCGCCGTTAAACAATTTGTTAGTATCACGGACTCACAAAACGTGGATTCTGACAACACAACTGATAGAGGAAGTAATTTACTACGTATAGAGGAAAAAGATGAATCATCTTTTTCGATAACGGGGTCACAAAACATGATTTTTTCTGACGAAAAATCGCCACACTCCGCTGCAACATTTCAATGTATTCACTATACTACGAAAGTACGTAGTATAGTATACTACGTAAGTACGTAGTATGCCGAGAAAGTAAAATTGTATTGGTTTCTTTACACTAAAAACCTTTTCCTCCATAAAATGCAATTTAATTCCAATCTTGAAATGCGAGTCGGTTGAACATACGTGTTACCTGCCGCGGGAGAGAAAGGGATTCGCCGTTTGTAATAGCACCGAGACACGTGGCTGTCTTCTAGAGAACTGTTTATTGTTTCTGTCCACACGATCCTTGTTCCGCCTCGCCCCGCACCTCCCGGCCTCAGCCAGCCCCTCCCCTCCCCACCCCGCCCCGCCCTGCCCTGCCCTGTCCTGCCGTGCCGCGCCCGCCCCGCCCCGCCCCCGCCCCCGCCCCGCCCCGCCCCGCCCCGCCCCGCCCCGCCCCGCCCTGCCCCGCACCGCCCCGCACAGCCCCGCCTAGAACACGCGGCTGCTTTCTGGAAGCGCGGAAGCACAAGAACACGAAAATTAACGCGATTTGGAACTAAATTTCACATGTCAGTCCATGCCTTCTGACAAATGCTCGCCTTTCGGCATCATGCATTCTCTCATTCTTCTACTCATTCTGCTTGTCACTGAACTTTTGGTGTTGCTGTGAATTTTTAATAACTTGTGTCATGAATTAAATGGTTTGTGGGAGAGAGAGAGAAAAGGAATCTCTAAAACAATTGAAATAATGTTTATGACATAGGTCAATTGAGAGTGCAGAAAGAACTGCTTAGTGACTTACGTTGTTTCTGAAATAAGAGATTCTATGTGTGGACTATATTACATGTATTACTATATTACATGCGTGGACTCCTCGGGTGGGAGAACGGGTCATTCGCATCTTGGGCTCTTGGGCTCCTCCTCAGCCAGGAAGCGCATGGCTCTCCACGTCACAGCGCGCGCGCACACACACAGCACACACACACACACACACACACACACACACACACACACACACTCACACAGTACGCACACGCACACACAGACTGCACGCACACACACACACACAGCACGCGCGTACATACACACACACTCACACACAGCACGCGCGCGCACACACACACACACTCTCACACACAAACACACACACAGCAAGCGAAAGCGAAAAAAACACACGCGAAAGACAAGAGGCTAACACCAATGCTCTGAATCCCCTATCGTTTGCACAGCTTTTATGTCAGTAACATAAACAACTAGGTTTATTACAGGGAATTAAAATATAAAATATTTTTTTCGAAAAACTACTGTTACATCGACGTAATGCAACTAAACAAAAGAAACGAAAGGCCATTCTTAATTGTCCGTTATGAACAATAGCATCTGTGACATTATGAGTTGACGTTATGTGTTGTAGTAAAAAAAAAAGGTGTTTGAAATATTATTCCAAGAAATAATATTTTTCCTGTTTGTATGACTTTTTCTTACAAGAAGAGTACTGAACGATACACGGCAGTGCCCTTACATAATAAGTATGCGAGGGGCCTGCGTCCGTCCGTCACTCACGGTTAGACGTCTTCCCGACCTCCGAGCGATGCAAACGAGGTGCCATTCGACGCGACTCGGTCTCTGGGTGGGGATTTGTTTGCGGATCCAATTACAACATTCTAAGAATTTTCTCCAAAATCCTGTTTTTGCATTTTTTAGGTAATTATGACGTTTTGAGCGATTTCGGCACCTAAATAGGTGAGCAATAGATTTGATTCCTTCTAATGAGAGTGGCATTTTTTCGGCAGATGCTTTTAACATACATCCTGAAAAAAATAAAAAAGGTTATTTGCATGTTTCGAGTCGCCTACTGTGGTGAAACGCTGTGATTTACAACAATTACTACTCTTCCGGCGGAACTTGAATAGCAGTGAGCCTTAGGTCATAATTCGTAAGGTAGAAAATATTTAAACCTAGTTATGTGAAGAAAGATAAATTAAAAAACTATTTCTCCGAATGAATTATATTAATTGAAAAATAATGTCTTCGAATATTTTCAAAAGTTAAATGAAGATTTAAGGACGTGATAACGATATACGTGAACTAAAGCAACCATTGCCATAAAATCTGTTAGTTGTAAGTTAAGTTATTTGTTGTATGTTGTATGTTAAGTATTTTACGGAGTTTTGTACTATTTGTCCTGACTTATTTTAGTTATCCTCTAAATTTTCGAAAATTCCAAAAGTTCAATTTTTTCGGAATCTTCCTGCAACTACAGTACATAAGATAGAACATTTCTTCTCAGTGAAATTTGTTATTCAATATTAGATCTTTAAATAAGATCACGTATAATTTCTTCACAATGTGATTAGCTTTCAAGCAATTTTACGTGAAATACTGGCAATTTTAAAAACAAGATTTTCTCAAAACACTGCTCATTTTTTTCTTTAAACTATTCGAATAGATAGAGCTAAATGCACTGAATAATATGATATAAAAGCCTAAAAAAATGTCTTAGGATGTTTAGTTTTCTTTGAGAAATTAATTTTTTCGCAGTCTTTCCACAGTGTTACTCCACACTTATTGTTTCTAGTTCTAGGTCGGCTTGAATCGCTGCTTTGAGAGAGATGGAGCTTGGAATATCTGGGAGCGCTTCTCATGGACCTCGTGTCGCCGTGTGGGCCGCGCGGGTGACTGGGCCGAAGGTCGTTGCCCTGGGCTCAACGAACTCGGGAGGCGGTGGCGAGTCCCAGCCGTTTGCCTCTTACACCCCTGATTACTACTCTTCCGGCGGAACTTGAATAGCAGTGAGCCTTAGGTCATAATTCGTAAGGTAGAAAATATTTAAACCTAGTTATGTGAAGAAAGATAAATTAAAAAACTATTTCTCCGAATGAATTATATTAATTGAAAAATAATGTCTTCGAATATTTTCAAAAGTTAAATGAAGATTTAAGGACGTGATAACGATATACGTGAACTAAAGCAACCATTGCCATAAAATCTGTTAGTTGTAAGTTAAGTTATTTGTTGTATGTTGTATGTTAAGTATTTTACGGAGTTTTGTACTATTTGTCCTGACTTATTTTAGTTATCCTCTAAATTTTCGAAAATTCCAAAAGTTCAATTTTTTCGGAATCTTCCTGCAACTACAGTACATAAGATAGAACATTTCTTCTCAGTGAAATTTGTTATTCAATATTAGATCTTTAAATAAGATCACGTATAATTTCTTCACAATGTGATTAGCTTTCAAGCAATTTTACGTGAAATACTGGCAATTTTAAAAACAAGATTTTCTCAAAACACTGCTCATTTTTTTCTTTAAACTATTCGAATAGATAGAGCTAAATGCACTGAATAATATGATATAAAAGCCTAAAAAAATGTCTTAGGATGTTTAGTTTTCTTTGAGAAATTAATTTTTTCGCAGTCTTTCCACAGTGTTACTCCACACTTATTGTTTCTAGTTCTAGGTCGGCTTGAATCGCTGCTTTGAGAGAGATGGAGCTTGGAATATCTGGGAGCGCTTCTCATGGACCTCGTGTCGCCGTGTGGGCCGCGCGGGTGACTGGGCCGAAGGTCGTTGCCCTGGGCTCAACGAACTCGGGAGGCGGTGGCGAGTCCCAGCCGTTTGCCTCTTACACCCCTGACGTACGAGTAGTTTTCGCGTGAAATTTAGGTAATTATTTCGCCAAAAACTGCTACAAATTTTCTCGTTTGTATCAAAGGGCGGTTAAACAAGTGGTGCTGGACCAATTTTCGGTGAAATCTCTTTCAAAAATTGCAAAATGTTAGCATTGCCAAACTTCAAATTTGAAGATGAGATTCTGGACTTAAATGAAACTCTTTTTAAAAAACAGATCTTTAAAAAAGGACGTCTACTTTTGATAAAACGAGTAGTTTTGCGTAATCTCTGCTTGAAATTAGTGTAAATTACAAAAAAAAACCCAACTATTTGTTCAAAAACCGCTCCCAATTTTTTCCTTTTTTCCACGGATTCCAAGGAACCATTAAAATAATGGCGTAGGTCACATTTTTATTGATCACTCTGAACTTCGGCAAATTGCAAAAGTTAAAAACAATTGGAGAATGTACGTGCTATTGTAGCACCACTAGTTGGTTTGTTTGTGTTTTTTTTCTTCCGGCTGAAAGCCAACGAAAAACGTGGCGCCGTTGATCAGCTTGTGCGCGTTGAAATTCCAGAGCGAGTGGGGGAAATGAACAATAATCTTCTTATTCCACCACTAATTCTTTGATCGTACATGTTCATTAGCAAGGATGTTTCCAGGTGTTTCCAGGTGGTTTCCAGATTAACGTTTCCAGGTGCTTCAACTACTGTGATCATGAATCCCGTAAGTGTAGTGGCATTCACGATATTACGGAGGAGACTGTGTTCCTCTCCTGCTGGATGGTGAGATCGGCGCCCACTTCGGATCGACTTCCGGAGGCTTTCCCTCCCCAGGCGTCTCTCCCCAACGCAGGAGCGCCTCAGTTGGGACAAGCCCTCGATGGATGTGGTAGTACATGAAGTCTTGTCAAGTGAGAGGATCGGATAAGAAAGAAAAAAGAAAAACCGCGGTCCATGACCTCTTTCGTAGCGTATTACTTCGACATTCTTTCTGATATTGATCGAAAAAAACACGTAAAACTACGATAAGAGCAGCCGCTCGTTAGAAATCTCCTCCAGACGGGAGTAGTTTCCATTGAATCTACTTTTGCAGCTAGAAGGAATTATATAACTGTGGTAGTAAGGAGTATACTTGTCCACACCAATTACAAAAACGACGGGGTTGAATTTAAGAATTAAGAATAATTGTCTCGTGAAAAATAAATTTAACTAATAGTGACTCATGCATTTTGCATGAGCCGTTCCATTTGAAACAAAAAATTATCACTTTCAATGGTTTTATGATCTAATCAACAACTAATAATTTTCGTGGCTTACCACTCGTCAATACAATGTTTATGCATTCACCATATTGCATTCACATGAATTCATAAACGTTATCGACGATTTTGCGATAACACAATGTTCGATACCCTCGTGATGAATGGTCCGCCGTGATTTGGCAGTTTATCTTATTTACAGTGACGAAACATACGAACTAGTTTGTTGACTTACATTGAGCTCAGTATCTTGTTTGTATTCGAAAATAAAATTTGGGAAGTTCGCTGACTTGCGAGTCTCCCTTCTGGCTGGAGAGGACACGTGGTGGAGGATGCAACGAAGTCATTGCAATTTACGAATATCGTTTTCATTTGATTGGAAAATCAAAAGCAATAACATTAGTTCTCTAACGAGGAAAGAACTGCAAACACTCTAAAATTAGAATATAAAATTACAGTTGTTGTTTGAATTTAACAGTATTTTACTTTTCCGTCCTTACTTCGTAAGAAAAGAAAGTATTGTAATCGGACCCTGGCGAATTTTCGACAAAAAACATCTAAATCTCGGACCTTTGTAACAAGTAAGTGTTGTCTTGTACTTATATATAATTAATTACTTCTTTTATCACTTGTGAAGTCAGAATCCATATTTTGTGGATTTCTGATACAGAAAAATCGATTAACGGCAAAACGCCTGTCTGTCCGTCTGTCTGTGGTCAACTCTAGCGCCTAAACCGTCCAGCTTATTTTTCTAATCGATTTAAATGAACTCGAGGCCGTGTCTTTGACTCTGAATTTTCGAATTCTGCAAAAGATAGAAATGATTCGAGAAAGTGTGTGCAGTTGTAGCATTACTAGTTTAAAATTGTAGAAACTGTAATGATATCCAATGGAGGAAAGGTTGTGTGTGCAGTCGTTTTTATTAGTCACAACACGACAATAATGAATACCTATTTTTAAGAAGCTTGAACGATAAAGCGACAATGCAAAACACGAATAATTGTAGTGTCTTTGAATATACAGATAAAGAATATTCTCTCTCACTTTAGTTTGAAAATGTCATAAAGAGCAACAAGATTACACTAGGATGTAATTATCACATGAGAAAAACAACAACACATCGAACGTTGAAACTGATTATCCTGCTTCACATTAGTCCACAATGTCAGTTATGCCACAGCGCGTTCAAGATAACGGCTGCGTCTCCGTTGCCAGTGGTAAACAAGCACGAGGCCGCTGCTGCGTGAAGTGCCTCTGGCGCCGCCCAGTCATCGCGCACACGGCGTTTCCACGGACTGCTCTGCGAACCTACTGCGAAGAAAGAAACCGCTAAAATGCGCAGGCTCAACTTCACTCCGGGTTGCTGTTGTATGAGTCTGCGCTTATTAGAGGTCGGATTGAACCGCTAGTTCTAGTCCAGGCGCGGTCTTACCGTGGCTGTACACTACCGGTCGGGAGTCCTCCCTAGCTGCCGCCCAAAAGAATGTAAAAAATATTTATAAATGTATTTATTTATTTATTAATAATGGCTTTCTGAGTTATATTATGTAATAATTATATCAAAATTTTTATATGACAGTGCTACAACGCTAACGCATTTGAAGCTGTTGACAGGGAAGAGAAAAGCGTTAGGCTCCCACTTCATTCTGCCATAAGCCCCTATGTAAAACGAGGAGGGCGTGACGTCATGCATTCACTGCACAGGCTTACGGGCGGACGAAGGCTGCGGCCTGGCAGCCTTCAAGGGTCAGGACCCGGGCGCGGCCGAAGCCTGGGTGGGCGTAGGGTCTGAAGAACGGCGTGCTCACCAGATAGCAATACTATGCAGCTCAGTGAGAAGCACTGAGCATTAACTAGTTGTTCAAATACGCGGTAGGATCGCTACTCCTTTATCGAAATGTGTTTACAAATACATTAATTAAAAACCAAGTCCTAATGAAAAACGTAGACAAAACTCTGTCAAAGAACACGTTCCCCTGCTGTCCCCATAAATGAAAATCTAGTACTACCCCCGAATTAACTTCATGAACTGGCGGGAAAATCGACACGCCCTGCTTTCTGAAGTGCCGTTAGGTACGCACCACAGAGCAGTTTTTGTATGGTACGAAATTTAAGTGGTTGTCTGTTGTCTTGTTAGCGGTGTAGGTGAATTGTTCGTAAGTCATAGTGTGCTAGTGTAGCTGCGTTTGCTTCATTAGTGGTGTTGGGTAGTTTTGTGGGTTTTATTGGTGTTGGTGTATTTGTTGTAAAATGAATTCAGTGAACAATATACGTGGTAACAATTTGGATCTTCATTCGAGGATACAGGTGAAAACCCTTTCAGAACGTTGTTTTTCCACTCTTAAAAGGATGAAAACCTTCATTCGAAACACAATGAAAGATCGACTGTGTGCGTTGGCAATGTGTTCCATTGAAAAGGAGTTATTGTCATCACCGAACTTCAATGAACTCGTCAAGACTACTTTGCAGAACAGAAAGAGAGCAGAGCTGACTTCATTTATAAACAAATAAACTAACGTAAGCCAAATATTATAAGTATGTAACGTTAACATAGTTGTGCTGCGGTGCACCCCACCCCCAGCAATTAAACAGTTGCAGCCTACCCCATTTAGAAAACCACGAGCCGCGACTGGTTTAGTCCAAGTCGACGCGAAATGTTGGTAAAAGATTGACCCAACTGGTGCTAATTTTTCAAAACTGAAAATTATTTTAGTTATTCATAAGGGTAAGTTTTTTAGAATAGTTACTACGGATTGAGACTTTTGAGAATTTCCTGAACGTCTGTGAAAGCTCATGATTTGAGAATGTTCATCATAATATTACGATGAATGTTCTTCACAATATTATATCATTAACATGTTTATTCTCTTTTCAAACACGACATTCACCAAGAAATTAAGAAGCTGTTTATAATGTAATAGTTTTAACTAAGTTGATTACTGATGTGTTCATCTTCCTTCTAACGTCTTCAAAGAAATAATGTTTAAAATCAAACGAAATGTTCATTAGTTTTCATTTAAGATTTGCATAACTTTATAAGCGTTTGTGTTGCCACTGAGTCTTAAAATCTTCAGCTCCGTGACAGCTGTTTACAATCCTTCTCTGCAGGCGTACATCAATGGTTGTGGATGGTGGCAATACTATTGGGATGGAACGCACTATTGGGTTCACCTGTCACTCCGTCTCTACTTCCTGTCTCGTTGAATCTCAAGTTATTTACAATGTAAGACACAAAGTACTGTGACATCACCTCCAAAGTAGGAGGTCACATTGTATTCAATACAATGCTCTGGCTTTAAAATACGTCATTGCTACACTTTTGTCTTTCCTACTCGAAGACTTCCAACCACCGAAAAAGAGCGTCACTCGTAACAGAATACGCCGAATGTAATAATTAATTTTTATATTCAGGGCTCTTCACTCATAATATAAACTAAACAAGTGTGTTAAATTCGTACCAGATACTTTCAGTGCCCCAGGCATGATGCATTTGGCAGCTAGCCAAGAACATATGCAGAGTGCTTGTCAGAGCCAGAATAAGTGCACGAGGTTTACAATTGTGTAATCAAACTCAACATTGTAAAAACATTCGTATTCGTCCAGTCCACCTGCTAAAGTGCATTAATACACAAATATTCATGCACGTACTTAATTATTGTTAATAAATTGATTATTGATAACAAAGTACTACACTTTATAATGACATATTGAAGAAATGTGGCAAATCTAATTTGAATGAAAACATATTCTTGAAATGTATAAACATACGATAAATAGTGTATAATTAAATATGTGGCGAGTGATTCGTCGGAGAGGGTGGATGCTAGAAAGCAGATTCTTCTTCTGAGTTCTAGGCGCCTTCAGTTCCAGGGACAATTGCCATTTTCCATTTCAATATCAGAGAACTCTATAAGTACAAGAAACATTATCATACAACTGAATTAAATTATTCATTGCTTTGCATTATGAATATTTGAGGTAATAGAAAACTTTTCATCGCAGGGAAACTAAACAAAAACCGTTAGGTGGTGACGTACGCCACGGAGTATGTTCATGAAAACCGTTTTCAAGAACAAGTAACCCTTCGAAAAGTGAAACAAATGTGATTTTTTAATGCAATCATAAGCTTCCGCGGCTGGAGTCGTGTGAAGACTCGGCTGCCCGGGAGCCTTTACAGCCGGTCTCGGAGCCATCACCCGGCGAGTCGACAGCCTTCACATGATTTTTTCCCAAAACTCCTAAGATTTAATTGTCAAACATAAAATATTATATTTGATCTGTAAGTTTAAAATTGAAAATCCCAGAAGAAATCAAGAATTGAATTGCCTGGCGTAAGGGAATACATCAAACTACGGTTCTAATTTCTTTCTTAATTTACGAAACTGTGGTTAGTATTACAATGAACATTGGTAAAGAAAGCCTTCGGGGTCCGCCACCGCCCGGGCGCGTGCGCTCTGCGTGCCAGGTCACGTGCTGCGCCGCGCGTCGTAGGCACGCGCCTTCGCGCCACGCGCGCTGGGTGGGCACAGCCTCTGTTTGGCCTCCCGCGCCGCCATGTTTGTTCTCGCCTGGCGTCTGTTGATCTGCAAATGTTGCTCTCATCGGCGGAATGTGCCCTTTCCGTTTCTTGTTGCGGTGCGAGGTGCAGCGGAGGTATTGGAAGTCGTTTCCTTCGATTCGACCACAGTGAGCCAGCGATTCTGCAAGTTAGACAGGACTTGCACGTTTCCTCGGAGAAGAGTTGACTTTAACCGCGACCGTTTCTACTGGCATGACGTGTTTCAAGTTGATGAAACTTGGCTTGTCATTCTGTAGTTAGGTCGCTTTGCCACCTCATTGGTGAAGTTCATTCTGATAGAATGTTAAATACCAATTCTGAAGACGATGTTTATTTTTAGTATATTCTTTAAGTAGTAACACCGGTCCCTCAGAATGTCTCGGTATTTTATTTTGTAAAATTGACTACACTGGTCACTCCGAACTTTGAGCTATGCATCATTTAAGAGACTCTCTTTGATGTGATAACATAGTTCTGTAAGTTTTCTTACTCATTATTGTAAAC
Source organism: Teleogryllus occipitalis (assembly GCA_011170035.1). Lineage (NCBI taxonomy): Eukaryota > Metazoa > Arthropoda > Insecta > Orthoptera > Gryllidae > Teleogryllus > Teleogryllus occipitalis. Next base: position 11,767 of record BLKR01001283.1, read on the forward strand.
ATGGTTGGGCAAAATACTTTAAATTTAGTATTTAATTTCTTCGCCAGAATACGCTGTAAATACGTATTTCAATACATACTTAAAATATACTAGGTTTTGAATTGCTAAATACCTATGTATTCAAGTTACTTCAAATACTCAAAATACAGTAATTACAGTAATTTTGTATTGCAACAATATATTGTAATTGTCAAGTACAATAAATTACTGACAGTCATATATTTCTGAACAATTACTAAAAATTTTCAAATATAAAACACTTTTACTTCTACTTTCGCAAATCACTTACAAATATAAAATGATATCAAAAATATTTCTAACTCAAATAAACGGAATTTCCTTTTAAAACGACCGGTTTTCTCAAATAAATCAATTGACAATAAGCCCCTTGTTGGTGAATGTATAAAATCCACAAAGGAAAACAGTTTTTGAACTGGCAGTGATGAACATAAATTATTCTTATTATTATTAGGAATAAACGCTTTTTTTTACTTTCAGATAATTGTTTAGCATTTTAAATGATGTAGATTTATCATTTGTTGATCGGTTATCCGAACAACACGAATTCTTTGACTTTCAAGTTTGTAAACAAAGCTATTATTCCTGACGCTAAATGCCGATGCTATCATGAAAACCAAGCCCAGTGTTCTTGGCTTATCACAATATTACTCTAAACGTAAGTGTATTTTACGTACTACCTTCGGGATGTTCTTCTATTTTATTAAGAGAGTGGGTATCAGTTGTTTTGTTTCGCAATATGTAACGTTTGCTTATATCCAACTAGCAAATTTCCAATTTAGATAGATAAATTTGTTAAAGTTTGCTTTGAGTTAATCTTCGGTGGCAAACATTATTCCAACTAGATATACGACAATTACAAAACTATTACGAATATTTATAAATATAACTACAATTAGAATTAGAGATTGATTTTGAGTTATCTGTAAGTTGATTTATAGCTTTTCTAACACTTCACTCCACTTCACTTCACTTCTCTTCATTTCACTGCGCTGCACTACACTGCACTCCCCTCCCTTCCCATGCCCCCCACCACACCACACTACACTTCACTTCACTGTTCTTTTCCAGAGTAAGGCATTTTCTCGTGCATTTCAAATAATATTTCATTCTCTTAGAAAACAACCAAGGTAATGTTATGGTTATTTGATTATTTATTTAGTTTTGTAGAGAATGTCGAAAGAGAACAAACCTATATGTGTCTCGCAAAAGTCAGCTGTTGGTCTAGAACCGAATTGTTTGAAGTGTTCCAAAAAGTTGAGCAATGAATGTGTGTAACAACATTGTGATTACTATCCTTTGTGCCTAGTGTAATGGCCAAATTAATAGTATTGATTTACAAATATACTCTAAAACAAATATTATGAAACTGAATTTCATACAAGCTTCAAACATTTTTGTAAGAAATGTGCTCTAAAAATTTATTTCAATGTTAAAAAAATTATATTACGAACATTTTGATTCAAATATATGTATTATTTAAATTTATTATATTTACATTTTCCGTTAATGGCATTCAATACACAAGTCATTGCAGCAACATCGATGTATATGAAATCATTTTGAATCAAAGAGGTGGTGTGGTCTACGTTAGAGCCTAAACTGTTCGGGCGATTATCACCAAAACTGATATTCCCCCATCGATCTGAACGAACTTGTAGCTTAGGGAGTTTCAACCGGAAATTTTTACTGTTGAGAGTACTTTACATGTAACCTCTCAAATATTTTCAAAATTTTCTCAAAAATAAAAATGTTTATGAACATTAATTTTAAAGAAAAAAATTGGAGTCGTTTGTGAGAAAATTTTGAAAATGTTCCTAGGGCTTTAATATAAACACTCCCCAAAAATTAATGTATGTTTTTCACAATCGCAGCTTCAGCTGACGCAAAAACGACAGGGGTTTCTTCAATTTGGAAAAAATCCTACGTACGGTTTAGACGCTATGTTTGTTCACAGACGACAGACGCACGAACAGACGGACGGACAGACGGTTTGCTTTCAATTAGTTTTTCGGCATCAAGGACCCACAAAACAGGGATTCTGACTACACGATGAGTTAGAAGGTTTTTTTTTCTTAATTTAGATTCTTTTTATTTTTATTTGTTGGTCAGATTTACACGGTTAACTCTGAATTTTCGAATATTGAAAAATTTGAATTTTTTTCGACGTGTTCCTACAACTATAAAATTGAAGACAGAGATTTTTCCTTCAGATGGAATTGATTGTCCATTAATATTTCTTTAATTAAGGTCATGTATATTCTTTTGAAAATTTTAGTAGTTTTCCTGCAATATTTGCAATTTTAAAAAAGAGCAAAAATAAGATTTTCTCAAAAACGATTCCAAATTTTTTCTTTAAATTTTTGGTGGGGTTAGTGCCAAACTATCCCTATACAATGACATAGACCCCATATTGCCATATTCTTTTATTTTTTTCAAATAGTACAAAAATTTAGCTTTTTAAACTTGTCTCTCACGTCGGTAATATTTACATTAGAAGCGATTTCTTCACATTATTATATTTACTAGCATATGTGCTTTAAAATAGGTCAAACTTCTTAAGACTTTTCCAACGGATAGTGATAATGGCACTGTTTAATATGACGTAAAGTTCATATTGGTGTATTCTTTCTTTCTTTTTGTTTAATTATACGAATGTAATTTTTTCAATAGCTTTCATGCCGTTAATATGCACATTTCAATGAATTTTTATACATGATTGAATTTGTGGTTGGATGTTCTTCAAATTACTTCAAATGACGTTTTTCGAAAACTCAATAGATTCCTGTGAAGAAGAGCTTCAAATTTCGAGTTTAGTCAAGCTTAAAGATATTTCCTTAAAACAGCTCCAAATTGTTCAATAAAAATTATTTAGGGCGAGGGCGAGGGCGAAATAGCTTTCTTTAATATTCTTAAATAATGTATGTAAGGCCACATCACGGAAATTAGAAAACTTTACTTCGAGAAAGTCTTGCCATTCTGTTGCACCTGTAGTATTTCTTAATTTAGTAACTGAATTTATCCACTTTTTCGTTTTCATGGTCTGGCTATGAACTTTTTTTTTTTGCTGAAAGTCCGCCGTTTTTTCACGCAGCATTACATAACTTTATACTACGAGAAAAAATGGAGGTGCTACAGAATGACAGTCTTTCTCATTTTTTTTTGAAAAAAAATTCAAAGCTTCAACTAGTCAGATCGACAGAGGTTTCTTCAATTTGGAAAATACTGTACGCATGGTTTAGGCGCCAGTAGTGTTCACAGACGGACGGAAAGACAGACAGACGGACGGAAAGACGTTTTGAAAAAATAACTTTTACGGTATCAGGGGACCATAAAAGTGTATTTCCGTTGAAATCTCGAAATCGATTCTTGGCAGCATTACATAACTTTCTCTATGTCATTCCGTATACGAGATAGTAATTAGAGGTGCTACAGAATGGCACAAACTTTCTTGTAAGTAAAGTTTTCTAATTTCCATGATGTGGCTTTGCTTGACAGTCTTGCCCTCATCCTCATGGCGGCTACAATCTATCGCCCCCAATATACATATTTTTTTAATTTTCTCAATTTTTCGGTATCCTCATGCTAGATTCGAAATTGTACTTTTAAAATATTATAGAAGAATAAAACCTTGTTCTATATGGAAATTTTCATTAAAACATTTTGAGAGTTTTTGGAAAAAATCATTTAAGATATACTGCAAATGCGGGGTTTGAAGCTCTTTTTCACAGGAATCTTTTGTATTTTTGAAAAACTTCGATTGAAGTCATTTGAAGAATTTTCACTCACGACTGCAATAATTTACATATTGCTAGAAATGTCCATATTAACGGCGTGAGAGATATTTAAAAAAATACATTTCGGTAATTCTTGAAAAAGTAAAATAATACACCAAAATTAATTCTATGTCATATTAAACAGTGCAATAAGCACTATACGTGCGAAAAAATTGAAGAAAACATTTGGAGCCGTTTTTGAGGAAACAGTGTTTGAGCGTTTCTGAAAATGCATGATTTTGAGCTCCTTTTCACAGAAAACTATTGATTTGTCAAGAAACGTTTTCAGACATCATTTAAAGCATATGTACTCATAAATGAATTAATGTGAACAAATTGCCACTAATGTAAATATTAATGACGTGAAAGGTCAGCCAAAAAATTAAATTTTTGTAATTTTTGCAAAAACGAAAGTATAGAGCAAAATGTCTTGTATGTCATCTCATAGAGTACACTTAGCACTATCCCTATCACAAATTTAAAGCAAAAATTTGTAGCCGTTTTCGAGAAAATTTTGTTTTTGTTATTTTTAAAAATTGCATGCCATATACTACGGAAAGTCTTAAAAATTGTACATGAACTTAATGAAAGACCTGAAATGGAACAACAAATTTCATTTGAAGGAAAAATCTCTGTGTTCAATTTTATAGTGTTAGTAAGACGCCGAGAAAAATTCAAACTTATGAAATTTTCGAAAATTCAGTGTTAACCATGAAAATCGAGACCTATGTCATCTTTATAAGCGTATTTTTTCCTATTCTTACGAGAAATTTAAAGAAAAAATTCGGAGCAATTTAAAAAAAAAAATTGAAAATGTCCCAAGGACTTCATGTAATGAACCCCCAAAAATTAATGAACGTTTTTCAAAATCGCAGAACTTCCACTCAGGCCGGTTCGACAGGGAGGTTTATTCAGTTTGAAAAAAGTCCTAATTGTAGTTTAGGCTGAAGTCACTATTATCTCTTCCCTGAATTGAAGAACCATCTGGGTGGAATGAACTTCAGTACCGATGAGAAGCTGAAGGAAGAAGTCGCGCTACCTGCGCATAAAAAGTAAGGTACAGCGCATCCAAAAATGCGTTGATTGCAATGGTGATTTTGTGTAAAAATAGTAAAGGTCCAAGCTTTCCAAAACTGTACGTGTCAGTGCAGCAAAAACACGTGTTTTACTCTGTTCAAAGTCATTTGGAGACCTTATTTTACGGACAACTTTGGTATTTCAGCCATAATCTCTTTATTTACAGGTAACATGAGAATATCGGTCCGTCTTCCAAATGAACAACTGTTAAGAGATGGTTCTATGTTTCCCTCTAGGCCAACACTATTTTTCTGACATCTGTAGACTGTTCTTAAGGTAAGTAATATTTATTTTTTGCTCCTTATGTAGTCGACGTTATGGGTTAAAGTGAAGCCGTGGGTCTAATAAAAACTGAACAGTGATGGACGTGGGTCTAATAAAAACTGAACAGTGACGGACGTCTTAAACGCCCATTTAAATTAATGTCGCAAACATGTGGAATTTATAAAATATAGGTTTCACTTAATCAATTACTTGTAAACGTGTTCACAATAAATATCTGAAAGTGGTTTTGAAAGCACTATCACTCTATCGCATGACGCGTGATACACATTTCCTTATTTCCTCTTCAAAACTTCATTCGTAAAAAAAAACAAAGGTTTTTTTCTTCGGTGCGCCATGTTTTCGTGAAAGCAATTACATTGTGACCAGTGGCGTAGCTACCTATTAGGCTACAAGGCGGAGCCTACCCAAACATTTAATGAAAAAACATATCTGTTCTCTTTACTTAATAATGTGGTTATTTATAATTTTTCAATTCACAATTACCACGTTTCACGCAGGTTTTGCGTCGTGAATTTCCCGCTTAATTGCGAACTTACCCGTCATAGGAGGAAGGCTTTGGCGTTTAGAGCCTTCAACGCATGCACAGTGCGTGCCCTCGCTAGACATACTACTCGCTCAACTTTTCTTGAACAAAAAAAGTTTCATTGTTTTGGGCAACAGAATAATTTTTCATTTCAAATTTATAATAATTATATCACAAAGTTTTCACAAAAAGAAAATAATGTCAATACTTACATTCGATAATTAAACGGTTGCACTAGACACATAAAAACAATCTTCATCGGTATCAAGCAACTATTAATACTTCTAATTGTCGCTGTGAGAGTATTTAGGTTTATTTGCATAATCTTGAATTAATGATTATGCAAATAAACATCATCAATCGGCGTAAACCACGGTGTACGCAGAAGACATACTACTCGCGCAACTTTTCTTGAACGATGAATAGAAGAAATGAGGGCGGAGTGGGGGTATTAGTTACAAAGTCGGCCACTAGAGTATTTACAATAATGCTAACCTCTGGAAAATCGAAGTCAAACCAGCTACGTGTGCGGCCAGGTCATCGCTCTGCGTAGGCAACAGCAGGGACTCTAGACAGGAGTTTTAGGTGCCTCCCTTGAAGGACCCAGGTCCTTCAAGGGAGGCATCTATAACTCCTGACTCAGCCATTTATGTAGATAATGGTAATAAAGATATAGATAGAATAAGTTCTCGATTATGAAAGCAACTAGCTTCGACTAGCTTCTGTTTCGCGCCAACAAAGTTTCAATGCTTGGAATGTTGTCATCAGTGCTCGCTGCGAGTTTTTGCCTTCAACTGTTTATTGCTCAAGGAAGGGGGAAACAACGTCATCGTTCAAGAAAAGTTGCGCGAGTAGTAGACTGTTCCTACGGTCGGCTACACCGACCCGAAGGCCGGCCTATCGGGAATCCTCGTGTTCGTTCGTGGTCTTTGGCGGGCCCACGATCCCACACCAATACGACAGGCCCACATACACACATACACCAATTCAGCTTATCAGAGTGACTAACCTCTTGTTGAAACCGAAAACCTTGAAAGAGGTATCAGGATCAGTGGACCGCGAGAAATGCAATAAAATGACGGTGCCTTAATAGACAATTTGTTAACTCACAGTTTGGCATCTTAAGGATAGTTTGAATATTTCTTCTTGGAATTTGCTTATAAATAAATTAAATGGTTTGTGATTATCTTATTTATTTTAAACATTTATGTACATTTAGACGACTCGTGTGAGTGAAATAAACAAAAGAGTGGGAAATAAATTAATTAGTGATTACACTAAACCGGTTGTTCACCTATTTGGTTCTATAAGTTTTTTAAATAAACATTTTCCAGGCAGAAAAAAATTGTATTTCTTCAACCTCTTTAAGAAAACTGTCCTGGCCCAAATTATCAACGGCGACAACTTTTTCAAGAGCCTCTCTTAAAGTATCATCTTACTTTCAGGGGTGTGTTGCTACGAACTATAATTTTATTAGTTGGAGTACGAAAGTAATAATAATAATAATAATAATAATAATAATAATAATAATAATAATAATAATACATAAACGACAAATTAGACAATAATTCTCCTTTTGAGACATCAAATCTGCTCTAGAGACTACCCAGAAAAATGACCACTCCACGCCACTGGGTGTGAGTATTAAGACAAAATCTGCAAGGACTAAGGCACCGGAGGGATTCGAACCCTCGATCTCCTGTTTACTAGACAGGCGCTTTAACCAACTAAGCCACGGCGCCCTTGCTTTGCTTCATGCAGTTGAAGGTTGAATATAAACTCGAGTTTCCCCAATTCTGAGGGAAATGTTTTGCATTTAATATTTAGTTCGCGCCATTAGCTTCTGAAGAACAGGCTCTTGTCATGCGGTTTCTGTCACAGCATCTTCAAACAACATGCTTTGTTGAAACACGTTGCAAAATGTTACCACTAAGAATAAATAAAGTATATTATTTTAAAATAGAGAGAACGCAAATAAAAAACATGACTTCAAGAGACCTCATAGAGTTTGAAAATTAGAAACACCCATGGCCGCAAAATGTCCGGACACTTTCAACAAGAGGCATTGCTTTAAAAAATGACTGTACAAACTGTACAAGTTCCTTTCAGTTATTGAACAAATTCAAGTACAAAGTTAAAAATGAAGTTCACTATAAAGTAGAATAATAATGGTATTGCTGATTTATGAGTTTTTATAAAAGACCGTCATTGAAAACTTCTGGTTCTTGCCAGAATTCCTTATATATAAAAGAGATTCAGTGCTCGTCAAAGTAGTTTATTCTGAAAAAAAAAAAAGAAAAAAAAACGAGCTTTTGAAAGAGTAGTTTTGTGCATGCCTCTAGAAACAACGATTACATTAACCATAAGCATTGTAGAACGTTGTAGTGACTAATTTCAATATTGAGAGTTCGACTTCAAATCCAATGGGTTCGGCCTGCGCAGGTTCCAGGCCTGTTCGCAGCGCAAATTTTATGACAGATTTGTCAAGAACAGTGCAGTGTTCTGAAGCAGTGACTCGCATGCCAACAGCTGCGATGTCCGAGAGGTTAAGGCGTTGAACTTGAAGTCCAATGGGATCTGCCCGCGAAAGTTCGAGTCCTGTCCTCAGCGCATTTTTTTCTTTAATGACTGGTTTGTCAAGAATGGTATAGTGTTCTGGAACAGCGACCCGCAAAACATCAGGGCTGTGTCTGTGTGGTTAAGGAGTTGCTCATGAAATCCAATAAATTCTGCCCGCACAGGTTCGAGTCCTGCCCGTAGCGCACATTTTATGACTGATTTGTCAAGAAAAGTGCTGTGTTCTGGAGAAGTGACCCGCATGACCACAGCTGCGCTGTCCGAGTGGTTAAAGAGTTGGGTTTGAAACCCAACGGGTTCTGCCCGCGCAGGTTCAAGTCCTGTCAGCGGCGATGATTTTATGACTGATTTGACAAGAAAAGTGCTGTGTTCTGGAACAGTGACCCTCAAAACCACAGGGACGGTGTCCGAGTGGTTAAGGAGTTATACTTCAAATGCAATGGGTTCGAGTCCTGCCCGCAGCGCGCATTTTATCACTGATTTGTCAAGAAAACTGCAGTGTTCTGGAGCAGAGACCCGCCAAACCACAGCTGCGGTGTCCGAGTGGTTGAGGAGTTGGACTTGAAATCCAGAAGGATCTGCCCGTGCAGTTTCCAGTCCTGTCCGCAGCGCGGATTTCATGACTCATTTGTCAAGAAAAGTGCAGTGTTCTGGAACAGTGACCCACATGACAACAGCTGCGATGTCCGAGAGGTTAAGGAGTTGGTCTCGAAATCCAATGGGTTCTGCCCGGTCAGTTTCCAGGCCTGTTAGCGAAGCATATTTTATGACAGAATTGTCAAGAAAAGTGCAGTGTTCTGACCAGCCTGACAACAGCTGCGGTGTCCGCGACGTTAAGGAGTTGGAATTTATTTATTTTAATTTTTTATTTTACGTCAAAAAACAGTTAAAACTGCGTATGACGTGCCATGCAAAAAAGGGAATTGGGTGCACATTTTCAAAATTCTGTGATCCCTACACTAAGTCATATGCTTCTTGAATTTTGAAAAACAGCTCCCATGTAATAAAATCTATTTTCAAGGATAAATAAGCAATAAATGTTGTGCTCTTATCCATATTGTCCATCGGAATAATACTTCCTGCCGCGACAACATGGAGACGATAATTTGAATAACTGTATTTCCCATTGAATTCTAGAAGACGTGCACAGATAATGAAGTTACATTTATGTCTAGAAGCAAAACAAGGGGCCATCTCAGCATTTGCTCAATGGATCAGGGAAACTGGACGAAAAACCTGATGGAGATGGGGGTCATTGGCCCAGAAGCTGCGATACAATACTTGTTACATATTTTTTAGAATTATACAGTCCAATGCTAAAGAGTTTATTAAATATCACTGTTAAAATTAATGTTACTTTCCTTGTGATGCTCAGTATAGTCTCTAATTCTATAAAAACAGTTATGCAGCAGAAACGATTTCATTTTGGAGTTAAACTTTTCTATCGAATTTAATCGTTTAATGTCATCTGGCAAAGTGTTGTAACATATTGTACATATATTGTATGTGAATTTTTTGTAATGAGCTGTTGATACTGTCACCTGATGAATATGATTTCTACGTCGAGTGTTATAGTAATAGACATCGGCATTTTTTGAAAATATATTCCCGCCCTTAAGCAAGTCATTTTTGACAAAAAACACTGATTCGTAAATAAACAGACACGGTAATGGTAAAATTCCTAGATTAATGAAGATAGGCTTACAAGAATCACGTGGGTGGGATTTGGTTATTATTCGTACAATTCTTTTTTGTAATCTAAACGTCTGGGAGCTATAAGATGTATTTCCCCAGAATATTATGCCATATCTCAGGCCGGAATGAACATTTGCGAAATATACACAACGAGCAGTATGAATGCTGACTGAATTTGAAAGAATTCTGAACGCGTAGCATAATGAACTTATTTTTGTGCTCAATTCATTTAAATGGACGTTCCATTTAAGGTTTGACTGAATTGAGAGACCTAAAAATTTTGTTGCCTTAACATCAGTCAATGGTACACCGTTCATTTTCAATGGAGCACAGAATGGTTTATTTGAAATGGAAAAATGCATTAAAACCGTTTTCTTTTCGTGTACTATTAATTTATTTCGGAACCAATTTGAAACATCTTATATTGTACTATTTACGGTTTCTTTATTGCAAAGGATGTTCATATCATCCGCAGAGAGAACCATTCTTCTGTTTCGAATCGTCGAGGGCATATCGTTTACGTATAGTAGGAACAGAATAGGGCCTAAAATCGATACTTGAGGATCTCCACGTGCAATGGGCAGAGTCGGAAAGGAACGTACGTAATGTTCCATCATTCCAATAAGGTAATTCCACCCTCTGAGATCGTTGTTCAAGGTACGAACATAACTAATCTAGAGCAATACCACGGATTCCATTTGAAGGTAATTTTGAAAGTAAAATGTCATGATCAATGACGGCAAAAGCTTTTGAGATATCTAAAAACAATCCAATAGGTGCCTCGTTTTGATCCAATTATGAGACATATTTAAGAAAGGAAAATATAGCTGTTTCCGTTGATTTTGATTTTCTAAATCCATGTTGGCAATCTGAAAGCGCGTCGTGTTTACTGAGAAAGGTTTCCATTCGTATGTAAAAAAGTCTCTGTAATATTTTTGAAAAAACTGATAGAAGAGAAATGAGCCGATAATTTTGAATTTCATTTTTGTTCCTTTTTTTAGAGCGGCATAATTTTAGCTGAAATTATCTGGAAACGTTCCGACGCATAACGATGGATTAAATATGTGAGTTAACGGGTGTATAATGGCATACGCACTTATCTTTAAAAAATAATCCGGGAATTCATCTAAACCGGACAAATATTTATTTTTTAGTTTACCGATTATTTTGAGAATTTCATAGGAAGAAGTTTCGGAAACGAACATCGTGCCTAAAATTTTGGGTGAACTGTCTATTATAGAATTTTCTGGCTAAAGACCCTTAGGTAGATCGGCAGAAATTCTCGAAAAGTATTAGTTAAAGAGACTAGCCACTGTTGCCAGATCGTTCACATTTATATAGTTATATTTTAAAACAACATTCTCTACAGGGTTTCTGGTTGATTTGGTGGTATTTTTTATTATATTCCACATTGCTTTTGTTTGGTTATTTGAGTTCAAAATATCCTGATCTTGTTTCATACTCGTGATCGTATTTCATTGAAATACAATTAATTTTGCCCGCGCCGGTTCGAGAACTGTCCACAGCGTCTGACCAGTTTCTGACTAGTTTTTCAAGAAAAATGTATTATTCTGGAGCAGTGACCCGCGAAACATCAGCTGCGGTGTCCAAGTGGTTAAGGAGCTGGACTTGAAATCCAATAGGTTCTGCCCGCGCAGGTTCGAATCCAGTCCGCAGCGTTCGTTTTATAACTGATTGGAAGCGGAAGGCGCTGGGATAGAGGTGACTACCAGGGAATGAACTACTGCGGTGTCCGAGTGGTTAAGGAGTTGGACTTGAAATCCAATGGGATCTCCCCGCGCAGGTTCGAGTCCTGTCCGCAGCGTTTCTTTTATGACTGATAGGTAGCGGAAGGCGCTGGAATAGAGGTGACTAAGCGAGGAGTTAACGGCGGCGGTGTCCGAGTGATTAAGGAGTTGGACTTGAAATTCAATGGGTTCTTCCCGCGCAGGTTCGAGTCCTGTCCGCAGCGTTTGTTTTATGACTAATTGGTAGCGGAAGGCTCTGGAATCAATGTGATTAGGAGGAAAATATGGCTGCGGTGTCCGAGTGGTTAAGGAGTTGGACTTGAAATCCAATGGGTTATTCCCGCGCAGGTTCGAGTCCTGTCCGCAGCGTTTCTTTTATGACTGATAGGTAGCGGAAGGCGCTGGAATAGAGGTGACTAAGCGAGGAGTTAACGGCGGCGGTGTCCGAGTGATTAAGGAGTTGGACTTGAAATTCAATGGGTTCTTCCCGCGCAGGTTCGAGTCCTGTCCGCAGCGTTTGTTTTAGGACTAATTGGTAGCGGAAGGCTCTGGAATCAAGGTGATTAGGGGGAAAATATGGCTGCGGTGTTCGAGTGGTTAAGGAGTTGGACTTGAAATCCACGCGCAGGTTCGAGTCCTGTCCGCAGCGACTGCTTTATGACTGATTTTTGGTGGATGGCGCTGGAATAGAGGTTATTAGCAAGGAACTAACAGCTGCGGTGTCCGAGTGGTTAAGGAGTTGGACTTGAAATCCAATGGGTTCCGCCCGCGCAGTTTCGAGTCCTGTCCGCAGCGTTTCTTTTATGACTGATTGGTAGAGCAAGGCGCTGGAATAGAGGTGACTAGGGGTGAAGCAAACGCTGCGATGTCCGAGTGGTTAAGGATTTGGACTTGAAATCCAATGGGTTCTCCCTGCTCAGGTTCGATTCATGTTCACAGCGTTTCTTTTATGACTGATTGGTAGAGGAAGGCGCTGGAATAGAGGTGAATAGGAGAAAGTGTGGCTGCGGTGTCCGAGTGGATAAGGAGTTGGACTTGAAATCCAATGGGTTCTGCCCGCGGAAGTTCGAGTCCTGTACGCAGCGGTTGTTTTATGACTGATTTGTAGCGGAAGGCGATGGAATAGAGGTGATTAGGAGTAAAATATGGCTGCGGTGTCCGAGTCGTTAATGATTTGGACTTGAAATCCAATGGGTTCTCCCCGCGCAAGTCCCATTCATGTCCACAGCATTTCATTTATGACTGATTGGTAGAGAAAGCGCTGGAATAGAGGTGACTAGCGGGGAAGTAACGGCTGCGGTGTCCGAGTGGTTATGGAGTTGGACTTGAAATCCAATGGGTTCTGCCCGCGCGGGTTCGAGTCCTGTCCGCAGCGTTTCTTTTATGACTGATTGGTAGCGGAAGGCGCTGGAAAAGAGGTGACTAAGTGAGGAATTAGCGGCTGCGGTACCCAGGTGGTTAAGGAGTTGGACTTGAAATCCAATGGGTTCTGTCCGCGCAAGTTCGAGTCCTGTACGCAGCGGTTGTTTTATGACTGATTTGTAGCGGAAGGCGAAGGAATAGAGGTGATTAGGAGTAAAATATGGCTGCGGTGTCCGAGTAGTTAAGGAGTTGGAGTTGAAATCCAATGGGTTCTCCCCGCGCAAGTTCGATTCATGTCCACAGCATTTCTTTTATGACTGATTGGTAGAGGAAGGCGCTGGAATAGAGGTGATTAGGAGTAAAATATGGCTTCGGTGTCCGAGTCGTTAAGGATTTGGACTTAAAATCCAATGGGTTCTCCCCGCGCAAGTTCGATTCATGTCCACATCATTTTATTTATGACTGATTGGTAGAGGAAGGCGCTGGAATAGAGGTGACTAGCGGGGAATTAACGGCTGCGGTGTCCGAGTGGTTAAGGAGTTGGACTAGAAATCCAATGGATTCTGCCCGCGCAAGTTCGAGTCCTGTACGCAGCGGTTGTTTTATGACTGATTTGTAGCGGAAGGCGAAGGAATAGAGGTGATTAGGAGTAAAATATGGCTGCGGTGTCCGAGTAGTTAAGGATTTGGAGTTGAAATCCAATGGGTTCTCCCCGCGCAAGTTCGATTCATGTCCACATCATTTTATTTATGACTGATTGGTAGAGGAAGGCGCTGGAATAGAGGTGACTAGCGCGGAAGTAACGGCTGCGGTATCCGAGTGGTTAAGGAGTTGGTCTTGAAATCCAATGGGTTTTCCCCGCGCAGGTTCGAGTCCTGTCCGCAGCTTTTCTATTATGACATATTGGTAGAGGAAGGCGCTGGAATAGAGGTGACTAGCGGGGAAGTAGCGGCTGAGGTGTCCGAGTGGTTAAGGAGTTCGAATTGAAATCCAATGGGTTCTCCCGCGCAGGTTCGATTCATGTCAACAGCGGTTCTTTTTTGACTGATTGGTAGATGAAGGCGCTAGAATAGAGGTGATTAGGCAGAGAGAATGGCTGCGGTGTCCGAGTGGTTAAGGAGTTGGACTTGAAATCCAGTGGGTTCTGCCCGCGCAGGTTCGAGTCCTGTCCGCAGCGTTTCTTTTATGACTGATTGGTAGCGGAAGGCGCTGGAAAAGAGGTGACTAAGCGAGGAAATAACAGCTGCGGTGTCCAGTGGTTAAGGAGTTGGACTCAAAATCCTATGGGTTCTGCCCGCGTAGTTTCGAGTCCTGTACGCAGCGTTTGTTTTGTGACTGATTTGTAGCGGAAGGCGATGGAATAGAGGTGATTCGGGTGAAAGTATGGCTTCGGTGTCCGAGTGGGAGTTGGTATTGAAATCCAATGGGTTCTCTCTGCGCAGGTTCGATTCATGTTCACAGCGTTTCTTTTATGACTGATTGGTAGAGGAAGGCGCTGGAATGGAGGTGATTAGGCAGAAGGTATGGCTGCGGTGTCCGTGTGGTTAAGGAGTTGGACTTAAAAGCCAATGGGTTCTGCCCGCGGAGGCTCGAGTCCTGTCCGCAGCGTTTCTTTTATGACTTATTGGTAGCGGAAGGCGATGGAATAGAGGTGATTAGGGAGAAAGTATGTATGCGGTGTCCGAGTGGTTAAGGAGTGTGACGTGAAATCCAATGGGTTCTGCCCGCGCAGGTTCGAGTCCTGTCCGCAGCGTTCGTTTTATGACTGAATGGTAGCGGAAGGCGCTGGGATAGCGGTGACTAGCGGTGAGGTAACGGCTGCGGTGTCCGAGTGGTTAAGGTGTTGTACTTGAAATCGAATGGGTTCTCCCCGCGCAGGTTCGAGTGCTGTCCGCAGCTTTACTTTTATGACTTATTGGTAGCGTAAGGCGCTGGAATAGAGGTGACTAAGCAGGGAATTAACGGCTGCGGTGTCCGAGTGGTTAAGGAGTTGGACTTGAAATCCAATGGGTTCTGCCCGCGCAGGTTCGAGTCCTGTCCGCAGCGTTTCTTTTATGACTGATTGGTAGCGGAAGGCGCTGGAAAAGAGGTGACTAAGCGAGGAAATAACAGCTGCGGTGTCCAGTGGTTAAGGAGTTGGACTCAAAATCCAATGGGTTCTGCCCGCGTAGTTTCGAGTCCTGTACGCAGCGTTTGTTTTGTGACTGATTTGTAGCGGAAGGCGATGGAATAGAGGCAGTGGCGTGCATTCCAGGTAAGCTAGGTATGCTGCGCTTACCCTGAAGAAAAGTCAGTTAAATGTAATTATTATATTGTGAAATCGCGACTCCACCAGTTATGAGAACACGGCTAGAAGTTTAAATGTCTGTCAAGGAAGGGTCCACTGGCTTGCCAAGGCGCGCGGACAGAGTGCGGCCCTACATCGAGCATACAACGCTGATGCAGACAGAGGCAGAAGCCGGACGAAAGAGATGGAAGTTGTAGGCGCCGCCACCCGGCCCGAAGCGAGCATTGCGATATTCTCCGTCTAAATGCATTAGGAAGTTCGCGCATGCGCTCTTGACTTTTTGGAAGCTCCATTTGATTGTACGTAGCCCTCTGAAAGCGCAGCAACCCGGCCCACCGCCTACAGCACCTCCCAGGGCGGCCCTGAAATGAGCTTGGAAACGTGTTCGCATACGACACAGTGGTAAGCGCCGCCTAGTGCGTCTAGTGTTATTGATGAGTGATAATACGAACTCGCGGATATTTTCATGTGTGCGTATTATTTCTGTGCGTGTTCTTTTCGCGTGCTGCCTTTTGTGCTACGTAGCGGTACGGTATTGAGCTATGGCAGAAAATAATTGTGTAATTGGCGATATTTTAAAAACTCCATTCAGTTGTCGTACTTTTGTGGAGAAAAGTGATGTTATTCGACAAGGGAGGCCTGTTCCGGAACTTCCTGACTTCAGATGTTTACACAAAGAAAAGGGAAGGGAATATTTCCGTTATTTTAATACTAAAAAATATGAACACGCTAATTGGTTAACAGGTAGCCTAAAACTTAATAAATTATTTTGTTGGCCATGTTTGTTGTTTTCCAATGAGCGTAATGTATGGAACAAAGAAGGGTATAACAATTTGAACAATCTTTCAAATGCAATAGCAAAACACGAACGATCACAAAGTCACTTGCGTTCTCTTGTTCAGCTGGCCAGTTGAACAGGTCGAAAGGTCGTTTTCTGCCCTCAAACGTATTAAATCGTTTCAAAGATCAACACAAGGACAAGAAAGATTAAGTAATTTGGCACTATTGTCAATTGAGAAAGAAAAACTTAAAGAAATACGAAGTTCTGCCACATTTTATGATGATGTCACTGAAGAATTTGCCAAACAAGAGAGAAGAATGGATTTTATTTTCAAATAAATCAGGTAGGATTACTTGTTTTCTTTCAACATTTTTTATCCAGTAGATCTGACGTAATAACTAATTTATTGTTCCTTATGCTTCACTTCAAATGTTATTATAACAGCGTATGTACTTCTTCAGTTGCCATTTATTGCGGCTCAATTGCTAGTGGCACGCAGGAAATCGTAATAAAAGTACCATCTTTGTTCTCAGTTGTTTCATCTGTGATACTTTTCGTTTCGTCTCCAGTCAGCATAGGCTTAACTTAGGGGGAAGAGGGGGCACTTATCTCCAAATGTTTCAAGCTTCATTGAATTTTTGCAATAATGTAAAATGTTAAAAAATGTATTAATATAAAATATTAAACAAGATTTAAAACGTTTGTATTAACATGGTGGAAATGTGTGAAAATAGAATTGTGTAATAAATAATTTGAAAGAGTTCCTCTAGTCATCCTGCGAGATACAATCTGCCAAAAGTTCTTTCACACATCACAAGCTATGTCGTGAGGGAAGGAGGCGATTGCCATTGGGAAGGCCGCTTCCTCGAATAGGTTTCGTCGTGTGAGCGTTGCTGATCAGCTCAAATGGTAGTGTTTCTATATAGCATTCATCATGCTCCGACAGATAACTTGTCTTCGACGTATGGATCGTTCAAATGCCAACGACTGTTGGTGACTGGTAGTTCTTAGAAAATTGTGTGCGCATATGCTGGGGACTCACATTCTTCCAGAATAATAAGTAATAATAATAATAATAATAATAATAATAATAATAATAATAATAATAATAATAATAATGTCATTTTTGATATGATATAATTAAATATTTATATACAGTAACTGAATTAAGTTTCGTTTTGTCTTCCCAAACAGCCATCACGTCGCACCCTTGCCATTTTCAGAGCTTACCCACATGAATCGGGCACCGCACGCCCCTGAATAGAGGTGATTCGGGGGAAAGTATGGCTTCGGTGTCCGAGTGGGAGTTGGTATTGAAATCCAATGGGTTCTCCCTGCGCAGGTTCGATTCATGTTCACAGCGTTTCTTTTATGACTGATTGGTAGAGGAAGGCGCTGGAATGGAGGTGATTAGGCAGAAGGTATGGCTGCGGTGTCCGTGTGGTTAAGGAGTTGGACTTAAAATCCAATGGGTTCTGCCCGCGGAGGCTCGAGTCCTGTCCGCAGCGTTTCTTTTATGACTTATTGGTAGCGGAAGGCGATGGAATAGAGGTGATTAGGGAGAAAGTATGTCTGCGGTGTCCGAGTGGTTAAGGAGTGTGACGTGAAATCCAATGAGTTCTGCCCGCGCAGGTTCGAGTCCTGACCGCAGCGTTCGTTTTATGACTGAATGGTAGCGGAAGGCGCTGGGATTGCGGTGACTAGCGGTGAGGTAACGGCTGCGGTGTCCGAGTGGTTAAGGAGTTGTACTTGAAATCGAATGGGTTCTCCCCGCGCAGGTTCGAGTGCTGTCCGCAGCTTTACTTTTATGACTGATTGGTAGCGTAAGGCGCTGGAATAGAGGTGACTAAGCAGGGAATTAACGGCTGCGGTGTCCGAGTGGTTAAGGAGTTGGACTTGAAATCCAATGGGTTCTACCCGCGCAGGTTCGAGTCCTGTTCGCAGCGTTTCTTTTATGACTGAGTAGCAAGTGTACACGGCGTTGCTCGGGTTTATAGTAAATTATTAGACAGGGAGAGGAATTCCATTTTTTCATACCCTGCGGTGGGACCTACTATCTCTTCTGTTGCATCCCTTCTCCGCCCTGCCATGCTCTGCACGGCCACGCTTCGATAGCCCTGTCTTCTCTTCACCCTCGTTTGGAAATTTCCGGTCTACCTCGCTCACATTTTTACAAAAAAATATATTTTTCTTATTTGGGCTTCCAGCTTCTAAACTTTCTTCACTTTATAGCTAAAAACAATAAACAATTCTAAACTACAGAAGAAAATACTTGTAGACTCACGTACATTTTGTGTTGTTTTTTTGTGGAGTTTCATATATTACTTCCAATACTGTCAATAAATTGTCACATTGTAAAACTTACTCTTTTTTATATTTTGTGTTCCTCTTGTATTCATAAGCAAATATTTGAAATTGATCTGTCAAATCGTGACCTTGAAGGGACTGACTGTTTTAAGCGAAGTTTAACATGCCAGAGTTCTCGCACGGAGACGCTAGAAGATAGATATGGAATATCAACATTGAACGTAATTGCCAGTATTTATAATTATTTTGAAGACGAAAAATATTTATAAGTTTTCACTACGTGTGGAATAAAAATAATTTTTTTACGTAAATCAATTAATCATAACATTGAAGCATGAGAACAATACTGATCCATCAACATGTACATTATGGGTACACACTAAATTGACAATGTTCTGAACAAAACCGTATTAGCCTCATTATTTGATCTGAAGTGCTATATATTAAGGATCTTGAAATGTGAATAACAGAAACCAATTCATGCGTTGGGAGCAATTGCAATGCAAAATAATAGCACAGATTAGTCTCAATATGTAAGTGATCATTGCTTAATTTACATACTACTGCACTAATCTTCTGCACATAATGATAAAGAAATCAACTGGATGAAACCAAAACATACAAACATTTTACATTTTACCAATTTGAACATGAGAACTGTGTAAATAGTCAAATTGTGAGTGCTATTGAAAAGCAACCCTACTACGTAGAGAATTATTTACATTTGCATCCCTCCTTGCAGTATTATTTTCAATAGTGCGAGTGAGTACTTCAGCAAATCGCACTTCTCTTAATAGCCGATTCAAAATGTTTATAGACTGCCCATCTATTCGCACTTGTATAGTCTGTTTTGACAACTTGACACTCGCATTGTTTCAAGCAATTCAATGTTTACAAATTTCTGTAAAAGAAGAGGTTGTTTAGAATGTATACGATATCTATATATAATACATTGTAGATTACTGTATATTCTGTACTATATATTATTGTACATTGCACTGTCTCAACCTACCTCAATTTCTGTACAAATTCAAACTCCAATGTTTTATAGCCACTTTGAACATACCACGGATTAAGGATAATGCATGTACCTTGTCATCTTTACCACTTTAGTTACCGATTTCTTCCAAATATTCCACCAAGGTTCAGAACTAATAAATCACCACCGTTCATACAGGGACATTACATAACCTTATTCAAAGTCCAATGAATCTCGTAATAATTCTGGACATTAATGAAACCAGTAGTAGATCTGAGACATCATCCTCTGGTGGCGCACAGGTAAACTATTGACATTGATGCGCTCTTGAATCTGTGATGTAAAGCTATGCCACAAATGTCGAGAAAAGTAATTATTTTGTAAATATATTACGGTTTATGGTTGTAAATCATAGCCTATAGCACTCCAGACCTTTAAAGGAAGTTAGCACAAAAGTTTCATCGGCATTGGTTCAGTAGATTCAGAGATTACCGCGTTGGAAGACAACGCACTTCTGTCTTTATATATTAGTATAGATATAGATATAGATTGGTAGCGGAAGGTCCTGGAATAGAGATGATCAGGGGGAAAGTGTGGCTGTGGTGTCCGAGTGGTTAAGGAATTGGTCTTGAAATCCAATGGGTTCTCCCTGCGCTGGTTCGAGTCCTGTCCTCAGCGTTTTTTTTATGACTGATTGGTAGCGGAAGGCGCTGGAATAGAGATGATTAGGGGGAAAGTATGGCTCCGGTGTCCGAGTGGTTAAGGAGTTGGACTTGAAATCCAATGGGTTCTGCCCGCGCAGGTTCGAGTCGTGTCCGCAGCGTTTCTTTTATGACTGATTGGTAGCGGAAGGCGCTGGAATAGAGATGATTAGGGGGAAAGTGTGGCTGTGGTGTCCGAGTGGTTAAGGAGTTGGACTTGAAATCCAATGGGTTTTCCCCGCGCAGGTTCGAGTCCTGTCCGCAGCGTTTTTTTTTATGACTGATTGGTAGCGGAAGGCGCTGGAATAGAGATGATTAGGGGGAAAGTGTGGCTGCGGTGTCCGAGTGGTTAAGGAATTGGTCTTGAAATCCAATGGGTTCTCCCTGCGCTGGTTCGAGTCCTGTCCGCAGCGTTTTTTTTTATGACTGATTGGTAGCGGAAGGCGCTGGAATAGAGATGATTAGGGGGAAAGTATGGCTCCGGTGTCCGAGTGGTTAAGGAGTTGGACTTGAAATCCAATGGGTTCTGCCCGCGCAGGTTCGAGTCGTGTCCGCAGCGTTTCCTTTATGACTGGTAGCGGAAGGCGCTGGAATAGAGATGATTAGGGGGAAAGTGTGGCTGTGGTGTCCGAGTGGTTAAGGAGTTGGTCTTGAAATCCAATGGGTTCTCCCTGCGCTGGTTCGAGTCCTGTCCGCAGCGTTTTTTTTTATGACTGATTGGTAGCGGAAGGCGCTGGAATAGAGATGATTAGGGGGAAAGTGTGGCTGTGGTGTCCGAGTGGTTAAGGAGTTGGACTTGAAATCTAATGGGTTCTGCCCGCGCAGGTTCGAGTCGTGTCCGCAGCGTTTCTTTTATGACTGATTGGTAGCGGAAGGCGCTGGAATAGAGATGATGAGGGGGAAAGTGTGGCTGTGGTGTCCGATTGGTTAAGGAGTTGGTCTTGAAATCCAATGGGTTCTCCCTGCGCTGGTTCGAGTCCTGTCCGCAGCGTTTTTTTTTATGACTGATTGGTAGCGGAAGGCGCTGGAATAGAGATGATTAGGGGGAAAGTATGGCTCCGGTGTCCGAGTGGTTAAGGAGTTGGACTTGAAATCCAATGGGTTCTGCCCGCGCAGGTTCGAGTCGTGTCCGCAGCGTTTCTTTTATGACTGATTGGTAGCGGAAGGCGCTGGAATAGAGATGATTAGGGGGAAAGTGTGGCTGTGGTGTCCGTGTGGTTAAGGAGTTGGACTTGAAATCCAATGGGTTCTGCCCGCGCAGGTTCGAGTCGTGTCCGCAGTGTTTCTTTTATGACTGATTGGTAGCGGAAGGCGCTGGAATTGAGGTGATGAGGTGGAAAATACGGCTGCGGTGTCCGAGTGGTTAAGGTGTTGGCCTTGAAATCCAATGGGTTATGCCATGGCCACCTTCAGTTCAGGCCGGAATGTACAAACTGGCAACACTGTAAACGCCACACGCTTCAGTCCGTTGGAGCGCGGAGCCCCGGGAGCCGGTCATACAAATTTCGTGAAAATGCAAATTTTCTACTTACCAGACTAAAATAGTCTTATTTTCAGTTTTTATCTAGTACAATGAAAAATTCGATTTTGTATTCTAGCAAATGCATTGTGCGACCACAGAGAACTTAAAAAAATTCTGATACTTTCTTTCTCGAATCTTAGTTGAATAATTTTCAACTCTTTCTTCAGTCCTACGGCTTGCAATATTACCAAACACGATAGAACTAATATAAATTATTTTAGAAAATAATAATGCAAATCAATTTCGAAAAAAACACAAAAAATTGCATATTACACTCCTTCACATAGCATTGTAATTAAATTTCTTACACTTTTCTTTTAAAAACTATTCAATCTTCTCTACAAACCTAAATGTATGTACAAATCTTTCATAGATAATGCAGAAAAATAGACATTTTTTGTTATAAATTCTTTATTGGGTTAATGTCCGAAGTTTTTTTTTTTTGCTCATACTTTTCAAATATAAATCATTTTTTCTTTTTGAGTAATTGTGCAGAAGCATATTACAAAATATAGCAAGCAGAAGGTCTCGCACAACTGTATTTACATTCCCACACAAACAAATATCAAATAGAAAGTTTCATAGCCCTTCATCTCTGAGCAAACTCTCCTTGCTTAATAATCGCAGAACTTCATTCTGCTGACCATTCCTTAAAAATTCTTTCTCATATTTTTGCGATACTAATTCTGTACCAATACAAAAAACATGTCTTCCAAAATCTATACAAATCTGTGATCAGAAAACTTGGCTTCTAAAATTTCACCTTCAAAGGAAGGAAAGAAAAATGTATTGTTAGCGTCCTTCATTTTCAGCCAATTATTCCGTATGTTCTTGAAAACATGAACAGAGTGAAAAGTAAGAAATGTTCTGTATGACTCGCATAACTTTATACAGAAATTTCCAGTAGGTTCAATTTTGTCAAAAAGACATTAATTCTGTTATCTGAAACGATTACAATAACGATTACAATAACAAACGATTACAATTACGATTACAATAACAAACGTTTCCATGTTGTCGCGGCAGGAAGTAATAAGAGCCAAAACTTATTGCTGATTTATCCTTGAAAATAGATTTTATTACATGGGAGTTTTTTTTTTCTCCCTTTCAAAATTCAAAATTTATTGCTTATTTATCCTTGAAAATCGATTTTATTACATGGGAGTTTTTTTGTTTTTTTTCTCCCTTTCAAAATTCAAAATTTATTGCTTATTTATCATTGAAAATCGATTTTATTACATGGGAGTTTTTTTGTTTTTTTTTCTCCCTTTCAAAATTCAAAACTTAAGTAGTATATGATTTAGTGTAGGGATCACAGAATTTTGAAAATGTGCACACAATTCACTTTTCCCCATAGCCCGTCATACGCAGTTTTTAACTGTTTTTTGACGTAAATAAATAAATAAATAAATAAACCTTTAATTCATAGCTTTCAATTAGACTAATAACATTCATTAGAATATTGTGCTAATCATTTGCAAAACGCTCAAAGTTGTTTAGGTTTTTTGCAGCGGATCTCAAAAAGTGCTTATTTTCACTCTCACATTTGGGAGATACATGAAATTTTGATGAGTGCTGCTGCAAATATTTAGGATGAGGCAAAATTAATAATTTAGTTTCCTTGATAGCATTATGGCATGCAGATGAGTGCAAATATATCATGAAACAACTTAAAAGTGTTTCCACAGAGTATTTCCTACCCCTACTGAAAATTAAATTAACCTGTTCAAAAATAAATTTCATTTGTCTTTCATTTTGAGGAGAATCTTTTTCTTTCATCAAATCTAATAGTAATGTGAACTGTAATTTGATTGAATCAAAACAACTTTAATGTTTTTTCCAAGGAATATCTATATATATATATATATATATATATATATATATATATATATATATATATAAAAGAAAGTCGTGTTAGTTACACTATTTATAACTCAAGAACGGATGTACCCATTTGGCTGAAAAGTGGTGAGCAGGAAGCTTAGAGCCAGGAGACGGACATAGGATACTGTTTATCCCGTTCGACAGCGTTCCTGTGTGAGAACGCACGTTTTTGCACGTTTCGCACGTTTTCGCGTGATTTCGCATGTTAGAAGTATTTGTTGCCTGTTGTAACCCATTGTTGTAACCCCGCACTGATAACAGAAGGCGATAATGATAGCCGCCTTTCGTTCGCCGTTATATCTATATATAGTCGTGTTAGTTACACTATTTATAACTTAAGAACGACTGTACCGATTATGTGCAGTGGTGTGTAATTAAGTATGTATTATAATTATTGGTATGTATTAAGACTAATCTGTGCTGTTGTTTTTCATAGCATTTGCCCCCAAAGAATGAATTCACTCATCTTTTCTATACAAAATAAACAAAAATTAAATTATCTAAAACTATTTGTCAATAGTAAAGAAAATAAAACGTTTAGGAGTCCTCTGTTTCTATTATTTACATTTCAAGATTCATAATATCTAGCACTTCAGATCAAATAATGAAGCTAATATTGTTTTGTTAAGTGGTTCAGTACTATGTCAATTTATTATGTACTCGTAATGTTTGTGGATCAGTATTGTTCTCATGTTTCAATGGTATGATGAATTGATTTACGTAAACAAATAACTTTTTACATGTAATTTAAACATAAATTTCTGTCGTTTTTGAAAAAAATTATAAATACTGGCAATTATGTTTCAGCATATATATTTTCATTTACTTTTATGATTATGATTCATCAATTGCGTTTTCACATTTACATCTATATTCCATATTTATTTTCTAGCATCTCGGTACTAGCATTCTGGCATGTTAAACTTCGCTTAGAACAGAAAGTCCCGTCAAGGTCACGAGTTGACTGATCAATTTCAAATCTTTATTTATGAATACAATAGAAGAAAAATATAAAAAAGAGTACGTTTTACAAAGTGACAACTTATTGACAGTATAGGAATAATATATAAAACTCCACAAATATACAGCGAGTCTACAAGTATTTTAGTTTGTAGTTTAGATTTGTTTATTGTTTTCAGTTATAATTTGAAGAATGTTTAGAAATTGGAAATTTTAAAAAAATGTATTTTTTTATAGAAAAGTGAGCGATGTAGACCGGAAATTTTCAAGTAGGGGTCAAAAGTAGACAGGGCTTTGGGTATGAGGCCGGGCAGAGCATGGCAGGAAAAAGCAGGGAGGAGAAGGGATACAATGGAAGAGGTAGAGGTAGGCCCCGTTGCAGGGCATGAAAAGATAGCATTCCTCTTTCTGCCCAATAATTTACTGTAATAAATGCCCGAGCAACGCCGGGTACTCCAGCTAGTTCATTATAAAAGTGGGAATGCATCAGAACAAGTAAATTTTCAATTTGGGACCACCGCTTAACTCGTGAACTGGTTGGAAGAATCCACTGTAACTGTTCATTACTTAAAATCTGCCTGTTTACACACACTTATTGGGGGGGGGGAGGATACTGTGGAAAATCTCCAACAGACACCCGAAGAGCCGGTGCTCTTGGGTAGTGTGAGGCTTGCACCCACTAAAAACCACGAACCTCGTAATCCTCTTCTAGTTTCCCACCCGGTCCGCTTGTTCAGCATTCCTTCAGGGCGCGTACCTTAATTTCGCTCTCTTTGAAGCCTTGTTCTCCGTTGTCTTTTCATTAGTTCTTCGTTTTAGTGTCTCTATTTCAATGCCGCGCGCCTTGTGTTTATGTGTCAATGTTTATGCGGTCATTGTATCATTTTTCTCTTTCCTCTTTTGAAGGAGGACTTCCCTTGCATACATTGCTACAGCTGTCCATGACTGCTCGGATTTTAGCATGATGCTAATTAGGGTTGTGGGGCTTATTGGACCTATTTTTGTCTCCAGTCTGTTACGCTTTCCCTGCCACCTTTCACATCGAAGAATGTATGGTGTAATAAAACGTAAGAAAAGATAGGTTTCTTCCAATTCTTGCGAGCGACAGGCATTAAAACTGTAATTATGAAACAAAACCCAGTTCACAACTACACGCATCAGCACGTGCACATCAAAGTTAAACAAACGCAATCGCTCATACCTACCTGAAAGATATCTGTGAACAACACAACAGCACATTCTAAATAACACAAGGAAACTTCAATTGCTCGCTACAAAACGGCAAAACAAACCCGACACTGAACAAACACTACTCGAATAACTCGCCGGCGCTGCCTGGGGCTGCAGTAGACTCATTCGGTTTCGCATCGGACTGAACGACAGCGTTGCCAAATCTTCAAATCCCGGCCTGAACTGAAGGTGGCCATGGTTCTGACCGTGCAGGTTCGAGTCCTGAACGCAGCGTTCATTTTATTACTGATTGTTAGCGGAAGGCGCTGGAATAGAGGTGATTAGCGGTGCAGTAACGGCTGCAGTGTCCGAGTGGTTAAGGAGTTGGCCTTGAAATCCAATGTGTTCTGCCCGCGCAGGTTCGAGTCCTGAACGCAGTGTTCGTTTTATGACTGATCGATAGGGGAAGTCGCTGGAATAGAGGTGACTAGCGGTAATGTAACGGCTGCGGTGTCCCAGTGGTTAAGGAATTGGTCTTGAAATTCAATGGGATCTGCCCGCGTAAGTTCGAGTCCTTTCCACAGCGTCTGTTTTATGACTGATATGTAGCGGAAGGCGCTGGAATAGAGGTGATTAGCGGGGAACTAACGATTGCGGTGTTCGAATGGTTAAGGAGTTGGACTTGATATCCAAAGGGTTCTTCCTGTGCTGATTCAAATCCTGACCGCAGCACGGATTTTATGACTGATTTGTCATGAAATGTGCAGTGTTCTGGAACAGTGACTCTCTACACCGAACCTGCGGTGTCCGAGTGGTTAGGATGTTTTTTTTGTAATACAATGGGTTCTGTCCGCGCAGTATCGATAGGGCCGCGCAGGTTCGAGTCCTGTCAGCCACGAAAATGTTATTAATGCTTTGTCAAGGAAGGCGCAGTGTTCAGGAGAACGTTTCCGTGAAATCGTCGCTTCGGTGACCGAGTGGTTAAGGAGTGTGACGAATAACCCCAGGAATCTGTCCGGGAAGATTGGAGTTCTGTCCGCCGCGAGTATTTTATTGCCGATTTTTTCAAGATAGGTGCAGTGTTTTGGCGCAGTGATGCGCAATATCGCAGCTGCGGTGTTTCAGTAGGTAATGTGTTGGGGTTGCAAGCCAATGGCAATCCAATGCGCCATCTGGTTCGAGTTATTTCCGAAATGTTGTGACTAATTTGCGAAGGAATGTGCAGTGTTCAGGAGTTTTTAGCCATGAAATCGCAACTGCTGTGTCCGAATTGTTAAGGTTTTGGTCTTGAAAACCGATGGGTTCTACCTGCGCATGTTCAAGTCCTGTCCGCAGTGATCTTTTTAAACTGATTTGTGAAGAAAGATTTTTGTGTTAAGAGCTGTGAGCCTCGAAATCACAGTGGCAAATTCTGAGTGGTTAAGGAGTTGGGAGTCGAAAGTCACTTGTTTCTCCCAGCGGAGGATCGAGCCCTGTGCACTGCGAGTATTTTATAACATAATCGTGTAGGGATGTGCTGTACATAGGAACGAGAAGACAACCCACGCTTATGGCGTCCGTGTGGTGAGGGCGTTGTACTTGAAATCCAGTGGGTTCTACCCGCCCAATTTCATGAACTGTTCGCAGCTGTCACTGATGATTTGTGGAGGAAGGGTCAATGAACAGGAGTAGGAAGCCGAGAAACCATGCCTGCGATGGCCGAGTGGCTGATGTCCTGGACTTAGAATCCAATGTCATGTACCTTCGCAGGTTCGAGTTCTGTTCGGAACGTTTGTTTTAAGAGTGATTTGAGATGGAAGGCGCTTTGTACTGGAGTAATGTGCCGGGCGTCCACAGTTGCGGTGTCCGGGTGGTTAAGGAGTTGAACTGGAAATACAATTCAAACTTTCTGCTGTTATTTTTGAGAACATTTTGAAAATTTTCGCTGGAGCTTCGTGGAAAGTACCCTCAAAATTATGAATGTTTTTCATAATCTCAGAGCTGCTAGTCGGGCCAGGTCGACTGGCGAATATTGATTCTGCAATAATACCATGCGGATAGTTTAGCCGCTAATGTTGTTCACAGATGGACAAAAAGATGGACAGACTGATGAACATTATGAGAACATCAATTTTTCGGTTTTCGTTGACCCCAAAACTTGTATTTCCGTTGAAATCTCAAAATCGATTTTCCACATTATTATATAATTTCTCTATACTATACATATTACTTCTTATATACGTACGTTTACGAGAATGTAACCAGTGGTTCCATAGGGGTCCTTCGCGTGCCATCGGATGCCATCTTGAGGCGGTGGGATCAGACGAGGGCCGTCGGAAGCCGTCATGGCCTATCGAGGACCGTCGATTGCCGTGAGAGCCGTCGGGTTATAGCCGTCGGGTGCCGTCGGTCGCGTGGCAGAGGACGTCCAGCTCTGGTCTGCGCGAGGCCGTCTGTTTTTAGCATTTTCAATTAATTCTGGAAATCTTCAAACCTTTCCAAAGCGCGAAACTACTTTCTAACTTAGCGTTCGCCGTCGACAATTATCAAGTATTCACCAACAAATACATTTTTTCCTCCGTCGAATGCAACCCCTGAGAGTGTTTGGAAGAAGAGTGAAAACGATATGAGGGCAGTGCAGCGTTCGAGCGTTTGGTGCACTTTATGCTACTACATGCACTATTATGCTACTACACTGAAGGTTGGAGTGAGATAGAGAAATAGATGTCGTGCTTAAGAAGAAGGTACAGTTATATGCGGAGAAGAGTTTTGTTTTCAGGAAAAAGGTTCGTTTCTTTATTGGTCTGAAAGGTTGTGCATAAGAAAAGATAGGCTTATCATGGGCAAACAAATAGTTAGTATTTATTAGAATATTTTCCATTAAAAGCCTAATTTTGCTTTGCGAATATGACTATAAGCGATACTGCAAGCGGTACTGCAAGCGATATCTCTAACTTCATGGAAGCATCAATTAAGAAAATAAATTATAGATGACTTTTAGCTAAACGCTTCGACTAAAGCAATCTTTGAATAAAGCAATTACAGTAGTGATCTGTAAAGAAATTATATTAAAATTTCAAATAAAATGGTGCTAAATGTTTTAGAGGAGCCAGAATAGTCCCATGGCGTTATATTTACCTCTTAACTTTTAAGTCTAGTTGATGCTTCGCGAGACCAATTTGATGACGAGTCTCCCGCCATGGGCCTTAACGTAAAACATGCTTGAATCAGTCCAACGCATTTTGTTTCAAATTACATTTTTGCCGAAGACGTAAGACACGACCCCGCTTCACAACCCGTGTTGAAGCTCGATGCCGAGAAGCACCGGCCATCGGTCTACGCGATTTGCATAAATCTTGCTCGAGCCTGGTCAAAGCGTAATTTCGTACACATTTAAACCAAAATACTTTTTTACGTTGGTATGTTCGTGCCAGGTGCTAGTCAAACACAACTTATTACGTCTATGGATTAACAATAGTTGCTTGTAAACGTAAACAGAGCATTTAAATAATTATTTGTAAATAGTTGAAAGAGAAATATTGAATATTTGCTCTAGAAAAACAATGTTTACCTATAAATTTAGTCTCTCGGATGATTTTTCATTTTCGTAGGGTGGGTATTCTTAATACAGGTTAGGTCGACTTTGGTGCCCAATTTTTGTTTTTTACTGCGTTGATAGTTAGTCCACATTGTTTACATTGAAAGTGAATTATCCTCAAATAGTATGTGTTATAAAAGTTTAAGTTAGAACAGAGATTTTTCTTTCATTTAAAGTATTTTTGGGGGTACTTCACCGTGGTCGATCTACCGATCACACTACCTTAATTAATTAAAGCGCGCCGTTTTATTTCATCTACGAACCAGAAATGCCCTCATTCTCTCCCCTCTCTTCTCGCCTTTCGTTCGCCGATCCCGTGACGCCAAGGTCCAAAACGCTCCTTGTGACTGCCAAAATTCCCACTGCTTAGGAACTGCGTTTGCACTTGCTTTGCGCATGCGCGCGCGGAAGAACGGGCGGATGCGTGCTCTGTTACGTCTCTTACCCTTTACAATGAAAAAGCACAAATGGAAGTCTTTCCTAAGTGAACTGTTTTTGTTTCGATTGTTGAATGTGGCCGAATCATTACCGTAGGAGCAATACGTAAGAGATCTCTAGTCTTTTACGTGATCGAATCCTTCAGAACTTAAAGTTATTTCTCTCAATACTTGCCAACGACTGAAATGCGTTTCTCCATTGATTAATGAATCCTTGTTATTTGAAAAGAAATTTGTTGGATAAATTAATAAATTTTGGAATTCTGTTAGTAACGTAGTGTTTTATCTCGTGTCTAAGATGACTGAGCAGTCGCAATTTGCGCTTTAAACAATACTAGCGACACCTGTTAGTGAAGTTTGGAGATACATTTCGTACCAACTCCGGTGACCACGCTACCTAGTAGTGACACTCTGTACTAAACCACAAGAAAGAAGCAGAACAGAAAGTGTGATTATTCTCCTGTTTCACATCTTCTGCCGCGTGATAAAGCTAGTGCAAATTTGCCACAATTTTTGCAAAGTTCACGTTTGAAAGTAAAAATGTAAAGAGAATTTATTCAGACATCACAATAATTAATAATAAACAAAATAAGCAATGATCTCGCCTATCTGCAAGCAAATGCACACAGGAATAGAAATAAGTGCAATAAACCTATCTAAAAGTTGCTGTTCATCAACAGTTACTACTTTAACATCAACGTCTTCATAAATTATTTGTTTCATTAATTAAATTCATTGATAATTTGTCTACATTTTGTTATACATTCGCTATCTACTTTGAATTGGAGGCATGGGCGAAATATAGTCCCCCATGAGATGAGGGAAGCATGAGTCAGGAGAAATAAATAAATAAATAAATAAATAAATTGTGCTGGAACGCCCACACCTCCAGTGGCGGATCACAAAATAATGAATTGATTTTTCAGAAAGAAAAATTAACCGAGAAAGAAAAAAAAAGTCGAGTTGTGTAAATTGAGTGATTTTTTTATTTCTGGGTTAATTTTTCTTTCTGAATAAATATATTCATTTCCTCTGTAAATAATAAACAATTTACATGTTTCTGGAGTTTTTATGTGCTTCTGCAAAGCAAATTTGTGCATAGAAAGCATTTTTTCAAACCAACTTGTGAGTGCGTGTTGCGGCTAAGCCATTCAGAATATCCAAGTACTTTATTAGACAAAATACGCTTAAAATTGTCTTAAGAGCTAATTTTCCTCGTTTCCTTCCCGGACATCCAGTATATATGAAAGACAGAAAAATGAATCAATATTAAATACGAGTAGAATCAGTATTGTATATTTTGCTATACTACTATATACAGGGCTTAATTGTTCGTCAGAAGTCTGCCCAAATCACCTTCAGTCTGAAGCACGAAACACGTCCACATAGAAAAATCGGATCGCAATCTATTCCTCAAAATGAGTCGGTAAAATATCTCGGACTTACTCTGCACAGCAGTCTCATATGGAAAAATCATATCAAGAATAAAAGAAAAGAATTAGACCTAAAACTTAGAAGGTTAAACTGGCTACTGGGAAGAAAATCTTCGTTAAGCATAGCAAAGTAATTGTGTATAAGCAATATTAAAACCAGTATGGACATATGGAATTAAACTTTGGGGAACAGCTCAAAATTCTAATATTGAAATATTACAACGCTTCCAATCAATAGCCTTAAGAAACTTTGTAAATGTCCCCTGGTACGTAACGAATGCAACATTACACAAAGGCTTACAGATTCCAATAATAAAAGATGAAATCAAGAAGACCAGTGCTACAAGGACTCATCCAAATAATCTAGCCATCAGCTTACTAGACAATAGTGACTCCACCAGACGACTTCAACGACATCATACTTTAGACTTTCCATAACGACTTTAGATTGTTAATTTCAGAAATTATTATTAATAATTCATTTTTATTAATGTATCATTAGTGGAGTAGGGTCATGGGAGTTTACTCCTCACATGTACTAGTTTACATAAATGTATGTAATTTCGCCAAATGTTTGTTCACAAACAAATTGCAAAATAAAATATAATTTTAAAAAAATTGCTTGTCCTCTAGTTAAAATTTTTC
Organism: Teleogryllus occipitalis; assembly: GCA_011170035.1. NCBI lineage: Eukaryota > Metazoa > Arthropoda > Insecta > Orthoptera > Gryllidae > Teleogryllus > Teleogryllus occipitalis. The sequence continues at coordinate 43,511 of BLKR01001283.1, forward strand.
GCCCCATAGTTTGACTCACAATAAATGACTAATACTTTCTCCAAATTTTGAAAAGAAAATCTCTCTTTACCCGCCAAGATCAGTTTAAACGATGAGAACAACTGTTCTGCGTCAACAGAAATTATGAGTGCACACTTCAATCTCGGCACATGTTCAACTGGAATGTTAGCAGCAGGCGAGTTGGAATTTCCCGCTAGAATATGTGTCGCAGATCCTTCAGACCATTATTCTTTTGAAGAACTTTCTCCAGTTTTGAAACCAAATTTTCCTCAACGCTACCTGAAACTTCTTTGAATTTTTGTTTCATCTCCTCCAGCAAACACATGCTTTCAGAAATGGCCCTAGTCCTTCCAATTCAGCTATAATTTTCACAAGAAATAAGAAGAGGGACCTAATGTAAGCTAACTTACGTGGTATATATTGATCTTGTAACAAATGTTTTGCTGAAGTAACACAAGCAGCATTCTCAGGATCATCCTGAACAACATGCTGAATTTGTGAAAAATGTATACTCTAGTATTATCCGCGCAACTTTTCTTGACTGATGACCTTGCTTCCCCCCCCCCCTTGAGCAAGAAACAGTTGAAGGCGAAAGTTCGCAGCGAGCACTGATGACAAATTCCATACACCTCTTTATTGGAGCGAAATAAAATTTATTTACAGTTGAAACTAAGAACTTCTGATCGGATTTTTCTAAAGAAAATCTACAAATATGGCCAAAGCAGATCCAGATCCATCACAGGAGATACCTCGAACTCCTAAGAAAGTTAAACTCAAATTATTGAGAAAGCTGTGAAGGCATGACTGATATTCCAGAGATTGGCATTGCTTCATAAAATCTAGTGACCCCTGTTGTAACTAATACCTCCACCCCACCCGCATATCCCCAAGCCATCGGTCAAGGGAAGTTGCGCGGGAACTCTGCTGAGTAAAGCCATGTTCCCCAGCGGGTCGAGACAGGGTCAGGTGGCAGAGGAACGTCAGGAAGTGCTTCTCGAAAAACTTGTCCTCTTGGTGGAGCCTTGATAAAACCTTTCTTCTCCGTAAATATGGCTGTTAACTTTAGGAAATTCTACCCTCACTTGCTCTGCTATACGATTGAAATTGTGAGCAAGGCACGTCCCATGCACCATAGAAAGAAAGAACACCTTAAGTTACTCCAATGCCCTTACTTATTATGTGTTGCGGCATCTTATAGGCAAGAAGCACTTTGGTTTCTTCAAAAGTATTGGGGTACAGTATTTTCAGTCCATTGTTAACAAAATGAGCGACTTTGATGGTTGGTTTTGGGGAGCTGTTTGGAGTATATCAAGTACGTCCGTAATAGTGCATCGGGATCCACTTTTCTGATAATTAAATTTGTAATGTCTTTATCAAGTGCAAGTGCAATAGTAGTTTCAACTGAAATCCAAATAAGGGAGTCTCTAATTTCATGTCGTATTTTGTTTATTGTGTCGCTGTAGGTACTATCTAAATAAATTTTGCGTAGAGTTGATTCGGAAGGAATGGCCTGTTGACAGTATTTCTCCAAAAACGATTGTTTGCCAAACTAGTGTCCGCAAAATTATCTAGAGAGGCAATACCACGTACAAGTTCAGCAAGATTTATTTCATTAAATCTACATGAGAGATTTAAAGATAAAACATTTAGTCAATAAAAATATAATTGAAAAGGAAATGAATGTGGAATGGATATCGAATGTAGTTGTAGTTGAAATATCTGACAAGTGAATGTGCATTGATCCACAGTATTTAAACAAAAGGTACATAATATCTATTACTGATGAAATATCCTCGCATTTGGCAAACAAAACGTATTTTACAGTTCTTGATTTAAAAACTGGCTTTTAACAAATAAAACTAGATACTCAATCATCTAAATTTTACAATTATTCCACTGCATTTGTCACATACAGTTACGAGTTCAGATACGAGTTCCATTTGGCCCAGCAAATCTGAGGCTTTATTTAAAGTATTCCCAGAAATCATTTAAAAAATATCCTTTTCAAATTCAAGGGACCACGATACCATTGAAACCTATCAATTTTGGTGAACATTCTAAATACTGTTAAACCGCTTTGTTCACAGAAAGGCGGGGAACGTTTTGCCTTAAATCAATTTTTCGGCATCTATCCAATGAAACAAATTTCCCCAACTTTGAAACGAAACATATTCTCCATATTATGGATCAAAGACATGAGCTAGCCCTGACGATTCCATTGGCTCGCCCTTTAAATTCAAATAATTCAATTCAACCAATCCTCGTCCTTTTAGCTGCTTGAAACTATCTTCGTTTTTCTCGGTTTTTCTTTCCATTATTTTGCCAAATTCCTCGGTCGATCAGGCTCAACTCAAAGCTAAGGTGACCAGATCCGTGTTAGCCGGAACAGTGCCTTTTTTTGAGTCCCTGTCCCATATTCTTTGAGGAAACATGACGCCAAAGAATCCCGTTTTCGTGTCAATGACTAATCGGCATAAAACCCCGCCAATAATTTTATATTTATCATAATGTATTCCGTTGGGTTTGCATTAGTTTATAAATAAATGGCGTAACAAGAGTGTTTCACTGACTATTCAATTCAAAAAGGAAGAGATTCTGTCATCGAATTGCTGTAGTGGTTTTAGGAAGAGAAAATGAGCTATCGCGTAATTTGAGCTTGTACATGCTTTATCGCTATCGGTATCGTTACCGAGAAATTAAAATATCCGAACCTTCTGCATCTGTGTGTTCTGTTCAGACACTGTGTTAGTTACCACAACTTAGTCAAGGAAATGTCCCAATGTCCCGTGTGTTTGTTAAAAAATCTGATCACCTTAAGCCAGAGGCGTATCTACGGCGTATGGCACGTGCCATAGGCGCCACTTACAGGGGCGCTATTTAGAGTATACCCACTAAAACAAATAACAACATTAATTTAAAGTATCCTGACAGGCGCTGTTTAGAGTATACCCGCTAAAACAAATAACAACAACATTAACTTAAAGTATCCTGACAGGGGCGCAAATTCCATGCTCGCCATGGGCTGAATACTTGAATACGCCTCTGTTCGAAGCAATGCGATTTTGAAAATCATTCTTTTAATTTTATGGCATCTAGGGCATTTATATTTTTTTTAATGGCTCCAAATTTGTTCTTTAAATTTCTTGGAAGAATTTTGAATGGAATTTCTTTGAAGAATGGCGTGTAATACACGTATAAAGATGGCATATTTCCGATTTTCACTGTTAAGTCTGTATTTTCGAAAATTACAGTAGTTTCATTTTTTCGGCGTCTTCCTACAACTAGAATACTGAAGATAAAGATTTATTCTCCACAATTAGTTCTTTAATCAACGTCCTGTTCATTGTTATTAAAGTTTTAGTATTTTTCGTGGAAATTTGAATAAAGTATGGGCAATATTAAAAAATATTGAAAAATATTTTTATCAAAAACGGTTCCGATTTTTTTTTTAACTTTTTGAACAGATAGTGTTAAATCAACTCAATAAGGTGACATAAAAGCTATTTACTATATTCTTTCGTGTTTTTCAAAAAATCACGCAAATGTGATGTTTTTGTTAGCTTTGTCTCGTTGATATTTACTTTATCACCAATGTGTATACACTATTGGTTTTTCTTCGAATGTAGTCATATAACGCTTCTCTAGATCTCAAAGTTTTTTTTTTTGAGAAAACCAAAGATATTGAAAAGTATTACCTAGATGCACATGTAGCGCTAGTGAGGCGTTACAAATTAAAAGCTGCCTAAAATTATTGTAGGCAACTAGTTCCTTCGCGGGTGCTGACAGGCGTGTTGTGTCCGTACGCGACAAGAGTTGTGGGTATTTCCAGTACATTGAAGTTCTTTTATCTTACTATACAAAGATTATTATTTACGCATCAATAAAAATATATAATGAGAGCTTCATGGTTCTGTGACCTCAGCGCCAATATAAAGAAGCATTAGGGTTACAAGAAGCAACTTTCAATAACCCAAATGATACAACCAAAACTTGTTTCATTTAGTAACATGGACATTTTATAGTATATAGTTTATAGACATTTTATAGTATATAGTTTATAGACATTTTATAGTATATAGTTTATAGTATAGTAATATAGTAGGTATTGCTGGATAATACCAACAAACACCAGACCAACAAAATGTAATAGAATGTCCAAAAGTATCTTATTCGGTAGATTACGGTGCGAGAAACGTTTCTTTGAGGCCTTTGGCACTTAGCACTAACCGTACAAAACATTTAAAGAAAAAATTGAAGCCGTTCTGAGAAAATGGCATTTGATCGTTTCAGACATGAAATTTTTAAATTTTCCAAATATTTTGTAAGGTATCATTTGAAGTTCTTGTACTTTTAAACAGAATAATAAATACAAAATGCCGGTAATGTCAATATTAACTTCGTGAGAGAGGTATTAAAATACATTGATATTTTTTTAACAAAATAAAAACAAAAGAGAAAATATTTTAAGCAAGACAAACAAGAGAACCGACGTGTCATCTGTTAAAGATAATTTTTCACTATCCCTACAAAAAAATTGGAACAGTTTTTTAGAAAATCTTTTTATTTTTTAAAATATTGTTCATATTCCACTCAATTGCTCGAAAACTGCTAAAATTGCAAGAAAGTGTTCACGTCATTAATTAAAAAGCTAATTGTGGAGAGCAAATTTCATTTGACGACAAAATTTTCGTAAATTCGGAGTTAATAGGGAAAATTTGAGCTTTTCCTATTATACGTGTATTTCACTCTACTCGTATACTTAAAACAAATTTAAAGACAAAATTTGGAGGAATTTTTTAGAAAATTTTGAAAATGCCCAGGGGCTTCGTGTAAAGTACCCCCAACTTTTAAAAAAATGTTTTTCAAAATCGCAAAGCTTCGAGTCGAGCCAGATCGACTAGGGAATACTGATTTTAGAAAAAATACTACCCGACTTTTAGGCACTATAATATAGTGTTGTATATTAGGCACTATATTACAGTGTTTAAGTACTGTATATAGTGTTGTTCACAGACGGATGGACAGACAGATTGACGTTTTGAAAAACACTTTTTCGGTACCAGGGGATCTCAAAACGTGTATTTTCGATGCAATCTCGAAATCGATTTTCCGCAACATTACATAATTTTAATTATACTATGTGTATTACTTCGTATACACGTACATTTATGAGAAAATAACTAGTGGTGCTAAACAGCACGTACTTTCTGGCCCGTATTTTCACGCAGAATTTGCCGAAATATACTCGAATTTTCGACAAACACACACACAGGCAACCAGTCTTTACAAATGAGGTCTCTAACGAAAGAGAATTTCGCGGAGACGTGACGAATCGCACTTTGATTTTAAAAATATGAAGGATGCTTAAAAAACGCATCTAAATATCCATATTAAATGCAACCGGCATCTCAAGTCAGATATATTGTTAAATAACTCCTAAACAAAGCGTTCTAGGGCCTTAAAACTTATAATATTGATGCCAAAGGCCTCAAAGAAACGTTTCTCGCACCGTAATCTACCGAATAAGATACTTTTGGACATTCTATTACATTTTGTTGGTCTGGTATTATCCAATACCTACAATATAACTCGGCTCTGGAGACGATCTTTGTTTGTGACGTCACGTTTAGAAGACCTAGATTTCTACAGCTTAAATGAATGTCTTCTGTGTACATCGGGGTTTACGCTGATTGATGAGGTTTATTTGCATAATCATTAATTCAAGATTATGCAAATAAACCTAAATACTCTCGCAGCAACAATTAGAAGTATTAATAGTTGCTTGATACCGATGAAGATTGTTTTTTATGTGTCTAGTGCAACCGTTTAATTATCGAATGTAAGCATTGATATTCTTTTCTTTTTGTGAAAACTTTGTGATATAACCTACAGTACTCATGGACTTGGTGTGGTACCACATCATATCACTAAAAATTAATTAACTAAACTGTGCTCGTTTTATTCTTGGTCAACATTTTTGTCTATATCATTCACACCTCAAATTTGAAACTCTTCTAATTTAATTCAATATACATTCATGGACTGGGAAGTTCAAGTGGGGAAAATATTTCCTTTTGAAAACGAATTAAAAATGAAATTTGATGAAAGCAAAGGCCTATATTTCTTTCACAATATTGTTTATTTTTTCTGATGTTGATTTTAAAGACCTACATCATTTAAGAGAAATAATTGTTTGATCTTGTTTATTCGATTTCATTTCTTTGAAGGTGGGTGCACTTCACTTTGATAAAAGGGAAATTCGTTGCACGTCATACTATGATGAAAAGTTTCGAAAGGAGCCACAGTGTACTATGGGACGTCTGAAATTCAAGGAAGGAATCTTCTCCATGATTTTGCCAGGGTGTTCTGTGCGTGAATCCAAAAGATAAGGCAGAAGGCCCAAGAAAATGTGAGAAGGGCATTATCAGAGAGCTTAGAAACTACATCAAACTATGATGGAAAGAGAATCTTACATCTTTTGATGTTCTTCGCCAAAAAGAAGAAAGGAACAATATTGGCAAAGAATGCACGATTGTGTACAGTGAAGAGTGATGACTTGTGTCTTGTTAGGATTGGACTCTGATTAACCTGTGCCAGTATTTTCTTTATCAGCAGTGATTCGGTTAAATTTTCAAGTCATCGTGTTCAGTCGAGATATTGCATTGAAAAAGCTGGGAATTATACTTTCCCTAGAGTGATTAGTAATTTCAACAATGTAATTTATACCTTGGGCACAGTGGGATGTGCGCCCTAGACTGTCCTTCGTATGTGCGCCCTTGAGTGTCAAATGTTTTAACGCTCTTTTAATTTCCTTTTTTTACATTAAAACTTTTAAAAATGCTGTATGATATTTGTAACCGACGCAAATATTGTGTACTTATAAATAATTGATTATACGTTTACGTATAAATAATTCTCGCCGCGATATTAATTTAATAAATATATTAGATATTTTTGTATTAATTTTATCTGTATATCTATGGACATATTTGATCAATTTACACTTTTTGTTACAAATACGGAAAGAAATATTTCTATAAAAACCGCTGAAATTCGGCCGCCCCCGAAAATTGCAGACCCCAGTATGCAGTCTACTCAGCCTGTGCGGTAACCTGGCACTTCCTGGACAAGCTGAAGCATTTGCAAGAAAACTAGGAGGACTATTCTCTTAGTACATTTAGTACTGTAAATACTCTTTTGAGCACGTTAGTAAAAGATCTAGATTCAAGCAAGTTAAATTTATTATTAAACAGATTGATTTATTATGGGAAATATATTTAGTACAGCATATGATAGCCCAGATACTACGTCATCTCATGTTTTATTGTTTATATTTTATAAAATCCTCTCCTATATTATTTCAGTAGTATATATGCGTTTTGCGCACACGCAACCGATCTTCATAAATGAGGTCTCCAAAGAAAGAGAAATTCACGGAGACATGACGTTTTGCACTTTGACTTTGAAAGTATGAAGGTTTTGATGAAAAAAATAATAAATATTTTTGTCAAATGCATCACGGAACATTCGGGCAGCATTATTAAAATTTATTTAGTTGAATAACTCCCAAAAGAATAGTTATAGGGCCTTTAAATCTGGAAGGTAGAAGCCGAAGGCCACAAAGGAACTCCTGGCGCCGTAATCTATAGGACGGGAACTTCTCGGACATTCTATTACATTTTGCTGGTCCGGCGCTTCCTGATACTACCTGTTCAGAGACATGCAGAATCTGCAACTGTATTTGTAATGGAACTAATTACTTGATATTCTAGACGATTAAATTACACTGATGTACCTCTCAGTTTGATAATAAAGTTAAAATAATATTCCAAAGAGTAGGGTAATGCATGCCCGATCCTGATATTATCCGCGCACGTTTTCTTGAGTTCTCGCTTCGGTAGTTGAGACGGTCGCTTTTAATTTATTTAATCTTAATTCAACTAATGTTGGCAAAGGAGCGAGGGAAGGAGTTCCGGGGCTTAAGAAAACGTACCCGTATAATATCAAGGACCCACAAAACATGGATTCTAGCTACACTACGTTTTAGAGGATTTTTTTAGCAACTGAATTTATCCACTTTTTGGTTACCAGGACCCTGAAATAAGATTTTTCTGCCGAAAATTCCCAGTTTTTCGCGCAACATTACTTAACTTTCTCTCTACAGCGTAAGCGGTAACCCTTTTTTCGAATCAATGACTCGCTGTTCGTGAAATCTGACAACATAACGTGTTATATAGAGTAATTTACTACATATTAAAATAGGATTTATCCATTTTTTCCGAATCAGGGTCTGCATAGAGTTTTAGTCGAAAAATCTCCTTTTTGCCGCCGCATTACACTACTTTCTCCATACTACATTTATTACTGTGCATATACGTACGTATACGATAAAGTAAAAAAATAACTTATTCCTAGGCCATTCTCATTTTATAGTGAAAAACACCAATTTTTTGACAAAAATTGAGAAAAAAGTAGAAGCTACAACTTTGCACGGAGTTTGCAGATCTTGCAAGTCTATTTCTTGCAACCACCCTCATGTCCATTGTAGATCTATTGTACATTGGGAACACAAGTAACTCAATGGACAATTTTTAAATTGCATGGCATAGGCCCTACATAATCCACATTAAATACAAAAGATAAATTTAAACAAGTTTGATTGTAATGAAGACAATCTCTCCAAAATAGAATTGTTAAACTATAAAGATTTTTCACCTTTATATTAAAAATGGAGAAAACAAAGTTCTTAAATTATAGGTCATTCAGTGATTTATTCTACTACTTTCACATCACACATTACAGAAAAATATACTGTTATCTTGTACAAAATGAAATAAAACACCAGAAAATATTTCAAAAAATCGTTTGGCACTACTTTTGGTACGAAGACTTCTGAGAAGAAAACAGGAGTGTAACACCATAAAAAAATCAAATAAAATGTCATACAATTATTGTTGTGAATAATTATGTTCTAAGAGTACTGAATTTTTTAGATTTACGACAGTGAAAGATATTATGTCATACCAAATCCATTTATCATCAAATGCACAAACTATCAAACTCATAGGAATGAATATTTTATTTAAATGCACACAAAAATCAGAATTTATCTAAAACTTACCACACACATATGCTCAGTTCAGACCAAGAAGGCCTAATATCAATACATCAGTTACTTCATTTGAAACAATGTCAGTGGTTGAAAGAGATTTTTACTTTACCAGTTGGAACAATGTATTACTACACTGAACTTGATAACCGAATAACCACAATGTACTTTACGAAATGCTCTGAGATATCCACACAAAAATAATTTATTGAACACAAGAATTATCTTAATAACCAGATAATAAAACACAATTTTTTCCATGCAAGTATTTCCTACAATAAAACATTTAAATGAATGAGGAACATTCTGTACTTTTACATGGTAGACCTCTCCTAGGGAAGAGACAACACCCTGACTTCAACGAGAACTTATAATATCATTATTTTTTATGAAAAAATTGTCCCTTATGATTTTGAGCTGTCAAGGAAACAATATTTAAGATAGAACCTAGATATACCTTTGGTTTTGCAGTGAAAATCTCATTTACTATTTAAGGGTTCGACAATCATCTAATTTGTAGCTACCAAAATGTACAACATAGTATGTCACTTTTTAAAAATATGTTTTATTCTAAAACACGTATTTAAAAACATTATTTAAAACAACATTTTCTCATTTTGTTTATTCAAGAATTCATTGTAACAAAGAACTTTGATTAAGCCCTGTCACAGAGAGGAATAAAAGACTTAATTTCAAATTCGAATTCTTTCAAATTCAAATCACAAGAATAACCAGACTTACATTTATTTCTCACAACAAACAAAATCAATTCAAAAACATTGTTTCTCAATTTAAAAAAATAACGTGAATAATATGCACTTGAAACGTCAACATTTACTGATGTGATATCAAAATAATTTTAAAAGGTTCTTTAAAAACAAATTTGTGTAATAAAAACAAATTTTAGAACGGTAATGAAATGTATGGCAAGATATGAAATTTAATGTAAGAAATGGAACAATTGTTAGCAAAAAGGTACATTAACAATACGAATGTACAAATTAACGAAACAAAAGAGTAAATAATTAAAAAATAGGAAGATACAAATATACTAACTTCAAATGCTACTTTATTAACTGCTCTACACCCTGAAGAGCAATATACATTAACAAATTCTTCCCAGAGAACAAAGAAAACATAATACTTTAAAAATTCAGTGTCCTCAACTGCCTCGCTAATTTCTTTTATAAGTATATAAGAGCAGTAGCAGCAGCTGTAGCAACAGATTATCCTACACCCAGATTTTTTCATCGGAAATTTGTTTCTCTAAACAAAAGAAAAGCAGAATTAAAAATAAACTTTAGGAATAAAATATTTATGAATTTCAGCTTCTTCAAAGTCGAGCTTTGCAATGTAAAAATGAAGACATAACAGTTGCCCATTACCTGTTTATAACAATAAAACTGAACTCCTTTGCACCACATTCCTTGAACATAACTTCATAAAACTTACTAAGAGTAGAAAAAAAATGTATAAATTAAAGAACATAAAACAATATCATTATTGAGAGATTGCTTGAAAAAAAAACAAGCATATTAAACATATCTGTGGGATGCCACAGCCTGAGCGAGTATTTTCTATTACCTTAGAAATTGTAAGATGTTTATCCTAACAAACATCTGCACACTTTCTTGGCTCAATATTTTATACATTTAATGTAAATGAATTCTTAAAACAAAAAACGCTTTGGCCAAAGATCATAGCATTTCTACTTTGCTTATATAACTCCTCATTTCATACTTTTATTTTAATTTGGTGGGAAGATCAATGAATAATGGCAGCCAATTCAGGAATATAAATATTAAGTTGCAGAATGTACTTGCTATTAGATGCACTATATTCTGTGTTGCATTACAGAAAACATTCAGTAAAGCTTTATTAAAAAGCAAGGACATTCCCAGTAATGTTTCTAATGAGTTTTCACTGCAAAACTTGAGCTTTGAGATATGTAGTAATTCCTCTAATCTTTTCAATAAAAAATATTAATCAAGGAAAGGTAAAATGAATTTTTCTAAAACTGTAGTGTTGGTGTGCCAATGCAAATGGGATACCCCACTAAGTTCTACTAAAGTTAGTTTCCCATTCAAATCAAGTGTTTTCAAACCACATAAATCTTCTTTATATGTTTCTCTCTGTCGCATGTCAATAACTTCTTCTTTTTCATTATAATATCCAAAATGGCTGGAAAAAGAGCACAAAACATTTTATGTGATGCTTTTGATGTGATCATAAAAAATGCACAAATCTCCCAAGGATAATTTGGTAGTACCTGGATTGCCAAGGAGTAATGACACCATCATCAGGTCCACCAATAAGGACAAGACGTTCCAGTTTAATTAACCCATGTTTGTATACTTTGCTTCGGCTTGAGAGCAATTCATTATTGATATATGGAAGAAATCGGCTGTAATTATAAAAGAGTTGCTGCTCATGAGGATCATTCCAGTAGTTTCCAACTGAAGTGTGTTGTCCCACAGCAGAATAAAATAGCTCATACGCTGTTTTCCTCACCAAAGTTGGAAAAATCAAATGTAAAAATTCAGCTGGAACATTAAAGTAATAAATGTACATACATTCACAAACAATCTTATACACAAAATTTTGTTTTTTATTTAATTTTTATTTTATGTCAAAACAGTTAAAAACTGTGTGATGTCAATACATTAAGGAAGACATACTAAGAAAGAAAATTAAACTTACTTCCATATTGTCCAGCTTGAGGGGAACTAAGAGAAATGAAGGTTTTAACATTGTGATTTGGAAACTGTTGTAGAATAGCTCTTGCAATAAGTCCACCCTGTGAATATCCTGAGAAAGATAAGAAAAACTGAAAATTCATTAAAAAAATATCTTTATTACAATGAAACTTACAGACTTCCCTTGATTTCAAAACCCTTGCAAAATAAGTTATTCTGTTGTATCAACAGGGGAGTGAATAGGATGAAAGGCAAAGGTGCTAGCTAGGTTTTATCTTACCACCAAAAATTCAAGTACCAATGAGATGAATTCCTTCAGGATGTGATGCAGCAAACTGCATCAAATCTTTTCCAATTTCTAGAACTTGATGCCACATCGGTTCTAGACTAGACCATCCACCAAATCTTCCTGTAACTTGTATTTCCGTTCCAGGATGCTCCTGAAACAATATACAAATAAATAAATACAGTATAAAACAATTATGAAAACCGAACAATGTTCTTTGTTCTTCTCACAAACACAATCTTAAAAAAAGTAATTGAAGCATTACCAATTCAATTCTTTTGGCCATATCCACCATACTTTCATTCCCTGACAGGATTCCATGTATAATAAAAATTGGTTTGTATTTCTTTGCGCTAGCTTCTATTGTCACACAACACATTGCAGCCCACACACACAAACAAGCTAGGAGTACTTTCGTTTTCATCACTAACGAATTGATGAATATTCACTTCAGCTCAATAAAAGTACTTGTTATAATTCGCCGAGATGTTCTGAATGATATGTAAAGCGTCGGTGGGTCTCAAAATCGACAAGGAATTGCTGAACGCCCTCGCTGCCGTTTGCTACGCTCTGATGCTCGCTATGCTATGCCAGACCTGGCCAGTCAGCTGCCAGACAGCCTGCTGCTGCTGACAGCAGAATGTGGTGGTGTATTGTGGAATGCCCCTGCCGCCAAAGTACAGTGTGATCAGCTGATGTGATTGGTAAACAATTTGAATCCACTGTCGGTGACCTTTGCCAGGCGTATCTACTTGTCGCGTTAAGTGAAAAACCCGATTTTGAAAATGTATTTGATAAAAAGTCGTGTTGGTGAATTATTTAACTTAATGGATGAAAGTGGGTGACTATGAAGGTCGTCACCAGCTACATTGTTTGTGGAAGATGTACTCATGCTATATTTCCATAATTGGCAAACACTTTATCGCTATGTTTTCGTAATGTGGATAAGAACTAAGTAAGATAAGAGCCAATAAATGCTATGCGACAAGAAATTGTTTGTTAGCCTGCCGATGTTTTCAGATTTATTTATAATATACATCAATTCGTAACATTCAAATTGATATGTTCTATAGAACTATATCCCCACGCATGTGGGTTTTTGCTGCCTTACTTGGATTAACTTTGTTTTTAATATTCTTTGAAGTGCAGGTTATGCGGCTAGATGAAAGTAGGAAACAACTTGGTTAGTTTGAAATCGCTTCTTCTTTTTATAAATGAAATTCAATTTAGTTATTATTCATTTGAAAAATTCCTTTTTTCTTTTGTTATAGAAATAACTGTAGCTCGGATGCAACTGCGATCTGTGGAACAGCGAAGATTAGAAAATAAACTAAGTGCTCTTGATTCAAAAAATATGGTTATTATATACAACCGTGTGCCAAAAACAGCCTCAACAAGTTTTATGGGGGTTGCTTATGACATTTGCAAGCAAAATGGTTTTCATGTGCTTCATATTAATGTCACTGGAAACATGCATGTACTGACATTAGCTAACCAATTAAAGTTTGTACAAAATGTCTCATATTGGCATTCCATAAAACCAGCCCTTTATCATGGGCATATGGCTTTTGTAAATTTTGAGAAGTATGTATTGCCCTATCTTTCTGTAGAATTCTTTTTTAATTGATCAACATTCAAATAAAGAATTCTTCTGTTCTTTGTATAGATTTGGAGTCAATCAGCATCCTATTTACATTAATATCATTAGAAAACCTTTAGATCGACTTGTATCATACTATTATTTCTTACGCTTTGGAGATGATTTTCGCCCTCACTTAGTAAGGAGAAAACATGGTGACAAAATGGTAAGCTCTGTTTCTATAACAAAGGTGTAGATGAGTTATGAAATTACAAATATTTCAGGGACAATTTTGAACAGGGAATAATATTTTCAGACATTTGATGAATGTGTAGAGTTGGGAGAATCTGATTGTGATCCCAACAACATGTGGCTTCAAATTCCATTTTTCTGTGGCCATGCTCCAGAATGCTGGTATGGAAATTAATTTGTTATCCTGATTGTATTTGTGTTTTTCTGATAAATTTTAAGAAAGTTACTGAGGTGAATCTCTTTGCATAGGAAACCAGGAAATGAATGGGCTCTAGCTGAAGCAAAAAGAAATTTATTAAATCATTATTTTTTGGTAGGTGTTACAGAAGAGCTCTCAGATTTTGTAAAAATTCTTGAAATTACTTTGCCTACTTTTTTTCATGGAGCATCTACACATTATGAATCAAGTAAGCAGAAAGTTTTTTGGTATTTATATTTTTGTTTATTTGTGGTTAATTTTATGTTTTTCCCTAAATTGACCATTGTTAAAGACCACTTTGTGTGTTTAGGTAACAAATCTCACCTGAGACGTACTGCACAGAAAATGGATCCTTCACCTACCACTGTGGCTCAAATTCAAAAATCTCGAGTTTGGCGCATGGAAAATGAACTATATGAATATGCGCTTGATATATTTCATAGTGTGAAGAAAAAATCATTTGATTCACTAGAAAAGGGACAGATCTTTACATATGAAAAAATTCGTCCAAAATGATTTTTATTTTAATCAGTTGGTAACCTGTCAAAGGAATTTCTGATGATTTTCTGTACTTCTTAAATTTTACCATTGAAAACAAAGGAATTCATCAACACTTGATGTATTTATTTTATAACTTGTTAGCAAGAAGTGTGCTGTGTCAGGATTAAAATCTCAGGAAATGAAATGAATGTTTCAGTTGGCATTCAGTGCATTTTGTTTAGTGCACAAGAGTGATTGTGGATATTTTGAAGAAAATCCAAGCCTATACCAAATTTGAAGTATTTGTGCATTTAAAAATTTAGGCATTATATTTTAACCAGTAAAATTTGTTTTGGTTAAAATATGTCCTATGGCATTCAGCAGACGTTTGAGAGTTGAATTGTGCAATACGTGAATGTGTTCATTGACTAAGACATCAGGACTTCATAAATAAGGTTTCAAACTTCACAAGAAATTTGAAATTGCAATAATAATTCTAACATTTTTATATCCATTTATTTATTAACATTCCTTAAAAGACAATGATGGCTACTGGTTAGCAATTGTATGTAATTTAATTCTTACCTTCTTTATTTGATAGAAATGATTCATGTTTTATTTTTATACTACTGTACATATGAACCTTATTTAATTGTACATAAATTGCTATTCTCTATGAATTCATTTCAGAAGATTTTTTTTGTACTATGTGAACATTCGAGATTTGCCAGGGATTCTTTGTCTTGCAATTTACGTGTAGTGTATAGATTGATGAAAATTCTGTTGGTTGTTACTAGCGCATATATGTATTAGTCCTATTTATTTCATATTTAATTGATTCATGATGAAAATGAAAAATTTTGCTTTCAGAAAATTTTACAAATGCATTTTTGTGCAGATTTAAAATAATTCATAAGTGATTTCATTTACGAATTTATGAAAGATGACATTTCAGTAAAAGAATCAATTTACTGTAATATTTCTGTGGTTTTATGTCATTTCAACAAATTTCTTAATATTGAGAAGGTTGAGTGGCAAGTGGCATTTTTATTTCAATACCAAATAAATCACACAGGCATGCTTCATTGTATATACAAATAAATATACTTGTAGGGGCTTCCTTATATCAGTGTGGTAGGTTAGTGCTTCCAAATAATAAGACTGGTTAGAATAATTGTAAATAATTGACTACAGATAATGCAGCCTTTAGTTAATCATGATTCAATAAAATACCCTAAATTAACTTGTAGAGTGCCTATCACATTACTGTACATTTAAATTCACTCATGTGCCATTTCATTACCACATGCCCTCTGCAATGGCTTGGCTCTTTAACTTGCACCATATTTTTGTATGCACAAGAGAAATAAAATTACTGTTTTAAATGGGTTTCAGTTGTTGAACCCATTGTCAGATGTTTTGCAGATCCATTGTCAAATTTAAATCTAGTATTGCACAGAATTTGCTTGAATTTTTAAATAAAGGCATTTGTTGACAACTTTGAAAGAGATTTTTTACTAAATGTGGACCTTGACCATGAAAACAAAAGTTTCTCTTGAATGCACCACATTTTTTTCCTTTGACGGAGCAACTGATAATGTGAGGGTCATTTCACTAAATATTTTTATGTAAATCTTAATTTCGAAGGTGATTTATTTTTTAAAGCAACTTTCTCTTAATATGCCTACAACACTACATAATTCAAAATTGTGAAGGACAATCTCCCTTCCTCAGGAAGATCACATGAAATACCAAAAACTATTTTTGTACGGTGACTATATTTATATACAAGAATTTATATCCTCCTTGAGTTTCTTTCTAATAGCACATAGGTAAATATTCATTAGAATATTTTAAAACCTTAGGATGAATCATTGTGAAGGAAATTAATGGAATGGATTTAGTAATTCAGCATTTTAATAATTAATTTGTAAAAATTGTTATATGTATTCTGATTCAAATACATTTTTATTGCTTCTTATTCTATTCCTTAAAAGTAAATATTTCTAGTATTCAAAGTTTCTAGAAGCTAACCTCATTTTGTTGATTCTTTTATTCACCAACTATAAAGTAACTAAAAGTTACTAAAAAGTAAAAAGATGGAGAAAGAATTCTGGAGTTCAAGAGAAAGCGCGCAGGTTTATACTTCTCTCCCATTAAGGTTTTTAGTTTTTTGACGAAAATGAATCAAATCAAAGTTTTATTTCCGATGAGGGATTTTATCGCGATATGTTTGCATTCGTACGTCCCGCCCTGAAAATCAAACCTTTTATATTTGATTGTAGATTTTGTGGTGGTAGTCCTGCATAGTATCATCTTCGTATATCCGGTTCAACTCTTACTTTCTTGACGGAGTTTTGCAAAATTCCAGCGAAAGTAATAATTTTGTTCTTCCCATATACCACTCCGAAGAATAGTTTTATTCAATTTAAGATTTTCGTGATAAAGCAAATTTCCAGAAGAGAATAATTTTTAAAGTGTTGAAACGTAATTTTTCTCTATTTGATGAATCTTCATAATATGTAACTCATTTATATTTTCAATTTTTTTCACAGTATATTTTTATGCACTTAACGAATTGCAAAGCAAGTCTTCCGAGAAGGTGGTTGTTCAAAAATTGTGACGTCTTCAGTTGCTAGTGGGAGGGGTGTAGTACACGTCTGGTACACGTTGTAAATGTTGGACCGGTAGGACGCGAAGAAAAATGGAATTTCTGTATAGCTTACCTTTCCGAGTGCTTGAAGTACCGAACTTGAAAATTAAAAGACCATCATGGTTGCATCAACCTTCCTCTATGGTTATGTTTTCTTTGGTACTTTTGTCATATTTCTTGGTTACTGGAGGTTAGTAAATGAAATCACATTTGTAAGCAATGTATCTTGGAAATTCAAATTATTTACATATATTCGTATTTCAGGGATAATATATGATGTCATAGTCGAACCACCTAGTGTAGGTTCAACCACAGATGAGCATGGACACTCCAGGCCAGTGAGTAACATTCACTTCTTTTAAAGTAGAAATCTATTTGTTGACGTTTTATACATCCTAATTTTTTTCAGGTTGCTTTTATGCCTTACCGTGTAAATGGCCAATATATAATGGAAGGCTTGGCATCAAGTTTCTTGTTTACTATGGGAGGCCTTGGTTTTGTTGTTTTGGATCACACTCACAGCCCGTCCACACCTAAATTGAATCGCATTCTTTTAATATCTGTTGGCTTTTTGTGTATATTGGTTTCATTCTTCACATGTTGGGTGTTCATGAGAATGAAACTTCCGTGAGTACTTTGCATATCCTAACTTGAATTAAGATTTCTCCTAACCATGTTAAAATATTATTTTGCTTTTTCAGTGGTTACCTCCAATCATAAATGGGATTTATATTGAAGATGGTCGAATGGAAAAGTCAATTTTGTACAGAAAGAAATTTCGGCAATTTATAAGTTTGAAATTCATTGTATTTTATACATCTTTGCCATAGTGCAAGGCCAATATTCCCATTTCAATGTGTGAAAATTTTACAAATACTGAACTTTTCTCAGGAATTCTAGGCACTCAACCAAACAGATTTTGTCATTGATGTGGGAAATTTGGCTCTATGAAAATATACATTGTCAACAGTTTTTATGACTTATTAACATGAATAAAAAAGATTATCCAATTGGCATGCTTTTTTCAGTGTAAATAATGTGCACTTCCAGACTTTTTATTCAGATCTGACTTCAAGATACATTAATTATATTGTAGAAAAATCTCTAATTCTCCAGTCTCCACTACAGGCCTGAGTTTCTTTGGTTCACTATAATATGAGCTCTAATTCTGAGTAGGCATGCATGAGTAGACACTAAATAACTTAAGTGTTAAATATAAATATCTTTCCCACATGAAGTTGTACTGAAACTTACAGCTCTATATTGATTCTTGACATATTGTGGCTATTTTAGTCATTGCAATTTATCAATCATGATTGATACTTGTTTCTACAGTACAAAACTTTGTTACTTGAAAAACTGTCTTGATAAGCTGATACAACACTTATTACAATATCATTAATTTATAATTACAATGCTCTTCAGTAAAATAGAAAAAAAATGTTCAAAAATTGCTTCTCGTGCCATTATCTAATACAAATAAAAGTATAGCACATAAATGTAATCACATGTAGAGCCATAATAATACTGATAAACTAATGGTATACTTAATATTAAAAAATTATATATAAAACAAATTGAGCATAGATTACTGGCCAAGGTTTCCAAAGTTGGCTAAAGACGTATCCGAAAAGCACTGCAACAAGAAAACATAACTAGTATTGAAAGAAAGATGAATTTTATTAAATAAACAAAAACTAAGTGATACATTAGAACATACTTTGCAAAATCAGAAGACTTAGATATAATATGTTCAAACTCTGCAAATGATAAAGCACCATCATCATCCAAATCTGCTTCATCCAAAATGTTTTGAATTAAGTGCTGCATATCTTGCTCACTTAACCTTTGCTGACCAGTTAAGCGGTCCACAACTTGTCGTAAGTCAGACACTCCTAGCATATCGTCACCATCAAAATCTGGAATAACCATCTCATCTGTTACTTTCTTCTATTTAATGTGAGAACAAGGTTATATTGAATTACAAAAAGACAAACTCACCAAATATCCTGAATGCATGCTCTGCTTTGACAGCCTTGGGTGCTGCATCACTAAATACTGACATCATGTCCAAAAAATCTTCAAACGTGCAATCTCCATCATGACTAGAGCTAAATATACGACAAATTCTGTCTCCAAATGGATTTACTCTCAGTTCTGGATACTGAAGGATTTTGTTCATGGGTAATTTGGCATTTTTATTGTGACCAACCTTCTCCGGCGCTAATGCTTTAAATTTTTGATGGGCACTGTAAATGTCAATTTATTACTTAAGCTTGCAATAAAGAGTTAATAGAAAGTGTAGATCGAAGTTACTTACTATAGCACTTCCTTTTTGGTGAAGTACGTCAGATCCTGTCAACAAACAATCAGGGTTAACCGGAAACAACAACGCATAAAGGAATCAGCGCAAAATGGAAATATATACGCACTTGATAATCTTGAAGTTCTTCTTCCGTAAACTGGCTCTTTCCTTGACCCATGTCGTATCCTGAAGCTCAATGATGCTGTTTAATGTTTTCTGTCATCCTTAACTGAGAAAAGATGCTGTCATAACATTAGGCTCCAGCGGGGCCTTCAGATTCCTCGTGATTGGCAGATGCGGGTGCGGCTATGTGATCCGACCTTCACGGCCTTGTGGTATAAACAGCTGACTGCGGAATGTGCTGGTAGGTGCTGCCTCGTGTGACACCTGTCGCAAGTAACTATCATGATGTGCGAATATGTGATCTCGATGTTCCACCCAGTTCCATCTTCCTACACTTTGATGTGTATTCTTTCATTTCCATGTTTTAATATTTTAATACGGATAATTGACCAGTTAAATGAACTTGAATGTTATTAAAATCATATGGAACGTTTTACTACCAGTTGTAAAAAAGTTAAAGAGATAACATTCCGTAGTACGAAACTACCCTTTAAGCTCAACAGAGCTCGTTTATAAAATTTCGCTTCATACCTCACGTCACACTATTTCGGTTTAAGTTAATATCCGATGAAGTGAACTTACTGTACCATGTTATTAACATTTTAATGCAAAACGAACGAAACGAACTGCGAAACTGAAGTGCGAAACGAACTGCACATGCGCAGAAGATCAATAGTGCTTTAACGTTCGAGGGTGCACGAACTAGAGAGTTTGCGCATGCGCAGATGCACAAAAGTGGTGCAAATGTGAAATGCGCCGAACTTTGCGAACTGTGCTTTCGATTGCTTTAACGTTCGAGGGTGTAAAAATTTCATAAAATGGCATTTTGCACCTTGAAGCGTGCGCACGATGCGCAGAAGCACATAAGTGATGCGGAACTTAAACTGCACATGCGCAGATCGATAGTGCTTTAACGTTCGATGGTGCACAAACTCTCTAGTTTGTGCACCATCGAACGTTAGAGCAATCAAAAACACTATCGATGTTCTGCGTAGCTCGCATTTTGCACCACTTTTGTGCATCTGCGCATGCGCAGAAGATCGAGATTGCAGTCGATTGTTGCCCGCTATTGCGTGCAAAAACTCCCAATTTTGTGCATTTGTTAATGTGCAGAAAAAATGTAGTCGATTGCGGTACGCTATGCCGTGCGATAACTCCTTATTTTAGCCGTTCATGATACACCTATAAACATGGAATAGTTATGCGCGCAACGAGTATTAATACAAAAGTGAGTATTTGCCGCTTGAGGGGTGTTGTGCTGGAAGAAAATATTGACGGATGAGAGGAGCCGAATCCGGCATTTTGAAATAAATGTGCCTCAGACACTTTCTTACGAGTTGCGTACATTATTTTTTAGTATGAATTAATGGAAACAAATTTCGGTAGGGAATATTCTCAACCCGTGAGGCGACTGTCATGTCCATGTCGCCCCAGTGTTTTGCGGTAGTACTCATTTGTTTGACTAGTAACTGTTTGTGACGAATAAAGAAGGCAGACGAGCGCTAGTTGTCGGGGTTGGGGTTGTGGCCGGGGCGCAGCTCGCAGAGGAAGGGCAGGCGGCGGCCGCAGGGCTCCACGTGCCATGTGCGGCCCGCGCCCAGCGCCACGCAGTCCTGGTCGCGGCGTCGCGCGCGCGGCTCCCCCGGCGCCCACGCGCGGTGAGCCTGGCAGCTCAGCGGCGCTCCTGCGCATGCGCACACAGGTGGAAACTAGTAATTTGTCCATATTACAATGTTTCCTAACCTCTTTATCAAAGGTAATTCCACGAGTGGTTTGGAAATTTATTAAGACTATTTCACGAATGAAATTTCATAAATATAATGTACTATTAATAATTAACATTGTTTTATTCAAATATTTTACATCGAACAGAAATATATACATAAGGGCAATTATAAACAACAAAATAAACAAGACAAACTAAGAGCGAAATTACTTGAAAACACAGTTATTGAATACACAATCTTTAAAGTTTATATTCGAAGGAAACGTGTTTTGTTCGCTCGTTCTGCTTGTTGAGTGCGTTATTTGGTTTGGATTTACAAATAATTTCCTCTATTTCGTCATTCGACGTCGAACCAAACCTTTGCTGCAACATTTTGCGCTCAAACAATTTCAAACAAAAGATACACACCTGACCATGGAATAAAAATAATAGCAAAATTACATAACCTCTATCTGTAGACAAAACAAGGCGCAAAATTTATCACCTCCTAGGAGGTGATAATCAATAACTGATAAATATGCATGGTAAAGTCATCTCTAATTGGCTGGAAGGGTCCCAGTTCTTGCACGCTACTGGCTGAAATTTCATGAGTGGAATAGTCGTTATAAAAGAAATTTCAAGAACAAGAATTTACTCTTACTGGAATCTTACGGTTTCCATAAAGATAAAACAATAGTTCAAGCTACTTTAGCAGAAAGGAAACATGTAGAGGGAATTAAATATTCATTTCATCATCTTGATAATTTCGCAACCAGTACATTTGTACGTTTCTCACAAGTATACTAATATAACGATCTATGATGCTGCCACTACCAATGCAGTGTTCGTGGGTGAAGCTGCACCCAACGATGTATGTTCACCTTGTTTTTCATGTATCAAAGTAGCATGACTAGAGATGAAGAGGTCGTACACTGCAAATGGGAGAAAGAGCAATGAAAAGGAAGAAAAGGACTTACTGAGGAGGAAAGGAAAATTGCATCATAATTCTTTATATAATTACAGGAGAAGAAGGTTGGGACGAAATTCTAGGATTGGCAGTGAAAGAAACCATAGACTCAAATACCAGTAGTGATAGTCTGAAAAGGAGAGGAGCGTCAAGAGGTAATAGGCAGAGGGGGGGGGGGGAGAGGGAGACATATGATTGGTCAGTGAAGGGACTTGAAGTAGTAAGAGAGACTGAGCATGAATTTAGGTAAGGGAGTTTGGAGGAATTGTGAACTCAGATGAAATAATTAGCTGAAACAATGGCAAATATATCTAAAACAGCGAGCTGAAGAGAGCCAGAGGAAAGACAAGGTAGTGGGACTGAGGATGCGAAAAGAAAAAGTAAGTTTTAAAAATAATCTCTTTCTGGAGAACACGGTGAATTGAAAAAAACAAACAAATTAGGAATGGGATTAAGAAGGAGAGTAGAGAATTGTGCCCGAGGAAGAATGAGGAGAATAGGAAATGTGGTAGTGGTGAAGGGGAAGGTAGGTGTATGCAAAGTGATACACAGAGAGGGAGGAAGTGGCAGTGAAGAGGTTGGAACCGATGTGGACACATGGATAAAATACTGTGTGAAAATGTTGGAAGTGGGAAAAGGGAGTGAAAGGCGAAAGGGTGTGAAGTAGCTAGAAGAAATAAATAATGAAATAGTTAAAGTTTAAATGAGAATAAAAAGAAACAAAGGAATATACGGGATAAGTAACGAAATATGGATGTTTGGTGAGGAGTGGGAAATCAGGACTAAGAAAAACTTAATGAGGATTCTCTTAAAAGTGCTAGGTGAGACTTTCAGGGTCATGAAAACAACATAGAAAGCCATAGGGACGCAACTCTGAAGTCTTCAATTCGACGTTTACGCTGAAATTCCGAGAGACGATTGGAAGGGGAAAATAAATAGGGTTAGGTGCACTAGAGAGATCCAGGCTTCAAATGTACTATGTTATGGATAGAGCTGTGAAAGAAAAAAAAATTGGAAAAGTTTATTTATGGTTCATTTATGTTAAATTTTCTTTCAGCAGAGTAAATAGAGTGAAACTGTGAAAGGTAATGGAACAAATGAAGAACAACCAAGTAATATTAGAAATAACGAAGAAATATACGAAGGTACTGTACAGTGAAAATGAGAGAGAGAGAGAGAGAGATAGAGAGAGAGGGAGAGAGAGGGTGCGAGAGAGTGTGAGAGATACAGGGAGAGTGCAAGAGATACAGAGGGTGTGAGAGATACAGGGAGAGTGCGAGAGAGAGACGGTGTGCGCGTGTGTGTGTGCGTGAGACAGTGTGTGAAAGGGTTCCCATCTGTCCTCCTTTTGGAGGACATGTCCTCTTTTTTACTTTCTCGTATACATACGTATATACGTGAGTAATATACGTGAGTATATACGTGAGTAATATACATAATATAGAGAAAGTTATGTAATTCTGCGGAAAAATCCCCTGATACCTTTGGGGTCCCCTGATACCGAAAAAGTGGTTATTTTCAAAACGTCCGTCCGTTTGTCCGTCTATCCGTCTGTCTGTCCGTCTGTGAACACTACTAACGCCTAAACCACACGTACAATCTTTTCGAAATTGATCTTTTCGAAATCCCGTGTCGATCTGGCTCTAGTTGAAGCTTTGAAATGTTGATTTTTTTAAAATTTGGGGGTACTTTACATGAAGCCCTCAGGGCATTTTCAAAATTTTCTCAAAACCGGCTCCAATTTTTTTTTTAATATTTCTCGTAAGAATAGAGTAAAATACATTTATAAAAGTGGCGTAGGTCCGATTTTCACGGTTAACTTTGAATTTTCGAAAATTACAAAAGTGATTTTTTTGGCATCTTCCTACAACTATAAAATTGAAGACACAGATTTTTCCTTCAAATGAAATTTGTTGCTCATAAATAGTTATTTAATTAAGGTCATGTAGACTTTTTTTGAAAATTTTAGTCGTTTTTGTGCAATAGATCTTGCAATATTGGCAATTTTGAAAAAAATTACAAAAACAAGATATTCTCAAAAACGGCTCCAATTCTTTTCTTCAAATTTTTGCTATGGTTAGTACGAACAAACTCTATCCGATGACATAAACGTCATACTGCAGTATTGTTTTGTTGTTTCAAAAATTACAAAAATGTATTTTTTTTTACTTGTCTCTCACGTCGATAATATTTACATTAAAGGCGATTTCTTCACATCATTAAATTTATGAGTACATGTGCTTTAAATAATGTCAAATAACGTTTCTCGAAAACTCAGCAGTTTTCTGTAAAAATGAGTTCAAAATTCCGAATTTTCAGAAACGTTCATACGCTATTTTCTCAAAAAATGGCTACAAGTGTTTTATTCAAAATTTTTCATTATATAGTGGTAATTACAGTGTCTAATATGACGTAAAGTTCATTTTCATGTATTCACAAGTGTAATTTGTTTGAAATATCTCTCACGCCGTTACTATTCACATTTCCATCGATTGTATACATTATTACATTTGTGAAAGGAAGTGCTTCAATGGGCTTCAAATGAAGTTTTTCGAAAACTCAATAGATTCCTGTGAAAAAGAGCTTCAAATTTCGCATTTACAATAATGGCTAATCGCCATTTTCTTAGAAACGGCTTCAAAATTTTCTATGAAAATTTCTATTTAGGACGAGGTTTTACTGTTTTTTAATATTCTTTAAATAATATTTCGGTTCAACTCTTAAGAAACCGAAAAATTGAGAAAATATAAAAAAATTACTTTGGGCGACGATAGATGGCAACTGATCAGAGAACGGTGCAAGTCCTTCAATCCATTCCATACCAAGGAAATTAGAAAAAATTGCTACGAGAAAGTCTGTGCCATTCTGTAGCAACTATATTTTTAAATTTCCATGGAATGTCCTTTTTGGTCTGTTGAATTGAAAATAATACTGACATGATTTTAAAGTAATTTGATACATTAAAGGGATTTCATGTCTTCAATATCTACATTTTGACTCAAATAAATGGCCTGCATAATAGATACTATTAGGCTTATTATAATATAAAACTTGTTTATGCTTGTTGTTTGGTGGATAATGCAGGTGACCGCGGGGGCGAAGTTATTCAGTCTGAAGCTTTTATTTTTAATGACGCCAAGTCTACTATGATTTTCTATGAAGACTATTTGGTTTGGAATCGTTGAGTACATAGTCAATACATCGTAGACTATAAAAATCTAAAATGTTCTCCTTTTCGTTGAAATGTCCTCCTTTTTTTGGTAAAATGTCCTCCGCTGGGCAAAAATTTTCTGGTAACACTGGTGTGTGTGTATTGCATTTGCAATTTTCAAATATTCAGAGATATTCATTTACATCATTTCAAGATCCAGTTTTAAAGAACAGATTCCCTTCCTGACGCTTAAAAATATTGAACTTTTGCATTTGCAATTTTCAAATATCCAGAGATATTCATTTACATTATTTCAAGATATAGTTTTAAAGAACAGATTTCATTATGGAAAAAACTTATATTGTTAATACAGTAGTTTTGGAAAGTTAATTTTTGTTTGCAATTATCGAAAATACAGATAGTTCGCTGAAAATGGGACCTACACAATTTTTATATGTTGTTTGCACTACCCGAGAAAAAATGAAGAAAATATTTGGAGCCCTTTTAGAGATTATTTTGTAAATGGCATTAATTTCAAGAGAAATAACGTGACAACTATTAGTTTTCAAAGAAATTGTACAAGATCTCATTCAAAGATCTATTTTTTTAATGTTAAAATTGGTGCAATTTTTGAGGACATTGAAAATGGGACAATCACCAATTTTAGATATTTTGATGTATCAGATGAAAAAGTGTAAAGAAAAAAAGATTGAAGACGTGTTCGAGAAATAGTTGTTTCAATTTTTTTTTTTTTTTTTTTCACTTCTCGGAGTAATCCTCCATTAACGTGCTTTTTAATATTAGTCAAGTCTCGTCACGTCACGTCGCCGTCAGTCAGTGCCTTTTATCCCTTCGGCCAGGGGCTCGACGGCGTTAGATCCCGGGGTTCCTGGCCGGTCTCCCAACCACGAACCCGCGAGTCTCGAATGCGCTTAACCTTCGTGACTTCACGGAGCGTAGTAAACGCATTCGGCTAGCGCCGCCGGCTCTATTTCTACTCATATTTTCGAAAAATTGTAAATAACCTAATTTAAAGACCTGTCTTTCAAGGACAGATTTATATTAAGCAAACAATCATTACTTATAATATTGTAGTTGAAGGAAGGCACCGAAAAAAATGATTTAATTTTTATTTTTGATAATTCAGAGATTTCAACGTAAATGCAGCATTTTTTCAAGTGTTTAAAGGGCAAAGTTTAATCGAAAAATTTGGAGCAATTTTTGAAAAAAAATTGAAAATGTTGAGGCTTTATGTAAAACTAGGGTACCCGTACGAGAAGTCTCGCATGAACACCCTCTTTCCTATTTTTCCAAGCCTATAATATTTATTTTTCTTTAAAACCCTCTTATCCTCCGTCACTTGTTCCAGTATGTCTCCTTGAAATTGATAACAATACAATACACCCTTATCAATACAAACTATTGTTATTTGATTTTATTACCGAGCAGAGAGGTACACCCGTGATATTCAATCTCGTATTATATCAAGTCATTCGTTTAATTTCACATTCAATTGCAGATTCTGCACGTCTCTGAGCAGGTTGGATAATACCGAGAAGAATGTAATAGAATGTTGAGGAAGATCTTATCTCCTAGACGGCGTGAAGAACGTTTCTTTGAGGCCTTTGGCCTCAAAATATTAGTTCTCAAGGTCCTAAAACGCTGCATTTAGGAGTTATTTAACGATATAGATTCAAAATGCTATTGAGTGTTGCGGGTTGAATTTGACATGAATATTTAGATGCCTTTTTAAACAAATCCTTATATTTTTAAAGTCAAAGTGCAATTCGTCACGTTTCCGTGAAATTCTCTTTCTTTAGAGACTTCATTAAAGATTGGTAGCTTGTGAGAGCCGCAAAAGTTGTACACTACTGAAATAATATAGGAGACGATATCCCCCAAACTTCAAAATATCTGTTTCAAACTTGCAGGGCCTGTAGGTCATTCAGATCGGCGGGGGAATATTACTTTAGGAGAAAATCGTCTGAATCGTGTAGGCGCCAGCGTTTACCACAGAGACAGGCGGCCAGAGGAGCAGAGGAACGAACTGACGGACTGACAGTCCGGGCTGACGGACGGACGGACAAAAAGGCAGACGAATGAACGAAGGATGGACAGATGTCCAAACTCATTTGCAATCGAACAATTTTTCGGTTCAAGAGCCCACATAACGGGGATTATGTCTACAGTACCGCCAAGAAGTCATTTACTACATAAAGGAACAAGCTTTGTCTTCTTTTCCATTATCAGGGCGCCACAATAGGAGTTTTTCTGTCCTGTACAAAAATCGCCAATTTCCACCGCAGTACTTACAATTCTTTCCATTTACTACGTGCACAGTGAGGCGAGAAAGTAGAAAAGAATGGCGCTCTTTAGAAATATAAAACAACTTTCTAAACAACTTTTCAACCATATTGACAATTTTTCTGCACTCTTTCTTTGAATTGTTGATCTTTGTTGGCTTATAGGCGGTCAAAATTAATTAAAATTTGGCACCGTACTTGGAATTCAATAATTTATAGCAATTCTTGTTTATTTCCAAATCAGTTTTAATTACTGTAATCTGATGAATCAAATCATAACGATTCGTGTAAATGTCGGAGAGTGAGTATAGAAGTTCACAGCGTTTCACCAGTGTACTCACAGCTGCATTGAACCCATCAAACACTGGTTTTCTAGGATTCTTCCAGAATATCCCAGAGGGACAAATTGTGCCAATCGAATACCCAGGGAAATTGAATCACCTCTTGATGACGCCTGTGGTCCCCCAAAAGCGGTTTAGTTGCATTGAAAACAAAAAACACGCAATGGTCTTTGCAGTTTTCCGATTTCACAACCAAAAAAACATTTTTTCGAAAAAATTCTTAGAATCGACTGTATGAATCTGAAAGAGAAGATACGTTTCCCACCAGGAGAGCGAGACGCGTAGAATGTCGCCTAATTAGTCTGGAGCGGCCGCCCGGCCGCATGGTCGTTTATTATAAGGATTTATATATTTTCTATACATTTTCAATTAAGTTTTGGAAATAAATTTACTCCTAATTCTGTTTGTTTCGTCAAATAAAATTCCAAAGTGCGTGTAAAAATAAAGTAGGTATAAAATAAGATCACTAGTCTCGAAAATAAGCTCAGAGCATTTTGTGAACTGTTGCTTACTTTTTTCACCGTCAAACCTAACGACGTATTGGTCACAAGTTTAATAATAAATAGTGAATGATAGTGTTCCATAGAAATAAAAGTTCAAGTTTTTCACTTTAAAGTTCGGTTTGATAAGTATGAAATTGTAAGTTGTACACAAATGATATTCATGAAATCGTAAAAATATAAAATTTAGAAAAAGCTTGGTTATAAAATGAAGTCTAAAAACTAAAAGAGAATAATCCATTGGAAATTCATTTCATGAAGCCATGGAAAAGCTGGAAAATCCTTTTACTGGGAATCTAATTTTCCGTAATATATTCTAAGAATTTGATCACGTTTCCTTAAAAAGTTTTGACTTTATCTCCGTGAGTGATTTTCTGTTTTCAAGAACACGACTCGCACAATTGTACCGTGAATTTATTTTCACACGCCGTTGGACGTTTAAGGAAGAATTTGTAGTAAACTCGACTCTTTGTGCAAACCTTTGTACTGTCTTTATCACGAGGATAGCTGTCGCAAGTTAAGAGTAAATATGGATCGTTGAATGATAGTGCTGCGCGGGTAAGTGGCACGTGCATATGAAAGCTATATTCTCGTTATCTGGGTCTCAATTTTGAGTCAGCTTTGAACTTTCACACTAATAAATGGTAGGTTATGTGAAATAAATATGCCTTCTAAATCCATAATCAATTCTCCAGACACTTCCAGTACCATTTACGTATCTATGAAACATGAATGCAATATTTATTTTATAAATTAAACCAATACATAAATTGCTTTTGTATTGTATGTTTCTAAAATACTGAAGATGCACGAAATATGGTAACGTTTCACTGGATATTTTACTAATCTTCACTGAAACTGTTCACTTCGCATTGATCTATTGAGCAATTGCTGATACGGTCAGTTTTGCTTTGCTTCTGCGCAGTAAGGCATTTCAGTGTTTGCGCTCGTTTTGAGAATCCTAATTATTACTGAATACGTTAGACTTATAAAGTAGATCATAGAGTAGTTAATCGTTATTTTTTTTAATCCTAAAAGTGAGTTATGAGAGGTTTAAAATATTGTAAGGACATTAAACATAGTGAAACAAAAACGAACATTATTTTTCAGTCTACCATCTACTCTTGTGGAAAAAAATCACAGTAAACTATTTTGTTTTTAACATTTCTTACTAAACCAAGATTCATTGTAACAGTAACTCCCTGTACATTCGTACTTACGTAATAAAGAGAAAATCTTTTAGAAAGATTTCCGATATTTTGGAAAGTAGCTCTTTATTTTGAAAATTGCAAAAGTTACCAATAATACAAGAATGTGTCTGCCAATGTAGCATCACCAGTTTATACATATCCTTTCATATTTTCCGGTAGCAAATAAAGCAAAAGTTTACTATTTGCAATAAATAAATAAATAAATAAAACTCAAATTAAACATGGCTGATTTTATGAAAGTGAGCATATCTTACACTTTTGACCAGTAAGTACTGTTGTACCTTCGACCAAAGATCCTACGGTTACTTCCCTTCAGGTTATTTATTTATAATTTAAAAAAATATTTTTAGAGAGTTAGAGATGATGCACACAAGCACACGTCATTTTTTTCACAGTTTCTGTAATTTTTATTGCTGGTGTGCATCATACATGCATATTACATTGTCAAAAATTAGATTAGCGAATATAATAAGTTCCATTTAACTAATTATTATATTTTGTGTGAAGTCAAAGATACAACTACCCCTGCTCAAAGGTACAGCATAGTATTGTAGCTTTGACCATTTTTTTCTTCCAAAATTAATTTCAATCATGTTTAATATTAATTTCGGATCATGAGAAATAATATTTTATGAACAACATTTAGATGCTTGTTTTAAAACCATAAACAAGTTAATAAATATAAAATTGAAGGGGAAAAAGTAAAGTATGAAAAGTGGTCAAAAGTACACCACCTTCTCCTACTGTTCCCTCCTTGCAAACCTCATGGTTTTACGTGTTTTTAATTTCTCTCATAATAAATATATAGTATAAGGAGTATAATAGTAGAAAAAAAATGTATACAATGCTGCCGCACAAGACGGCGATTTTTCGGCAGGAAAATTCATATTATAGGTCTCTGAACCAGAAAGAATTGATAAATCTTGTACTAGATGTTCCCAGATTGTTCATTTGGAGGGTCCTTGATACTGAAAAAAAGTTAACGATAAAAATGTCTGCCAGCTAGCTCACGTGCCCGCCTGAATGTATATCCGTCTGACTGAATGGATGCACCGTCTGACTAAATGTACATCCGTCTGACTGAATATATGTCCGTGTGACTGAGTGTATATCCGCCTAATTGAATGTATGTCCGTCGGACTGAATGTATGACCGTCTGACAGAATGTATGTCCGTGTGACTGAATGTATGTCCGTGTGAGTGAATGTACATCCGTCTGACCGAATGTCTCTCGGTCTGCCTGTGCGAGTATCCGCCCATCTGAACAAGAAAGAGAAGCGCATGCGCATGGAGCCTTACCGTCGGCGGAGACGAAGCGCCCTTCGGCGGCGAGGTCGTCGAGGCCCACGTAGAGTCGCGCGGGGGCGGGGGCGAGGGCGGCGAGGGCGGCCGTGCGGCGCTCGCCCACCACCCGCGCCAGCGCGCCGCCCTCCTCGGCGCACGCCGCCCCCGCGGACGAGTAGTTGCGCGCCTCGGCGTGCACGCGGAACACGCCCACGCCCCACACGCACGAGTAGTTGGCCTCTGCAACAGGTTTTGCCCTGCTTCTTAAACCAGTTGCTCAAACACTTGTATGCAAGTTTGTAAACTTTTGCATCATTGAAAATCATTGTTGGTTAATCATAATTCACGGACGGGGAGAGACACGCAGACGTTTGGTGTCAATCGGCTTTTTTGTTATCACGGATACACAAAACATGCGTTCTGACTGCACAGTCCAAAACAAAATGTCCGTCCGTCTGTCCTGTCCTTCCGTCTGTCCGTCCGTCTGTCTGTCCGTCCGTCCGTCTGTCGTCTGTCTGTCGTCTGTCCGTCCGTCCGTCTGTCCGTCTGTCCGTCTGTCCGTCTGTCCGTCTGTCCGTCTGTCCGTCTGTCCGTCCGTCTGTCTGTCTGTCTGTCTGTCCGTCCGTCTGACCGCCCGTCTGTCTGTCCGTCTCTCCTTCCGTCTGTCCGTCAGTCTCTGTTCGTCCGTCCGTCTGTCCGCCCGTCTCTCTGTTTTTTGTTGTCCATAATTAGTTCTTTCATGAAGGTCATGTACATTTTTTTGAAACGTTTTGTAGTTTTCGCGCAATGTTGTGAGCAATATGTGTAATTTAAAAAAATAACAAACAAGATTTTCTCAAATATTTTTCTGTAAAATTTTGTTAGGGTAGTGCTAAATGTACTCTATTAGATGACATAAACGCTGTTTTGCTCAATTCTTTTGTTTTTTCAAATAGTACAAAAATGTAATTTTTTTGACTAGCCTCTCACGTTGCTAACATTTACATTAGCGGCGATTTGTTCATATTATTGCATTTTAGAGTACATGTGCTTTAAATAATGTCATACAAATCTGGATAACGCTCAAGTTTTCTGTGAAAACGAGCTCAAAATTGTGCATTTTCAGACACGCTCAAATGTCAATTTCTCAAAAACAGTTCCTTATTTTTTCTTCAAACTTTTCGTATAGTTCGTGCTAATTGCACTGTTAAAGATTACCTAAAATTAATTTTGCTATTTTCTTTTGTTTTGTTTTTAAATTACACAAATGCAATTTTTTTAATAATATCTCTCATGCCTTTAATACGCTCATTTCCAAAAAGCTTAAAGTTTCGCATATACAGGAACGCTTAAACGCCATATTCGTAAAAACGGCTCCAAATTTTTCAACGAAAATTTACGAATAGGACGTTATTTTACTCTTCTGTTAAATTGTTAAAGTAATTTTTCGTTTCTGTCATTAGGAAATTGAAATATTGTGCAATTGTGATAAAATTGTTTGGGCGACGATAGATGGCAGCTGGCAATAGGATGGGAACGAAAAGACCGAATAGCTAGACCCAGCCAAAGAAATTAGGAAACTAGTACGAGAAAGTCTATGCCATTGTGCTACACCACAAGTTTAATATATTGCAAATAAATGTCATGTGCAAATACACTTGCATTTTTATTACATAAGGTATAAACTATTCTGTAATAGATATTTTATACTCGTATTTAATTTATGGGGGGAGTGATACCATTAGTTTACTCCTGGTGACACCAACTGAAGCTACGCCACCAAATGTCTCTGTGCAAGCGAAATGTGTGTAGTTTGAAATACCGTGTATAATAATTGAATAATGTATATTTTAACTAGAAAGTAGTTCCCGAATTATTTTGAAAAAAAAAATAAGAACCGTTAAATTAGCTGAAACCGCGATAAAATGTCCATGTGGAATTGCAGTGAACAGTTTTTAAAGAATTAGAGGAAGATACACGACTGTAATGAATTTTATGGAATAGTGCGTTCTTTACATTGGTGTAATAATGACTACAGTAACACATAATTTACTTAACTCAAGAAGAATATTGTTATCTTTGTCCACATGCCATGTTTATTACGCCGAGAGCGTGTGGTGAGTCAAGCGCTGTTTTATGATTTCCAGCTCCTCCCAAACACACAACTTGGAGACTAAAGTTCAGAACGAAACCAAAAGTAGACTCTCGGTGCAACAAACTTTGTACGCTGTCACGTGTGACATCTGGGGGGGGGGAGAGGGGGAAATACAAAACGTTTATAATATAATACAAAACTTAGTCGCACTAAATACTTGTAATTTATTATACCAGACGATACAGCATTTTTATCGTCGTGTGTAATGTTTGATTTTATTTTATTCGTAAAATAAAAGTATGATAGATTACGTCACGACAAATAGCTTCCTCCAGGAGCGCATACGCAACTGCCCGGAGCGTTCAGGATGTTTATTGTATTCCAAAGGTTAAAGACGCTTCTTAACGGTCAATAATTTGCTGCTACAGTACCTCTTTTTCACCCACGGCCGATAAAATTGTTTTTTATCCGCTCTCAAGGGCGCGGCCCCGCGGAGCAATCGAGACACTCACGAGAAGGAAACACTGCACGTGCGCAGTAAAGTCGTCTACGCATGATGTTGTTGTTCAGTAAAAATTGGGTAGTCTAATGCGATCTAGGGATTGCAATCATGCAGTAATTTACTTTGGCTGCGTTCTTTGCTAGAGTCGTTTTCTTTCGTGGTGTCTCACACGAAATGTAAATGTATTTTTTTGTGACGAGGTTGCCTGTGGAAAAGCTAGAAAGGCGATGTTTTTGAGACGGCACGAGTAAGTCTCCTTCTGTGACGTCAGCTTCAAATACTTTACAATAAGGCTCCAGGAGTGTACTGTCGTGTCTACTCCAGGGTAGGCATATATCGTCCGCTTCCGTCTTTCTTATGAGAATGTAGGAAAATTTGGAAGGATTAAGGGGTCGAGTTTCTTTATACCATGTAAAAACGTAACCGCGGGTATTTATCAATTTTAACTGTTTATTACAAGTACAAAGTAGCCTTAACTTAAACCCTCAATACTATTTACTATCTACCCAGGACCGATTGAGACTGATGTTATTAATACAAATAAACCTTCTCTTACGCATGATCTTTATATATAAAGTTTTAACAATAAAACGGAAATCTCTCTTTCCAATGAGAAATCCTAACTCGTCAAGTGCTGAAACACATCTAATGAATACTATTTCTTCCTGATCACTAAACCATGTGGTGCCACAGTGTTTACCTTGCAAGTTATTTCTTATAAAAGATCGTGATGAAAAGTTTACCTGTTCACATCTTCAATACATTCCAGTAAATGTTCATAAGAATACCTCCGATGGGACCTGGCATCTACCGAACGATGACAAGTTCCCGGGATCGTAAATAATAAGTCAGAATTAATTTAACAAGCAATAAATTCCACAGCCTGTAATTTATTTATCGCACGGGCGGTGAGTAGCGGCGGCCGCCGCGAGATGCAGGGGCGACGCTGACATCGAAGTCCGTGTCCTGGCGTGAGTCTTCTTCAGGGGTGTCCTGAGAAGCGTCTCCTATCTCCTTTGTGATAGGTGCATATTTTTCATTTTATGTGCATGTTTTCCTATTTTTAAAGCATCTTCGCGTGCATGTTTTCAGTATTTTTTGTGCATGTGAATCCGCACCCTAATGATGACGCGTGCGATTGTGTCGACGCCGTGGCGGGCGCGCCGCGTGCCGCCGCCCGGCCTCGTTGAAAGGGCCGCCCCCGCCCTGATCTTGTCGATGGTAGGTAGGTTGTGGTTGCGGGGGGGGGGAGGGGGGCGGCTCGCTAATCTGAAGGTCAGACTGTTGGGCGTCGTGCGTGGCGACCCGCCGCCTCTTCTTTAATGCGATGACCATCAATCTGAGCCACTCATGAACAATGGTGCATCCTTCGTCTTCCAGTTGTGTGGTCAACGGGCGAAGAAGCTTTAGGTAACCACAGTCGACGTGGTCGCGACGTCCGATGTCCGGGTTTGAAGCCTGGAGCGCCATGTGGTCCCAAGCTTTTTCAGTATCACACTTTGAGTGGCACGGGGCTGCGCGGGTGCCTGCCACAGGCGCTGCTGGGTGGCGAGGAGCGTCGCCGTCTGCGACGCGTCCTCCATCTGTCCAGTTTGCGTCGAGCGACTTACGTCAACGAAATCACGTTTTGGCGAGGTTTGAGGTACTCGATGGCTGCGAGGAGGGCTCAGATGGAGACAGTGGTGACCGGTTGTCGCCGTTCTTCTTTCTGCCCTTTCGCTTAGTCGGTATGGCGGAAATCCATTGTCAGCCGACGCGTACGCGAACACATTTTGCGCGAAGTGGGCCGCGGGAGCGAATACAATCGGAAACTGGGAGGAAAATCGCGGAAAGCGTCCCGGGTTTGTCGATGCATCCGCTCCCGGAGCGGCACAACGGCAGACTGAGGGCCCTTCCCAAGCAGGCGCCGCATCCGATTCATGTAAAAAACAACCTCAACAATCAAAATATCTGTTAGAAGAATACTAACCAACTGCTAAGGTCATTAGTCTCGTAAGAGTAGTACATGTTTTTGCTCGGGAGGTAGCGGTGATCTTCCGCCCACTCCCCAGATGGCTGAGTCCGGCGCCGTCCTACTGCTGGTGAGATTTTCGCCAACCAGTTACCTCCCACGATAGGGTATCCCTCCAGCTGGGACAAGCTCGAAACTCCCAACCGGTCTCCCGACGTATGTGGTAGGGTTGTGCATGTAAGTGTGTGCAAGTAAAAGGTAGGATAGGACAAGGAATGGCAAGAAAATATCGCGCGCGGTCCGTTTGGTATGGTACTGCCCCGGCATTCGCCTGGAGTAGATCAGAGAAACCACACTAAACTACCGATCAAGACAGCCGGACGCTAGAATTCTTTTCCACACAGTTACAGGCCTAGCTATCTGGCTAGTGTCGAAAATACTGCCGTCGTCAAGACTCGAACATAGGGCCTCCCGATCAGTAGTACTACAGTGACATTAGTTGATGCCCTGAGTCACCTCTCCCGGTCAGCTGTTAATCATATACAAGTCGGCCCCATAGGTAGTGTATATATTGTATTTAAATTTCATGTTAATGTGTTCATTATTTCACTTAAATCGGTTCACACAGACGTATAGAAAGACAAAACAATTTTTTTGACATGACATACGTTTGCAAATCAAACAAGAGATGTGAAAATTGGTTTAAAAGTTGAAAATTCGTAAGTCACATACCGACACTTCCAGTTTATTTATCTTCATAAATTGTATTTGTTATTAGATTTGTTTCAAATGGTGTTAAATATAGTTTTTTTTGGAATTCGCCATAATGTATTGATACTTTGATTGTTGAAGGTTT
This sequence comes from Teleogryllus occipitalis, assembly GCA_011170035.1. NCBI lineage: Eukaryota > Metazoa > Arthropoda > Insecta > Orthoptera > Gryllidae > Teleogryllus > Teleogryllus occipitalis. Next base: position 80,038 of record BLKR01001283.1, read on the forward strand.
CTTACATGAATCGGGCATTTACGTTTTGATGCCTCTGGCCGAGTTCCATTCATACGACCCTTACGTGGCGTTGTATTCGAGTGCCGGCTAATTGACTGCGAATTTGAGATAGGGTCTCGGAGCGGAAAACATTTTTGTTGGTTTAAAACACTTTTGCTGGTTTACTTAGTAGTGTATTATTGCGGAGCATTTAGAAACAATGCGAGAAAGTATGTGCTTTGGTAGCACCACTAGTTTCTTTTGAAAGTACTGTCCTTAAGACCTATTCAGGCCACAGAGACGTGCAACACCTTTGTATCTTTGGATGAAAAACTAACTACTTATTTCATAAGATACCTTCTTAATAGCTGCTCTAATGCAATACGTAGCACGACATGGCTGCGGAAACATAACGTTTATTTAGATGTAAAAACAATTAAATGAATTCCTCAAAAAATAAAAAAATACTGAAAAATAGATATGGTTTACATAATACTGTACACTAGTAAACTTGAACTTGATCCCTGACTCATTGCCTCATTACGCTCTTGCATAGGAAGCTTTTTTGTCTCTCGCTTTATGAAACCCAGGGTGACATAAGTTGCATGCACACCCAAGGTCAGACTTTCCTGAATATAGGACTGCTTTTATCAAACACACGGCTGTTATTGTGGCCTCAACTTTGTAAATGTTCAGAACGTTCAGAACACTTCAGAAAAAATGTTCAGACCACTGTTCAGAACGGGAATTTGAACAATTATTCACAATAAGAAATTTAATCCAAACCTGGTGTATCCAATAGACAAAAGCCCCTTTGAAACTCCAGACTTGGGCTTCAGCGAGGGGCTAGAATATATAATATTCTCATCGTGTTTTGCAATATAATACATATTAAACTGTGCTCATAATGAACTTAAAAATAATATTCTATTATATTTCGTATTAAGGAAATGAGTATTGAAATTGTAAACCTATTAGAACATTCTTATAAACTATTATAAATGTATTAAGACTGTCACAGACTTACACATTATTTTTGTTTATACGCAGCGGAAATATGATTTATTTGGACTTCAATTCCCTACTACTCAGCTCTAAAGATATCCTTCCACTTAAAACATCCTACATCAGCATCAATTAACCACAATACATGCTCATTGTGAGTAATATACGTATTAATTCCTACGGAAATCGATTTCTTTCATTTTTTGTACGTATGTCTAACGTTTATCAACCGTTCACTAACCTTGAATAACTTAACACTTCAATTTATGTCGTATTTGTGCATCTCCTTTGTTTCGCAATTTGGTTCATGTATCCTCTGAATAAAAATTTCCTTTGAGGAATAGCATTATCACCCGTCTTATTTATTTTATTTACTTATTAAACGACAAAAACAATTAAAAACTATGTTTGACGGACTAAGGGAAGAAGGGCAATGAGCACTTATTCTTGAGCTCTGGGAGCCCTAATTCACGTACACGTGCCCCAACAAAAAAAATTCGAAATCAAATTGTATCTTTGCGACTGTGGGAGCTATCTTGGATAACCGCCATGTTTCGACTCGAGTTTGTTTCAATAGATCGGGGAATATGTACATTTTGGAGAGAATCGACTGAACGGTTTACGCGCTAGCGATGACAACGATAAACAGACGTTTTGACATCTACTGATTTTTCGGTATGACTGACCCACAGAACATGGATACTGACTACACAATATCGAACAAGGAAGAATTTTTACTACATATTCGTGATATAGGAAAAATATTTATCCACTTTTTCATTTCTAGAGCCAGTCAATAAGTGGTTTTCTATCGAAAAATGGCAGTTCTCCGACGCACGGTTGCAATAATTTCTCTTACGAAGTAACGGGGGAAGTAAAAAGAAACAACTCATTGTCGGTAAAAGCAGCAGCACACTAAACTTTTTTGGTCAAAATTTCGACACCTCCCCCCACTCCCCCGCAGCTTCTGAATACGAAGGAAGCTCGGAGCCGTAAATGAAGGCGCGGGGTCGAGGCTGAGCCGGCAGCGGAACGCAGGTCGCCGGCCCTGGTCGTCGTCGTCGCCGCCGCCACCGCAGTCACCGCCGCCACCACCGCCACCACCGCCGCCGCCATCACCGCTTCCGTCGCCGCCTCCGCTTCCCCCGCCGCCTCCAACGCCGCCACTGCCCGCCGTCGTCTCCGCCTCCGCCTCCGCCTCCCCTGCCGCCGCCGCCAAAGCCTCCACTGCCCGCCTCCGCCCTGACCGACGCCTCTGCCGGGGAGCCACCGCTTGGGGTTCCCCGCGCTGCCGCGCAGTGGGGCGAAACGCAGCGCGAAGAACGACAACAAAACATCCGTTACCAAACAAAATTAAAACGTCGACGTGCAACTAATTCATCAAGCATAGACTGCTCGATGAAGGTAGTGCAAGTCATCAGACAGTAGTATCACAGTCATACCAGACTTTATAACATAGTGATTACGGGAATGTTTAATCCGAACAAAACATCGAAAATGTGAAAACATTCAGCACAATATCCACGTTAAAAAACATAGGCTTCAATACATCAATGTTTTTATTTATTTATTTTACGTCCAAGACAGTTAAAAACTGCATGTGACGTGCTAAGGGGAGAAGTGAATTCTGTGCACGTTTTCATAATTCTGTGATCCGACCCTAGGCTTTATACTACTTGAATTTTGAATACCGAAAGAAAATGAGCGCTTTTTGTAAGGATTGTTAACAGCAGTATTCGCCCGACGTAATAAAATCCATTTTCAAGGATAAATCAGCAATAAATTTCGGCTCTTATCCCTCATGTCCTCCGTCAAGGAATAATACTTACTGCCACGACAACATGGATAACGATAATTTGAATAACTATATTTCCCAGTGAATTCTAGAAGACGTGCACAGATAATGAAGTTACATTTATGCCCAGAAGCAAAACAAGGGGCCATCTCAGCAGTTGTTCAAAGGATCAGAAAAACTGGACGAAAATCTAATCGAGATGGAGGTTATTGACCCAGAAGCTGCGGCACAATACTTGTTACAAGTTGTTTAGAATTATACAGTCCAAATGGTAAATAATACATTAAATATCAATGTAAAAATTAATGTTACTTGATGATCAGTATAATCTCTAAGTGTATAGAAACATTTATACAGCAGAAAAGTTTTTACTTGGAATTTTAATTTTTCTATCGAATTTAATCGGTTAATGTCATCTGTTTAATATCAAAGTGTTGTAAAATAATGTACATGTATTGTATGTGATTTTTTCGTAGTGAGCTGTTAATACTGTCACCTAATGAATGTGATTACTACGCCGAGTCTTATAATAATAGACATCGGCGTTTGCTGAAAATCTATTCCCGCCTTGAAATAATTTAAATATGCATTAATAATTTTTAACATGCAGGCAAAATAATAATATTTTGCATGCATATTTAAAACATGCCAGTTTTGAAGACATCGGCATCGTTGTTGCAGTCAGCGCCCCAAAGGCCGTGCCCTTGCGCTTCACAACGCGTGCACGCGATGCTGGCGTTCCCCTCCTCTGTCACATGTTACTTTTCTTTACTTTCTCGCATCCGACATACGTAGTGTACTGAAAGCGGTAATGTTCGAGCGAAAAACAGCGATTTTTCGGAAGAAAATTTCGTATTGTAGACCCCTGATACCGAAAACGTGGATAATTCTTGTTCCTGTATGTTGCAAATGACTGCTTCTCACATGTTCTGTACTCAGAATTCACGTTTAGTGGGTCCTTGATGCCGAAAAAAAGGGGTTACGTCTCTACATCCGTTGGTCCGTCTGTGAACAACGCTAACGGCTACATCGCAAGCAAGATTGTCACCAAAATTGATATTACCCAATCTACCTGGCTGATACATCGGCCCCTTGAATTTGAAACGTATTTTTGGTGGGAATTAAATTTAAAGTCTCGACATTTTCAAACTTTACTCAGTTTTTTATCCAATTTTTTGACAGATGGCATAAACACCATTTTGATGTATTCTTTTGATTTTTAAAAAATTACACAAATAATTTTTTAAAATATCTTGCATGTCGTTAATACTTACATCACGGACGTTTAGTACACGCAATTGCATTTATGATTGCAAATGCTTCAAAGAGTTTCAAATAAAGTTTCTCTAAATCTACATTTTTCTGTGAAAATATGCTAAAAAGTTTGCAGCTTCAGAAATGCTCAAACGACTTTTTCTCAAGAACGGGTCCAAATTTTTCACTGAAAATTTTCTTATAAGACCATGTTTTACTCTTGGATAATATTATTTAAGTATTTTAATATTCATTTCAAATTTGTCGATTAGGGGACTGGAAAATTGAAAAAAACAAGTCTCCGATAGGAACCACCTGGTTAGAGGATGATCCAATACCGAAAAAGGAGTCTATACTAAAGAGATTGAAAACTAGCTGGTGCGTGAAAGCCTGTGTCATTCTGTAGCACCACTATTGACATTCTTAATTGCAGACTGTGACTCATTTTGTAGTATGTTATTGATTAAAACAACTAACATGATTTGGATGAAAATATGCATTCCACACATATCTCGTTTTGGGTGTGAATCCTTGCAGTTCGAAATTGTATGATATATTCCAACTTTCGAAACCATTTTTAGCTATATTGATTCTTGTGGCTTGGATACTTTTTGCAAAACTCCATTCAATTGGCGAATTCCTCCCGTCACGGGAACATTCAAAACACCATGGAAGGCAAGTCGACCATTTCACGAGTGAGGCAAAGAACATCTTCTCTTACGCAGCACAGTGTTTTCTTTTCTAACTTCCTTGTCTTCACATTTTATGTGAGACCAATATAAACGATTCACCTAAAATGTACACTTACTCAATAGCACTATTTGTTTAATAATATTTTGATAAAACTAATGACATAAATAAAACCGGCTTTTTTATGCATACGCGGCCTTTAATGTTCTTTGTTGTGTTGAGTCTTGTGTATTTTAATTACTTTGACTATTTCAAATTGGGACCAGTAGTGTTTAAGAATACATACGATACTGACAAATCAGAGCAGTGATCCACAGAAGAATTATCAGTTTTTCTTATTATCTCGTCCTCAGCGCCCAATCATTACCTGCGATTCATCCATCTTCGGAGGCAGTAGGAATCGATTCCTGTGTTTATGTACTATTCATATAAGCGCTTTTTCCCATTGTCTTATTCAAACATTTCGTATACGAAGTGGCAAAAAGATGTAGTGATGCATCCGAACAAGAAATAAATGAAATTATTCAACATGCTACCTCAGTACGTAACTGCAAAACTGATCCAAGAAAGATATTTTAAAGACCACTATCGAATTTTTAATCCATCCACAGACTTAGAATTTGAAGACGCAAGAGATGCAAGGAACTCGTAAAGAAAATTGCTTCAAAAACAGAGAAATGAAAGGCGAGCTCCATAGAAAGCAGAAGAAAATATATTATTGATATTTGTGAAGAAAATTCTCCTGAAGGTTTACAATTTTATCAAACAAACCCATAACTTTCGTGTTTTCGTTATGTGCTGTATTAATCCGTATACGGATTATATATATATATATATATATATATATATATATATATATATATATATACACACTGTATTAATCTTTGTAGAGTTTAACCTCTTTGATTTTAACAACGCAGACGGCCTTGCATAAGTAAACAAAGAATGCAGGTATCAACATTGTAATTGAAATCATTAAAAATATGTAAACATTGCAGATTAACTTACATAACGAGTATTAATGAACCAGCTTCCCAAATTCAAGTTTCATTCGAGAAATAGTCGGACCAATACCACTCGTGCTTTCGAAATTCTCAGATAAATCCCCTCCTCGCTTCCCGAGTCGGAGATTCATCGATAATATTGAAAGCACTATGGTATTACATATGGTGACATTCGTTTTCACAGCAACAATGCAAAGAATATTACATAAGTGTCAAAATCTGTCAATATCGCACCAAGTAATTAACTATCTCTACAAAAAATGTAGAATATAATATTTTCAATACGTATCAGGTAACTCAATGATTTTATTTTTATTTACGTAATATTTGTAATGAGAAAATCGTGTTGTTGGGCAAAACATTTTTTTAATTTTCTAAATTTTTCGTTCCCATAATGGTAGAATTGATATATCATTCTAAGAAAATTACAGAAGTGAAAAATTTAGTTCTATTTGCAAATATTCGTTGCAAAAACCGGCTCAGATTTTGAGAAAATGTAATAGAAATACATTTGAGAAATATAGTTCATAACGCCATTAGGCCGATAAAAAGCGAGTAACAAGCAGGTGTGTTATTTGAGTCCTCGGTCTGAGTCGTAACTTCGTGTTATGGCGGCTCCACGCATTCGGCATTCGTCGAGCAGCGAGCTAGCGCTCACCCAATCCCGAGCAGCTGACGTGTTCGGCGAATGTTCGCTCCCTTTGATGTGTCCAAAAGACCGACACGCGGTGGGTAGGTCGAACCCCGAAATGTTCGTCACTCAGCAAATAGCAAGCAACTCATCCACACTTTTCGGGATTCGGCGAGCGGTTGCTCGGTGTTCGCCGAAAAACGAATGTATGGAGCCGCCTTTAGGCGAAAGCGCGACTGACCGTGGGCGCGGCGCGCGAGGGCGCTGGGCAGCGCGGAGTAGTAGTGGAAGCGGCTGTGCTTGCGCGCGGGGGCGTCGGGGCAGGCGAAGACGAGGCAGGAGGCGGCGCGCGGGCGCAGGCGCGGGCGCGGGGCGAAGGCGAAGGCGAGGCCGCGCCGGCGCAGCGCCAGGCGCTGGCAGTGCGCGCGCCCGCGCACCCCCGACGCGCGCACCGTCGGCGCCGCCGCCGGCAGCGCCCCGCGCCGCGCCTGCAACACGCCATGCACATGGCCATTATTAACGAATAATCGATTAATATCTAATCGCCGACTTTTTTCACTAGATTAAAGTGGAGCAATTAATCGTTCCGAATTAATCGATTAATCTTATATAATCGATTAATTTTTACATGTTTTAAATAATGCGTAAAATCGTTAATTTTTGGTTTGTAAATTAATTAATCGTTTAGTAGCTTTTTAAGCGTTTTGTAGTTTTTTAAAAGCATGGCAAGAATAATTTTAATTAATAATATTGGTTTATTCTTTACGTAAATAATATTCACTTCACACACGCACTCATGAGAAACGACTGTAACTCAATTTAAAATAAAAATGGTTGTAGAATTTCTAGAAGCAATAACACCAATAATTTTGATATAATGATGTACTTGGTTGAGGATGATTCTAGGAAAACTAGTAATTCTATGTGTTTTTCATTTCATACTGAATGTAATACCATCACTAAAATATTAGAATATTCATAGCGACTTTTCGTTTTATTAATTTTACTAACGTGAAATTAATGGCGTGTGCTTGTATCAGTGGCGGATCGTGATCATACTATGAGGTTTGCAACGCCTCTCTTCTCTCTCCCTTCCACCCACCCTCTCCCTCTTTCGCTCTCTCTCTCTCTCTCTCTCTCTCTCTCTCTCTCTCTCACACACACACACACACACACACACATACATACCCATACATACAAGCATACATTACAAGCATACACATATATTCATTAACATTAATAATTACAATTAGATACAAGGCATCTAATGAAGTTTGATAACATGTTGTATAGTTCCTTTTATCATCAACGAGGGTTGACCGCATTTCTTTTCACAACATCCGTTTAGACTTCGCTCGGCAAGGACCCCCTCCGAAATATTTACTACTTGCGTCGTATTACCGCATGCTTTGGCACTTCCAGAACGTTTTTCAAAGGGTGTCAAGGAACACATTGATTCGAAACTTTTTTACTCGCACTTTTGCTATGGAGTATTTTCCATAAACTCGCTGTACAAATTTAAGGTTAAAAGTACAAGTTTCTATACCCATTACTCAAAAAATTTGGATAGTTTGCCGTCTACACTTACTGACGAGCAATTTTTTCTGTGACTTTTTCATTGATGTTACTCGTATTTTAATATTTTCGACGCCATTCACTGTCAGTTGTACAAACACAAAACAAACAATGGATTTGTAATTGCAACTCGCTTTGAAATGTGCAAATAACATTCGATTTACACACTACTTATGAATGCAACACTGCACAGTAATGCGTTTGCGTTTCACGCGCTACCGAAGAATTGCTTTGGAAGGGGTGAGGGATCATTTAAGTGGAGAGATATCTCACACTTTCTTCGGTCAATGCCACACTTACTACTCTTAAAAACTTGTGCTAGCCGAGTGTTATATTTTCACGACATGTCAAGGCACATCCAGAGGTCGCGCCTGCGCAGTAATATCCGCACGGTCCGGAGTGTGCTCCAACCGCCCATAAGCCACCATGTTCCCCCTCTTTACCCTCCAGCCCCGCGGGAGCCACCGACTCCGTCTACTAGCTCGCATTTCCCGAGTGTGTGCTAGCGTGCTGTCACAAAGGGCATTGGCCGCGGACTGTCAGCTTCCTCCGAACGGCGCGTGTTTTGAAATACCATGTTTCGCAAACACTCTGAGAGGACTTGTATTCCCCTCATGTTAAGAAATGTTTAAGAAACATTGCACCGCAATTATTTGGGTGTGCACATGCGAACGTGCGAATACCCACGAGCCGCCACTGACTTGTCTCTATTACGTTTTGCAGTTAGGGAGAGATGGACATACAAGGAATTCCGTTACTAAAGTTCAAGTGTGGAGATGTAATTTCATATTTTGCTATTCTTGAAAATTTTTTAAAATTAAAATAATCGAGCTATAAATCGGAAAAATTAATCGATGTGTACATTAATCGGTGTAAAAATAATCATGTTCAGTTTTTCATTGTGATGCAACGGAAAATCGATTTCCAGATTTCTACGGAAATACACGTTTTGAAGTCCCTTGATACCAAAAAAGTGTTGTTTTTTCTTGAAAACGTCCGTCCGTCTGTTGTCTGAGAACAACAATAGCGCCTAAACTATGCGTAGGATTTTTTCCAAACTGAATACTGCCCGTCCATCTCGCCTCACTCCAAGGGGGCCGCAAGACGTTATATAAAGCCCCTGAGGCATTTTCAATATTTTCTCAAACCGGCTTTAAATTTTACTGGAAATTTAACAGGATTTAAATTTCTTGTAAGAAAAGAGTGAAATACACTTATAAAGATGAAATGGGTACGATTTTCACTGTTAAAACTGAATTTTCGGAAGATGCAAAATTTTGAATATATTTCGGCGTCTTCCTACAACTTCAAGATTGAAGATAGAGATATTTACTTCAGGTGAAATTTGTTCTCCATTATTAGTTCTTTCATTCATATCATGGTCATTTTCTTCAAAACAGTTGTAGTTTTCACGCAATATTAAGTGAAATATGCACAATATTAAAAAATATCAAAAACAAGAATTTCAAATAAGGGCTCTAAAGTTTTGTCTTTAAAATTTTGTTAGGGATAGTACTAAATGTACTGCAAATGACGCAACCCTCATTTGCTCCATTTTTTAAAATTCAATTGTAATTTTTTTGACATCTCTTTCACGACGTACTGGCGATTTGTATACATTATTGCATTTATGAGTACATGTGCTGCAAATGATGTCATAACGTTTCTCGAAAACTCAAACGTTTTGTGTGACAATGAGGTTTAAATTCCGCATTTTCAGAAACGCTCAAACGCCATTTCTTCAAATTTTTCTTCAAATTTTTTGGACCAATAATGCTAAATTCACTGTATAATATAACACAAAAGCCAGTTTACGATATTCTTTTGTTTTTTTCAAAAATTACGCAAATGTATGTTATTTTTAAATATATCTCACGCCGTTAATATGCACATTTTAAGCGTTTCCTATAAACTATTAGTGAGTAGAAGTGCTTGAAATAACTTCCAATGAAAACTGAAAAGGTTTTTTGTCAAAATGAGCTTCAAATTTAGTATTTACAGTAACGCTTAAACAATATTTTCATAAAAACAGCTTCAAATTTTTGAACGAATATTTCCACATAGAACAAAGTTTTACTCTTCTATAATATTGTTAAAGTAACATTTCGGTTTTAACATTAGGAAACCCAAAAAATAAAGAAAATGTTTAAAAAAATGGAAAATTGAATTTTCGGAAGAAAAAACCAATTGCCGGGCCCTGGTAAAGAAAAAGTGGATAAATTATATTTGCTACATATAGTAATTACTTACTCTAACACGTGGTGAAGCCAGAATCTATGTTTTGTGTGTCCTTGATAACTAAAAATCGATTGACGGCAAAACGCCTGTGGTCAACTCTAGCACCTAAACCGTTCGGCTGATTCTCTCCAAAATTGATATTCCGCGTTCAATCTGGACGGCCTCGAGGCTTTGGGTGTTTCACACCGATATTTTGATTTTTTTAGGGTACATTACATGAAATTTTAAAATCAGTTTCAAAATTGTCTCAAAAATTGCTTCAAATTTTTTGATTAAACCTTGTCCTCCTAATTTCCCTTTCATTCTATTTGACTAGCACAGTATTCCCTCGCAGACGAACTGATAATCACAGCCACCTGTGGCAGCATGCGAGGGTAGGGTTAGGTGGCCTTGACTGAATCCTACATGTCAACTGCCGTGAAACGATTCAATGTTCAACTTGACAAAGTCGTTGAAAAAGTACCGTATGAAACGCGATGTAAGGGGCGCATACACGCGTGTGAAGTTTATGATACTCGCTCGTTCTTTGCTCGTATCGTAATATCACACTCGTGTATTAATACCCATCATTGCATCATCGTTTCATAATGTACTATAACTGAAGCAGGGGATCGCAAACCGTATATTTCTGTTTATCTCATATATTTCGTTAATCTGGAAATCGGTAGTATTTTGTTAGTCTCGGTTAGATATTCGCTTTTGGCCCATCTTCTTTCCACCTGCTACCTGTCAGCGTGAGTAATTTTTTTCTTCACATTTTCTCAATTTTTCGGATCTCAAATAACACAATTGAAATAATAAAGGTATTAATGAAGGGTAAATCCTGGTTCTATATGGACATTTTCGTAGAAAAAATGGGAGCAGTTTTAAGGAAAATGTCGTCTGAGCGTTTCTGAAACTACTACTGTCACTACGTCCACGACTACTACGATTACTACTATTGTTGTTATTACTTTTACTGTAACTGCAATTGTTCCTGCTACTACAACTATTTCAACAACTATTACTACAGCTACTAATGCAGCTACTGCTGCAACTAAGATAGCAATTACTACTACCGCAATTACTACTGCAACTAAGACTATAGCCACTAGTGCTGCTACTAATGTAACTACCCCTATTGCTTTCTAATTCTACTGCTGCTACTACTACGACCAGTACTACTACTACCACTCGTACTACCACTACTGCTACTACTACTATTACTATTACTACTTCTCCCACTCCACTACTACTACTACCACTACTACTAGTACTTTTACTGATGGTTATCTTAGTACAAGTCATCATAACTATTAATAGAACCGTTTTCTTGTCCGACAAAGAGAATCCCGTTTCTGATCCAAAGTCCAAACTCATAAGGAAAACTCTTATTGGTGTTGAGACGCTTCTCGACGAGGTCAACATACTCTTGAGGATCGTTTGCTCACGAGGAAAGAGTGTGGTGGCTGTAACTTAAAGGCACTTCCAGTTCAAATTAGAAGCACTTATCTCACGAGGTAAATATTATGTGAGAAAAGAACTCGGAGGCTGCCACAATAACGATTGTCTCAGAAAAAGAAAATATTTCATGATCATTGAATTATTAGTTCCCATTTAGTTTGAAGATAAATAACCGAAACGATAGTTGAAAATAAAGTTGACACTTCCCATGTAACGATAGAAAAACTATTGGAGCTACAACGGCACATACTTTCTCGGATTAATTCTGGCTTTTGCACCTTTCGAAAACTCGGAAAGTTCATATAAAATGTAACTAGCACCACTTTTTTTTAACCAAAGATTGCTATATCCGACGAAAAAAATATAGAGAAAATGCAGCCGTTTTTGAGAAAATAATTCTTTAAATATTGCCTAAATTTCTTGCAAATTTACGTAAAAACTGCTCATACTTACGAAAAATTGTACATGACCTTATTTCAACATGTTACAGATTCCGTTAAGAACAATTTCGATCTTACGTAGTGTAGTTGTAGAAAGAATATCAACGAAAATGAGGCGGGCGCCATTTTAAGCGCCCATTCCTCTATCCGAAAAATAAGTTCAATCAAAAACTTTGGAGCAATTTTTGAGAAAATTTTGAAAATGTTGAGGCTTAATGTAAAATAATCCCGAAATCAAAAGAATCGTCTCAAACTCCGAGGGACTCGAATGCATTCAGATTAATGGGGAAGTACAAAGTAAATAGTTGTATCAATGTTTGAGAAAATAGTTTGAACGGATCAGGCGCTAGAGTTGAACACAGATGGAAAGGCGAATAGACGGACAGACGGACAGTCAGACAGAGAGATGGACGGACAGACAGACCGACGGCCAAACCGACAAACAGACGAACGGACTGACAGTCGGACAGGCAGCCGGACGGACAGTCGGACAGACAGTCGGACAGACAGTCGGACAGACAGTCGGACAGACAGTCGGACAGACAGTCGGACAGACAGTCGGACAGCCGTTCTCGCCCCTCAACATAAACACACTTACAGGCGATACACTGTCAGATATGTCGGAAGACCAGTAAGGCGCTTGGGACTATATTGGCTGCGGCGTTGCCCCGCTGGGATGATACCTAGACAGAAATCATGAACAAGCATGTGTCGCAAAGTATCGAGACAAACCATCTGTCGCAAATTGACCAATCGCAACAGCTCAGTTAGTGAGCAATTTCTCAGAGAGAGAGAAGTAAATGCTCAAAGTTTCACGAAACTTTTTATTCATGCGAAAAGAAGCAATTTTTTATGAGAAGTAGTAGTTCCTACTTGTACTCGTGAGCAATTGCTCTGGAGTACTAATTTTTATTCACATCACCTAATGAGCTCAGCAGTTGACGCGCCCGGAACCAGTCAATCTATTCAGCCCCTGTCGAGTGGGTCAATGGATGAATCTACGAGTTCCTGGACTCTACTAACAAACGTTACGCGACATTTGTTTCAAGTAGTAGAGAGAATAAATTTGCCTCCTCGCCGAGGATGGGAATCCCCACGTGCCCGAGCGCGGGCAGTGCATGCCTTTGCGTCTGCGGTCGCGGCAGCGAAGAGTCAATTGGCTCGAACCTGCAAGCGCGGACATTCGAGAAGAAATGACGTAAGCGTAGTTTGATCGTGGAGGTAGATATTCACGCGTGGAATGAGTTGTTAATAAAGTGTTGACTACTTAATGGATATAGATAACTTAATTCGAATAAATAGCGAAATCCAACAATTTATGACATGTGATATTAAAATAAAGAATCCATGCTGAAAGAAATCGTAAGAAATGAAGCTGAATGCAGGTGAATGTTTCATAGTGAACAGCAATTTAATGAATAAAATATGTCGCCGATGAATTCATTTCCTTGTAGAAGTCTGTTTATTTTGACCGTAAATTGCTGCTTCAAGACTTTTGGAAATATCGTATATATAGGGTGACAGGTAATCCTAAAATTTTAAATTATTCGAATTATTCATAATGCCATGATGATCTCTGAGGATCCGACCATCCATTCAGAATTGTAGGTTTCCTTTTCTCATGAGGTAACACCGCAATGATTGACTTGACCCTCCATAAACGTGCACGTGTTCGTCAAATATTAAACAAGCTGTTCTAATTGTAGCTAAGGCTGTCTGTGCATCCCGGAGAGCGGAGGCGTCCATCGCTCCGGAGCCCAAGAAGCTTGAGCCGTCCCATAGCTTGTCTTCCAAGTCGGACATTTATTTAATTTTACTTTCTTGCTACGGAGTTTTCGGCGTACGCGAATTTTCGCCAGAAAAACTATTACAAGGTCCTAGTAACGAAAATGTGGATAACTATAATTGCTAAATTTAGAAAAAAATGTTCTAACACTTGGTGTAGCCCGAATCCATGTTTTGTGGGTCCTTCATACCGAAAAATGGAATGGCGGCAAAACGTGTCTGTCTGTCCGTCTGTGAACAATGCTAGCGGCTAGACCGTTATTGGTAAATTGATATTCCACAATCGATCTGGCTAATATCGCCGCTCCTGGAATTTGAAAGAAATATTTTCATTTTGGGGGGTACTTTACATGAAACCCCGGAACATTTACCAAATTAAAAAAATAACTCCATCGTTTTTTATTAAAATTTTTTGTTGGATGGTGTAAAGGACATTTAAGAGAATGATGCAGGTCTCATGTTCGTTGAAAATCCTAATTTTAGAGATTTTTTCCTTAATGAAATATGTTCCTTAAAGATAGATTTTGAAATAAAGTCGTGTGGAAGTTTTTGAAAATAAGATTACTTTTTGCGTAATATTGCGTGCAAATACGGGCGAGAGAGTGCGTGCTGTATTAGATAACCACTAGTTACTTTCTAGATTTACTTCGTAAGAAGAGAAAGTATTGTAATCGTGCGCCGGAATAACGTAGGTGGAACATTTTTGGGATTCACGTAGATATGGAAGAAGGTAGTTGACGGTGAGTGTTGTGGGTGTTGGAAAGAGAAGGCAAAAGACGCTCGTGAAGGCATGATGTGATAACGTATACGCACGAGTTAAAGAAATTGTTTTAGTGTAAAGTGCTGAAAGTATATTAATTGTGATGAAGTATTAGGACGTACGGTAGAACAGATGTAAAATCACCGCGGAAATGGTAGAGGATTTTTTTAAACGGCATTAGTAAATTTTGGTACGGAAATTAGAAACTGGAACATGGACCAGAGGATATAAAATGGCGGTAGATGGGTGATGATCGGCGATGAATATGGAACGGAATGGAAAGGATTATGTCATTGGCCGAGGTTACAGGCTAGGACTGAATAAGGAAAGTACAAACACATTTCATAAGTTGTAGGAAGAGGAAATTGTATGAAATAATTTAGTGTAGATTATAAGTTCAGTGAAAAGTGTAGAAATGAATACAGAAGCATGGCTGTGCATGGTATAAAACAAATTGTTGGATGAATGAATGCTAATGTGATACAAGGTGTGAATGAATATTAACTTGTATTTTGAAAATTGTACTGCGTTTTTTGTGTGTGCCTTCTGTGTATGTTGACAGCAAGAGACAGCTAAATTTCATGTCGTTATCGTATTTAATTTGTTAATAAAAAATCAAGAGTCAAGGAAACTTTTGTAGTGATGCAAGTGAATAGTTTCGAAAATCTTAAACAATTCAGTGTTATTATTTCCATAGAAAGTAGGAAACTTCCAAAAATCCATCTATAAAATATTCACATTCTGAAATTCCTCAGAGCAGGTTTCTATCGGCCCTCTATCGTACAAATCGTACAAATACGCTTTATATATATATATATATATATATATATATATATATATATATATAGGCGTCCCCTGATACCGAAAAAGTGTTGTTTTTTTTCAAAACGCCTGTCCATCTGTCTGTACATCCGTCTGTCCGTCCGTCTGTCCGTCTATCTGACGGTCCGTCTGTCCGTTGGTCTGTCCGTCCGTCTGTCTGTCTGTTGTAAGTGAACAAACCTAGCGCCTAAACCACACGTACGATTTTTCAAAAATAATACATCAAGTCGCTATGTTTCGTATTTTTACTTTCCCGTATACATACGTATATACGGAGTAATATATGTAGAATAGAGACAGTTATATAATGCTGCGGAAAATCGATTTCGAGTTTTCAACGGAAATACACGTTTTTGGGCCCCTGATACCGATTTTGTTTCGATTTTGTTTTCAAAACGTCCGTCAGTCTGTAAATACTACTAGCGCCTAAATCATACGTACGATCGTATCAAAATGTCCTGTCCATCTGTCTCTAGATGAATGTGAAATTTCGAAAAAAATTCTTTAAAATTTGGGGGTAAAGCATGAAGCCCCCGGAAATTTTGAAAATTTTCTCAAAAACGGCTCCATATTTTTTTTAATTTTTAGTAAGAACAGAGTATAATACAATATTAAAAGTGGTATAGGTCCGATTTCCACGGATAACTCTGAATTTTCGAACATTGCAAAAGTTTGAATTTTTTCCAGAATCTTCTTACAACTATAAAATTATAGATAGAGATTTTTCTTTCAAATCAAATTTGTTGTCCATAAATATCTCTTTCATTAAGGTCATGTAGATTTTTTGAAAATTTAAGTAGTTTTCGTGCAAAAGTGCATGCAATATTTGCAATTTTAAAAAATAACAAAAACAAGATATTCTCATAAACGGCTTCAAATTTTTTCTTTAAATTTTTGGTAGAGATAGTACCAAATACACCCTATCCAATGACATGAACACCATATTGCACTATTCTTTTGTTTTTTTCAAAAATTACAAGAATGTAATTTTTTAATGTCTCTCACGTCGGTAATATTTATACTGGATGCGATTTCTTCACTTTATTAGATTTATGAGTACATGTGCTTTAAATAATGTCAAATAAAGTTTCTCGAAAACTCAACAGCTTTGTGTATAAATGAGCATTTTCAAAACGCTCAATCGCCATTTTCTCAAAAATTACTCCAATTTTTTTTCTTCAAAATTTTCCAATGAATAGTGCTAATTACACTGTTTAATATGACGTAAAATTCATTTTGATGCATTCTTTTGTTGTTGTTTTTTTCAAAAAATTCACAAATGTAATGTTTTGAAATATCTCTCACGCCATTAATGTGCACATTTCTATCGATTTGTGTACATTATTGCATTTGGTACTGGAAGTATTTCAAATAAAGTTTTTCGGAAACTCAATAGATTCCTGTGAAAAATAGCTTCAAATTTCATATTTACAGTAATGCTTAATCGCCATTTTCTTAAAAACGGCTTCAAATTTTTCAATGAAAATCGCTACTTAGGAGGCCATTATAGCCTTCTTTAATACTCTTAAAATATAATTTAGGTTCTACTATTTGGAAACCGAAAACTTGCAAAAATTTCAAAAAGTTATTCTTTGTGCCGCAGTAGATGGAAACAGGTAAGAAGGAGGAACAAGACCGTACAGTACCGGTCCACACCAAGGAAATTAGCATCTGCCAATTGTCATTCTGTAGCATCTGTAGGTAATACAATGAGAAATGCGTTAAGCACAGGGCATAATACATTTAAAATATTAATAATTTAAATACTTTCGAAAAAGTAATATATAGCATTGGTCTCAGTTCTTGCATAACACAATAATTTCACTCCGTTGCAGAACCAGCAATTCCTGGCGCCACCACAGCGGAGGCGCCGCGCACGCACTTTCCTCTGGAATCCGTTTCGTAACCGTTCGCTCTGCGGAGAGGGAGTGGCCTAATAACTGTTCACGGCACTGGTTGAAAAGAAAGCAATGGGGGTTGTACTGCAACTAAACTACTGCTATTGCGAATTCAATGGAATAAATGGCTGAATGTAAAACTGCGAAGAAGCCATTTCTTGCTGCGTTACGAGCGTAGACGTGTGACCAAAGGGAAGGGGGACCGTGTCTCCCTCCTGAAAACTTCGAAAGGGGACCCGTAGCGCTACATAATAAAACATTTTTCTCGGAAATGTTATCAATTCAAACAAAATTTTATAACGCTATTGAAGTGATTAGATATCAAAATTATCTTCCCTCGGTGGCTCGTCGGTTAACGTGCTCACCTTCCAGGGTGCAACCCCGAATTTGATTCCCGGCCGTGGCAAACTACCTGTGCGCTTTCCTTATACATGTCTCGGTATCTATTGGTGTGACGATGAGAAAGCCCACCCAAGATTATGAAGACCAGTACATTCGGTAAAGAGATATCTTCGTGCTAACCACACGAACCCCTTATCTCATGGCCGAGAGGCTGGGTCACCGCTGGTCGGCCAAGGCTCGTAGCGGGCTGTCGAGCCATAGAACAGGAACGTATATAATACCTCGAATGAAGTGTTAGGGAGACCTTTTTTTGGCAAAAGCGAAATAGAAGTAAAATGTCGATAAATGAATGAAATACTGTACTACTCTAACGGAGTCAGCAAGATATTGACTGAAACGTCAGCCACCTCGACACAGACGCGCCTAGTCCCGGAAGCCAAGACCCAACAAATGCCGTCCGCGGAAGCCTACGCAAGCAGGCAAATTAAATATTTGGCTTTTGCATTCCGCTGCGATCATGTATTCATGCGACGCAAACGCACGCGTCGGTCCTCCCTCTCACTCGGCGCTTTGGGGACGGCCCCGGCCCCCAAAGCAAACTCAACCGAACCACATCCAACATTGAATTTCAGGCTAATTAAGTGATCTATTTCTGAATCTAAGACTCTTGTGGATTTCCCAAACTCGTGTGCGCTGCTAGCTTCAATATAAAGCTAGCAGCATCCACCTGAAAATACAACTTCGCTTAATTGGAAATCAATGAAAATGCATCCAAAACGAAAGGCGTATTTAAGTTAAGGCTCGAGAGAAAAGACTATTCCAGCCCATATTTTCGAAAAATCAAGGCTATATAAAGCATGCGTTCTGGTAGGCCGTTATACAATGAGCTCAAAAAAGGGGAATGCGCGCCGTACGCAAACCTTTCCTCCTTTTAGTACTAATTCTCAGCAATGAATTAATTTTTGAAAACAAGTGTATGCCATTATTTAATGATCCAGAATAGAATGAATTTATGGAGAAAACATCCCTCCACAAGATGTAATATGGTTGAAAAATGGTTTGGAAAGTCGGGGTTCATCTTAACATTTAGAGCAAAAAGGATGCAACCCCAAATTTAGGCATGTGAATATTAGACCACAAGAATGTATAACGTATGTTGCATATTTCCCTTTGTAAAGCCCTGATTTTTGGAAAGTATGTGCTTCTACAATTGTTTCCGAGATTCTAAAATAAGCCTTTAATTTTTGGTAGTTTCATATTTTTTCTGGAGTTTTTAAGTTTTTGTTTATATTAGATCTTAGCATAATTTTAGTGTATGTTACTTATTTCTCTACATGTACAATTTTTTTGGGAGAGCCTTTAATTTTGGCTGCGTTTGGTGTTGGGCGCCGCCGCTAGTCGGCGCCAGAGCCCAACGGAGCAATCGCCGCGCTGTCAAGGCAATGACTTACGAAAGAGTCCTTATTTTAAGGAATCAAATGAGAAAGGTCCCTGTAGTATTACTTATCAAACGCCATGTGGATGAACCAACCTTTCTGTTTGAAAATTGGATAAAATATTTCAACGTGAGAAAAATTCATTTACGACGGAAGTTTATAAATGCTGCACTCTACACTCTATGTAGAAAATGACTAGTTATGAGGGACGTTTGCATACTATAGTGTGACTGAAATGAAACATTGCTTTCCTGTTTATCATGCAAGTGTCTATATTTCCCGTCCTTTATGCTCCGTTAATGAGTACTGTTTTCTGAATTTTAGCATGAGAACATGGAACGAGACAGAAGGAAAATACTCGGAGATGGAGTTGATATTTCCGTCAACACGTGACATGGAAAATCGCTGCTATGCTGCGTAATGGAGTGACGCGAAATATGGATGGAATATCCTCGTAGATGAGTAAGTTCGAAGTCAGGGATGAAACCCTGTAATTAATTTCAGGTCGCTAGTCTGCAAAGTTAATGATGTCACATATACCAGCAAAAAGTGACCATTCTCCTGTCTGAAAATAAATTTAGCTGCCCTACGCTCAATCTTTTCCAAATTTTTTCACTATAATTTTGTGCGGATCTCAAAAAATTGCTTTATATTCCATTATCGGACGAACAAGCAATAAATTAGCAATTTCCTTCGGGTTTACTATTTTTTTAAGATGCGCATTACAAAATGAAGAGATCTCTAAGCTTTCCCTACAACAAAATCTACGTGACTTTCCCATCTTAATTTACTGTAGAAGTGGATTCCTAGGAACTTGCACGAAGAAACTCTAGAAATAATGGCGTTACTTAAGCGGTAATTTGTTTCGCTGTAATTATGGCTCCTGCTAGAACAAGGGTTGTTCTAGCAGGAGCCATAGTTACCAAGGGTTGTTATAGCAGGTCTCATTTTCGTTGAACTCTCTGATTTTCAGTTTTAAATAACGCGTGAAAGTATATACGCTTGGACAAATTTAAATTTATGAACCTCATTTCTTGAGTTTTTACATCCTCGTATATTCTACTCTTTTATCAGCAAAGTTACCTTCATCGTTCTTCTGACATGTAAGCCAGAAGAGTAAGAAGTTGTTTACACAGACAATTTCATCGTACCTCATTATAATTATTTTATGAGGAATTTAAAAAGGTGATCAAAATGGTTCTATTCCGCCTTATACATTTTTACTTTTACATATTATTTTATTTAGCTTATCATTATTTTCCAAAATTTATTTTCCGTTACTTTTGATTTTCGTTTTTTTAGATATAGAAATTGAGTGTGTAATTTTCTAAAATTAACATTGCATAACGTGTACTGTTAAAATCCCCTATATGACTTTTATCTGTAGAAGGATGTATCCTTGATCAATATTTGTATTTCTCATTCAGGAAGTATGCTTCCGTTATCCGGAGAACTTGCGATATTTACTCACGTCTTCAATATGATAGCCTTCTCGCTAGGCTCCAAAATGTTTAATACATCTTTGCTCCACAAGTTTTATATAGAAATATTTAGACAAACAAGACGACAGTTCGTTCAATGCTAACACAAAGAATTTGGTAATTACTGGGTAAGAACTGGGTAATTCCATGTCAATTAGACTAATTTTGGAGAAGTACCCCGTGCGTCCATTTCAGATTTTGTTTAATTTTGTTTGCCAAGTCGCACGTGCCTCAAAGGAATTTTGTGAAATTGTAGTTTCAAATTCTTAGGTGAAATAGTTTTTGAGATTAACGGTTTATTTGACCCCGTGCAGGGCACAGTACAATAGACTTTCAATTTTCGCAGCTATGTGATAAAATAATTTCTTTTATCGCTAAACAAATAAAGCTGAGGTTTTTGTACAATTTTTTCCGCTCTATTCGATGGGACTATATAAATTTGCCTTTATTAACACACATTAGGTATAATGCAGCAAATATGTCGAAAAAAATTGTGTTAAAATTCCAGATTTTAACATTGAATAGTTTCCGTAATATTCGAATAGTACATATGAAACTTGATTCAAAACATAGCCTTGTTTCTGAAAGCTTAGTTTAAATATTCTTACTTTTTCCATTTCTTCATAAATTAAGTTTAAAATTATTGATTTTAGCAAAAACTCCTCAAATAGTCCCAGCGTTATTTTAGATAAAAGTACATTCTAAAAATTCTAACCTATCTCATTAGAAAGAGCAGACGTTGAAGCTTTTGAAAACGTTAATTTAATTATTCATAGGAAGTATCCAATGTCAAAAATATGGTACAATTTTGTCAAAAAATTATTGTTCACTAAAAATGCCAGAATGTATTAAGGTACGTACTGTTTCCTCAATATCCAAGTAAGAAAAACGAAATATAGCACGTAACATTTCAACATGTCATTGTTGTTGAATGCAAATTTTCAATGTCCCAGGTCTTACTATTATTGTAAAAATTAAAGGTAAAATTTATTATTTTTGCAAAAAGACTGAAAATAGTGTATTTTGAACCCTCGTTTACAGAAAAGTTCTTTTATAAAATGATTTAAAACGAGATCCCGACCCTTCCCCCCCCCCCACCGCCCAGGTCGACCAATAAATAAATGACACAACCTTCTAAAGGAAAAAGCGCGCGCGTCGATGACGAGGTGCTTCCAGCGTGTACAGCTTAGCTCTGAAGTGCTTCCGAAGAAGAAAGGTCGCCCGGAAAATTGGGTGCAAGTGTCACTTCCAGACGCGTGATTCCAGTGGCTCGTACTATCGCTGGCCCTGCAGTGTGCGTCGGTGCTGGCTCGTAATCAGGACGAGGGTTCTTGTACAGGCCACAATGCGAGTGCGAGGCAGAAAGAATGATCCCTTTCCCCTTCATTATTTTACTACTGAGGATCGCGGGGTACAGTTAGGCCTGATTGGGAAGGTTTAGATCTATCGAAACAACCCCTTCGACGCACGTGTATAACTAATTGCATATTTTCCAGGCGCCGCTCCAGTAATTCACAGTGCTGTCGTTGCGTATGTATTGGACGACTCGTACAGCATCTGCATTTACTAAGTGCTATGAAGATCCATTCTTCACCCAGGCAGTTTTAATTCTCGTATCATATATATGAGTGAAAGTACAGCTTTTCTGAAAGTGAGTGAAAGAGCACACTTAATTGTTTAGATTTTCTGGATAAATGTCAATACAACCTTTTTGTTATCAATGAATTATTCTCCATTCAGATCTTATAATTAGTACAGATATTATGTTTTGATACAAATATTCTATTCTTTGCCTGGTATAGAGTCGTATTTTGTAAGTTTCAATCGCTTCTGGATCAAAATCTGAATCCTTCATATTCTAAAAACGCCGAAACGAGCTCCGAAGCAATCCAAAACTACTAAAGTTCGAAATGTTTGAGGCGTCTTCCTACAACTACAATATTCATGTAAGAGTTTTCTATAAGTGTGTTGTTCAAAGACAGATCTTAAAATAAGGTCATGAACAGTTTTCGAAATTATGAGTAGTTTACGCGTAATTTTGCGTGAAACATAGGCAATTTTCAAGCAATTATTTTCCCAAAAACTGGTCAAATTTTTTTCTTTATTTTTTCTTCTATGTACAAAGAACGGCAAAAAATTCTGTTCTGGTATCATATTTGGAAAACTCTCTGTATTTTTTAAAATTGCAGAAAATTAACTTAGCAAAAATAATATTGATTTTTTGTTAAATGAAATATATTCTAAAATATCAGATCTTTTAAGAAGATTAAATACAATTGAAAAATAAGGGGAAATCTTTTAAATTGCAAATTCTAATTTCCCAGGTTTTGTTGGATGAAATGTCATGTCGCAATATGACAATGGCAACGCGGCGATACGGCAGTTTGAAATTCTTAGAATACTTCTAATTGCTGGACGATATGGATGGAACGATAAGAAACCTTTATTTATTTAACCACAATGTTACAATGGCTCTATTATATATATATATATATATATATATATATATATATATATATATAGTTAAGTTATATAACTAAGTTAGTAGATAGTAGAAGTATATAATAGATAGTAGAAGAATGTATAGAATAAGCTAAAGTTTTAAGAAAGACATTATGCAATGCCATACTAGTTACGTATATAGTTCGAATATATTTCACACACCGTATACAGAGATTCGATGATCAACTTTGTAATGATGAATTTGTTTTAAAAACCGATCAAACATTTATATTGTGTCGTAGATATAATATTTAAACGATAAAAAGCGATAGATTTGTAACCTAATTTTATGCATCGTTAAGGCGATATATTGGATGGCCTACTGCTGCGTAATTTATAGACTTCTTTACTTTTAAAAGGTTGATAGTTGATAATAGTATAATTATTGAAAAATTAGAAGCTCACTTCGATGTAATCTAAGCAAGCTTATGTGAGATTATCCTTGATTTTGCTATCCGCTAAAAATACTGTAACAGTTGAGATTTGTTCATTTTTTTTCTCTAGTAGAGGTAAGAAATGACTGGTCTGGCTATCGAAATATTTACGTATATGAATCGCAGGTACCGCATTTGGGTTTTTGGGGCTTTTTCAAGTGATGGCTAAAGTGTTAGTTGGGCAGAAATTGCAATATTATAAATTTCTAATCTGACGAACTAGATTGCAATGTTGTGAGAAAGAATATGATGTTTTAGCATCACTAATTCTCTTTTGTCGTGATAGCGTAGAGGGTCGGGTCTTAGTTTGCGCTTAATGCCAATAGCAAAGATTCGAATCCTTGGAGAGCGAGACTTTACATTCTTTCAATTGGAAGATCAAATAGGAAAAAGTGTGCTTATGGTATTCTCCTGTATGGAATAAAGTCATAAGTCTAATTTTCATTAAAACCTTTGAAACTCAGAAAACTACAAATCTTCGAAAAATTATAAATTTATATCTTTCGCTTTTGTTTTCCTGAAGAGAATTTTCCAAACGACGGTTGAAGAATTACTGGAGCAATAGCAGAAATCATTAAGTTTCTGTAACCGCTCAAAAAGTCAGCAACCTCAGGCAACGACTGTTTGAACTTAGCCACCACCAATAAATCACTTAAATGACTGATAGAGCGCGGTATTCCAGTGAAGATCCTAGACTTCAATGCCACCAACCAGTCAGATATTTTCGCCGTAAAAGCAGCATTTAACAGACTCTGGCTTCAGATATATGTCGTCTGTTTTCCTGTTGAACATCGATATGAACGCAATGTTACGCAATTGCTCGCATTCAAGATGAAAACGATATCACACAAGATTCCTATTTGCACCTAAAAATATTCAAGAGGCGAATTCTACTTGAATCTAAATTACATCATAGTGTTCGAATATAAACGTGCCAAATATCTCTGAACTTCTAATGAAGCATCCTTTAATTATACTCGCGATAGCCCCCGGAGTGCGTCAGTCGTATTGTTTTCCTGCCTGGCGACAATACTAGCAACTATTGCATTATCGTTCTCGCTAATCTATCTTCTGAGTTTTTTAACTGTTTCAGTTCGTTTTTAACTGCTACGTTGCAAGTGGAGGGCGTACGGTAGCTGCATTCTTTCCCAAACGTTTTAGGGACCCTTCGTAACAATGTAAATACATACAAGATTGATTTATTTTCAATGCATTCGGTGTATAGTTCAATTATTACGTATGATGACATTAAATGTGGATAAAATATATTGGGTAAAATATAATCGTGGTTTCATTAGGCAACATTACGCAACCGTTGCAAATAATACGAGAACTATGTGTTGCTGTAGCCCCTCTACTTTGAAAATATTTAATTGAGTTTGCTAAATTGTTATGGAATAATGTATTTTAAAAGTTGAATGATGTATGAGTAAAAACGATAATAAAATCGTGATAAAACATTT
Organism: Teleogryllus occipitalis; assembly: GCA_011170035.1. Lineage (NCBI taxonomy): Eukaryota > Metazoa > Arthropoda > Insecta > Orthoptera > Gryllidae > Teleogryllus > Teleogryllus occipitalis. The sequence continues at coordinate 105,015 of BLKR01001283.1, forward strand.
CTGTGCGAGGAGGAGAGTTAAATAAGGATCGGAAAATGAAAACCCGACGAAGGAAAATAAATACGAAGTGACACATTTTTGCTTCAAGGACAGTTCTAGTTCTTAAGATCTTCTCTTATCTGTGAATTCGATTTTGAATATATAGATAAATAATATTAGAAAATACTGAAAAGGACTGAAACATCTGTTATTAAACTCTAAAATATTTACAAAATTCTAAAATTTGCGACATACGTATTTCAACTTGATGACTTAGTCGAAAAGACCGGTTTTCAAGGAAGCCAGTAGTACCCATGACTATCTTCTGAGATCATCCGAAGCCATAGGAGGAAATTCACCTTTCTCAAGAGCTATAATTCAGGCATTTCAAGCTGCGCCCGCACGAGCTGCTCGCCCGTGGGAAGCCCAGCGCTCCTGCGAGCACAGGCGACTTCCCCTGGCTCCGCTCTCATTTCCCCTCCAAGTCCAAAGGAGACAGAGTATACTCGAAGTTTTTGAACGAAGAATTGTGGCTTCCTACGAAAATATGTTTTCTATCAAACTATCGGGATTTGAATTTCGTTTATACTTAACTATTATTCTTTTATTTCATGTTTTTTCTTTTTAAATTCTGCCTTGCATAAACATTAGTCATGGGACAGGAATGTGTTTGAATGGACAAATCTATGCTTGCTTTGTTTTATGTTATATTAAATTAAATAATTATTTCATTCTTAAATATACCAATGATGTGAAAAAATCTCTTTCGGACGGACAGCTTTTTTAAGAGGCAAGAATATTTAAACCTCCTAACCTGAAAGTAAGAAGTCAATGAAATTATTGCACTGTTAAGTAAACACGATTGCGAAACCAAGATCTTTCGATTTAAAATGTTTCATTTTACTCTCAATTGACAATTTCAAATATTACTGATGTATTTAATTTTAATGAATCGTTTCTTTGCTTTAATATAGGAAATGTGAATTAATTTCGCTTTTGTAGCAGTAACTGTCAACTGAATTGTCTAAAAACGTCTTCAAAAAACCATAAATGTGCACGTTTTCTTAAGCTCTTCCGGAAATGTAGATATTCGAGTAATCTTTTTCCATTTCGCGGAAGAAAGCCGATTCCTTCCATTAATCATAAGGAATAATAGCCTAAATCTGTAACAGATTTCTCTTTGCAAATTGTTTTTATTATTCGGGAGCGAATATTTTCATATCAATTTTTTTGAAACCTGCTCCCTTCATTCATAATTCAACTTAATATGTATATGAGGTAGGACAGCCATGCCAGAGCTTGGAAACCGGCGCACACGTTGGACGTCTCTCCATAGTACTCGTACGCCACACCATTTGCAACAGTCGTTTTTGGCTTTAAAATAAAAAAGGTTGTCGTGGACCATCCAGTGACGCACTGCCACCCAGGAACATTTTGTACAACCCTTACTTTTAATTCACGCGTCAATTGGTCAGCGCGCAGTGCAGCGAATTCTAGGAGGCTTGCCGTGACCTTGTAATGCCCTGTATGCCTGCTGTAATTTGTAAATTCAGTTCCTGGAAAAAGTTGCATTAAAAAATGTGAACACATTCGACTTCCTCGTTCATTTTATTCTTAAACGTAACGTACACAGTGGTTCAGGTTTTAATGAAAAGAATGTAAAATTTACGATCGTTAATTCATCGTGATCAGTACGTCTGGTTTCTCTGAATATTATAGTATCAACTAATATATAAAAGGGGATAAAGTAAGAAAGAAAACTTAGTAAATATATGGGTTCATAATGGAGTCTATGAAACGATATTTTAATTTTGGGGTTTAAAAATATAGTTATCGTTAAAATAATATAGTACTCCCATCTTCACCAAATATACAGCTTAGCAAATGAAACAGTATATTATAGGCATACTTTTCTTGCCAAAAGTTGTTAATTTCTTAGGAAATTCTTCTCGCCATTTGGATATTTCGTAAGGCTTTTCTGGGATGAATCGACGAGAAAGGAATTATAATCCTTTACTCTTATTTATCTGAGTGAAATAATGTAGTCTTAAGAAATATGATTGTTAAATGGAACAATACGAAATTTATTGCAAATACATGAAAAACGTTTTGTTTATTAAGAAAAATTACGTGCTGATATCATTTGAGAATTATAGTATTAATCTTTGAGATTTGATTATTCGGAGGTTCAAGGATCGGTGACCATCGATCGGAAGTTCGGTGGCTGCAAGAAAGGTAAATCCATTTAATGGAAGCTCCAACATCAGTGACTTGTGATCCTTGTCAAGGCCGAGATCACAGGTCGACTGCACTGGCTGGCGGATGGTGTAGTCCTGCTCACAACAGGGCGGCAGATCGTGCGAGATCTTCCTTTCCCTTCACTTCCCTTGGCTGCCCTTCCTTTTCCTTCCCTCCCATTCCCTTCCCATCTCTTCCCCTCACTTTCGCGGTGTTAGCTTCATATCCTGTCCCTTCCCTTCACTTCCCTTCCCTTTCGTTTCCTTCCCACCGTTTCTCTTCACTTCCCTTCCCTACGGTTCACTAGTGTTCACTTCCCTTCCATTCTCTTCCCTTCCCTTCGCTTCCCCTTTCCCTTCGCTACCCTTCACATCACTTCACTTCGCTTCAATTCCTACCCTTCCTCCTTCCCCCTTCCTTCGCTTCAATTCCTCTCCTTTCATCCCCTTCCCTTCAATTCACATCCCCTTCCCTTTGCTTCTTTGTCCATCCCTTCGCTTCCCATAAGTTACCTTTGCCTCCATTCCCTCCACGTCACTTCCTTTCGATTTCCTTCTCTTCCCTAACCTTCACACTCTTTCCCTTCCATTTCCTTTCTTTGGCTGCCCAACCCTTCCCTTCCTTTCCCTTCCCTTCGCGGCCCCTCGCTTCCCTTCCCTTTACTTCCCTTCTCTCTTCTTTTCCCTTCGCTTCCTCCCCTTCCCTTCGATCTCCTTCCCTGAGACAGCTGGTCCATAGACTAAAGAGGTATAATTCTTTACTCTATCGCTGGTCACACGCTGGATCTATCTGACAGGTAACATCTTGAATCGTGAAATAATAATATTAATAATAATAATAATAATAATAATAATAATAATAATAATAATAATAATAATAATAATAATAATAATAATAATAATAATTGAGGAGAAGGGAGTTAAGTTGGTATTGTGTTGTTTAGCGAGTTCCACATATCAAGATGTAAAATCCTCAAAAAAAGGCTCTGGACAGTCTGCAGTGACAACGCAGTAGATTGAATGCTTTTGCGTGGCGGGACTCGTCCCTTCCCCGAAGGCGCCGGGGGGGGGGGGGGTCTCTCACCAGGAAGAAGCGCGTCTCGTCCGCCGCGCGCGCCTCCTCGCACGACAGCAGCCTCTGCGCATGCGCCTCCCCCTCCGCCTCCACGCCCACCGCCGCCGCCATCACCACCAGCAGCAGCCAGCCTCGCCGCATCTGCGAGGGAACGACCTCTCCAATTAGTTAGCTCCCTTGCCCCATTGACAATCGCATACCAACGGGGGGGAGGTTCTTCTGTCTTTCTCTAGTTAAGGAGTTCTAGTTTCATCCTTTAAGACGAACCTAACTGGAAAATGATTTCGGTTTTCAACGCTTATCGGATGTTTCAAAATAATTCGAAAGTGTCTCTCTGCGTTAATCACTTCGAGGAAATTCTGACGTTCTCTTACAGCTATGCTTGCCCTTAATCATTTGAAATGTTATTTTATAATCTCTCGATGTAAAGAACGGTTGTGCAATCAGAGTAACGTAGTGAATATTTATTTAGCTCTTAAAAAGGAAAGAAAAAATAAGAAAAAAATAGTCGCGTCCCTGCAGGAAGGAATCCAAGATCAATAAATATTCAAAATAAAAGCTTTTAATTTAAAAACTCAAAATATTTTATCATGATCATGCTGAATATGATTGTATAATATCGTTAAGTACATGTGTCTTTACCTCTTAATAATATAATTTTTTCTTCAATTGTATCGCGAATTTTTTTGGGTCTGTGGTTGACCCCTGTCCCTCACGTTGGTGATCGCCGGGAATGGGAAGGGCATCGGATGCACTGCTCATCTGTGATCCAAACTCACGGCGACCACCAGCGACCGACACCGAGAAAAATTGCAACGTTGGTGACACCGATAAATGAGCTGCTAAAAAAGCGAAACCCGTTCTTCCACCAGGAGAGAAGCTACTTGAAACTTGTGCGCTCTCTGCACGTACGGGGACTCACAGATTATTGCGTGAAGGAAAATGCGAAAGTTTCGCCTGACATGCTGCATCCAGGGGATTCACGATGTTCGGAAAAAGGTAATGATATAGGGAATAATAAAATTAATGTCCAGTTATGTGGTTAAAATGACAATTAGGTGCGTTCCGTAAAAATTGTTTAATAGGTCGTTTCTTCAGATAAAATTGCTTCTCCTGATCTTTCTTCCTGATCTTTATTAAGTGAAACTGATTTTCATTGTAGTAATTTTGCCACTTTTCTACATCAGTTTGAGTAAATAGTAGTAATTGGTCTTAAATGTACCGGGCTAAACTTTTTAAGAAAGACACACAACGCAAATTGAATTTGTGTTGAAAACACATATATTCAATCGCTGAAATGTGTTTGTTCACATTCGCGAATTTTTTTTTTTTTTTTTTTTTTGTTATTTAAGGTCGCATCAACAGCTAGGTCATTAGCGACCACTATAGATAGAACTGTAGGGGAAACTGTAGGAAGAACACGTATGGATAACACAGACACACACAAACATCCATGCCTAAGGCGGGATTCGAACCCGCGACCCTTCGGTCCGAGATCACTACGACACTACTGCCTTAGCGATCTCGGCCACCGGGCCGGCATTCGCGAATTTTCTTAATGCAGTAATCAACACAAATGATCAACTCACAGCGTGCTACGCACTGAGCCACTTCGCTCAGTAATTGGTGTTGTTTTTGTTATTATTAGTTTGATTTCATTGGTTTGGGACAAATTTTGTTTTGGAATATTAATTCAATTATTTCTTTGACACCGATATATTTTTTTATATTCAATTTCAAAGTACCTGTACGCGATCTTAAGTTCTTCCAATGTTTCAATTTTTTATCACCTCAGTCAAATTAGACAAATCGAGTGAAAAAATCCCGGAGTTTTGAAACTTGCATGATTGTTGCTGGGAGTAGGGGGCCGTTTAAAGTTGTTTTTTTTCAAACGCCCCGTCCCCTACTCTCAGCATTCGCCTCACACTTCAATATTTTTAGTACTCGTATAATGTGCGGTAGGTACTAACAAACAAGCATGCCAAGTTTCAAAACTCCGGAATTTTTTTCCTTCGATCACCAGTTTTTGGCCTAATTTGACTGGGCGATATCTAATGATTAATATATTAAATTTATAGCCATACACCTTTTCTATAAGCTCCGAAATAGTTTCTTTATATTGAGATTTTCGATTACAAACTGACCAAAATTAGAGATCGCCTGAGCTCGAGTAAAAGAGGACCAGACTCATTTAGTTAATTACGCTTTATTTGGAAAGCATTACAGCAACGTCAGCACATTTTAAGAAGAGGTTAGATGTCGCCACATGGGATTCTTTTGTCTCACATCAACGCAGATCTCGTCGCACAGTTGCACAAGCTCGCCCTAATGTTCTCTCGAGCTTATGTCACATTGTCGTGGGCGAGTTATCTCCGACTTTTTGCTTCGTATATCCGGCACGTCACACTTCTTGGAGGGACATCGCAAACTTAATCTGCAAAAACGTGTGCCCCTCCCCTCCACTTCATAATTGCTCACGTCCTGTCACCTGTCGCCGAGAAAGTGAACTCTGGAGCGACGACGTGTCGCGGCGGACGAGGCGCTAGCGTCTCCACGACTCGAAGCAACGTGCGGCAACACTCACCTCTTCGCGTCGAGGATCTTGGTTCGAGGCCGGACACGATCACACTCACATTGTTTCGATTTTACGAACAGAAGTAGAAATACCAATTGGGAAGGTGTTCAGTCAACAGTGATTATGTGCGTACAACACATAACGTATGCAGATTCTCGAAGATAAACATGAAATTGCATTTCTCCTTCATTCACAGCATTGTTACGATGAAGGTTGAGCATTTGATTTGCCTTCACGAGTCGCACACATTTTCTAATTGTCTTGTGGTTCGAGTGATATGAATTTCGAGACGAGTTGTGGCGAACTTACAATTGTAGTACCTGCTGCAGTGCACTGGAAGTCCAGTCCTCGACGCTTCACAATCCCCAAGTGAGGGCTGGCAGCGGGCTTCGACTCCTCTTCCGGTGCAATTCGGCTGTCAGCGAGCAGATGGACGTGCTACAGGCACCGCCCTTCCAAGCCTTTCAATTTCACGTTTTTATGTTTATCGTCCATCACAGACGTAAATTGTAAAGAAAAGTACTTTATTCCAGGGCATTTAAATTACAAACTACAGTCTGAACTAGATTTACAAAAGTCAAAATTACCAAATAAAAATCATCGAAGATCTACTTTTTCAAATATCGAAGGAAATGAAATTTTCTTAAAATTATATTTTTCATCAAATTTATAGCTAAAATAACTGACTTTTCGACTTCAGGTTTGACTTCATCTTTTTCTAAGACACTATTATGTGGTTATTCACTTTCTGTGCCTTCTAATTTGAAGCAATCATTGACATAGATTAAAACGGAAACACACCAATTAAAATACATATATTTGTTTTTTTTAAAACACTTGTGTTACATGAACGATGTTTCGGGAAACAGTTTTTCGCATTTTCAAGTACATCTCTGTAAGTAGTGAAATTAACTTCAATTAAAATCGATTATTGAACATGTTTAAAAACAATACACAAGTACAAAGCAAAATGCGGAGAGATACTTACCATGTTAATATTTAACAAAAAAAAAACTTGAATATACCATATTCAATGGATAGATGTGTTATTTGAAACGCATTGTTGTAACGAACATCTTGGGCAGGCTGGCTTAGATGATTGAGGTGTACAGTCAGTTGTGGACGGGACCAAAATGTAGTTGCAGAACTGAAAGCAACAAGGGCCGGCAAGGGCGCTGAGGGGGTTGGAAGTTGAGGGGAGAAGGAAAGGAAAGGTGGACATTAGGGGATCTAGGGCTCGTGGGGATGTGGAGAGGTTAACTACCCACACTATTATATGGGTAATTAAGAATTTGCATAATCTTTATTCACGCGTGTTGCGCTGCGTTTGCAACTCGTAGTTCCCAATTTGATAATATTGAATACAAAATTGATCATTCTTCAATAATTTAAAACGTAGTACGTTTTAATTAATTTAAAATGCATGGGAGGGACAAGTGCTGTGACACAACAAATGTCAAGCAATAAGTTCTATTTGAGTTTGGAGTAATAAGTTTTATTCTCACAACACAATTACAGACTTCGAAATAATATTAATTCAGTGAATATTTATTGTATTTGTGTTTCGCCAACTTAACGGATTTTAAAAACAGATTACCTTTTTTTACTTTCTCGTATACTACTGCGTAGAATAAAGAATGTTAAAAAGTCTTCGTGCCATTCGCAAAAAGTTTTAAAATCTTCGTGAAAGACAATCCAGGTAAATATGGAAATTTTGACCTTATTCTGAGTACTGCAACTCAAATATGTAACTAGAGTGGACGTGTAAGCAGGGAAGTATGGCCAGTGGCAGAACGTGGAGCCCTAGAAATAGGCTACATCATCACAACATTCCATTTCTACACCTCAGTGGTATTGGCAGACTTTCTGCATGCAAATTTCGTTTAGGTCATTCATTTAGTTGGTACACTCAAATCCACCAGAAAAGTCATTCAAATTGAACTGAAAATTACAAAAAAGTAGAGACCAACAAGCCACACATACCTGTAGTGTCTTCTATTTATGAAGGAAAAGCTCAAGAAAAATCTGTTGATGTTATCTACACAAAATCATGATGCAGGTATAGAAATTGGCACACCAAAGAAAAAAGCCACTTCATTCTCTACTATACTAATTCCATACCCACAATTAATAACTACTGTACTAATTCCACCCAAGATGGAACAAATGGCTAGAGTATATTCTGTCAAAAGGGGTTCTAGGAGGTCATTGTCAATATTTTGCAATATTATGTATAGTTATGCAATGTATTGTTATAATCAACTCATGTACACTATCCAAACTAAACATGCCACTCTGAAACCAAAATAATTCCAACGCGAGAAAGCTGTACCTAAATGAGCTACAAAGGTCTGCAGCTAGTAAAGCTGTAGATGATAGATCAAAAGATATAATGGGGTTCCAGCTTCCCATAGTTTTTGCAATGGAAGAAATACTGGGGAAGAACCTGAGGGTGAAGAAAGTAGAGACACGTTGAGCCAGCTAGAAAGGGAAGATGCTCCATTTGCATGCAAGAAACAAGCTGCAAGCGAAGCAGACAGAACATACCCAAAACAAAAGTAAAATGCGTTAACTGTGGTCACCATATTTGTAAAAGACATTCAAAATCAAGATATTCTTGCATTCAAGAACAACGCGCAGTGATTGTAAGTGATAATGAATTTTAAAACTAAACAATGTGCAGCAATTTTCTTACATTATTTTAACTACCTTAATTGTTGTGGAACTGTAATTAATAAAATCATTCTAATTACTTTACGAATCATTTATTTTTACAAGATAAATGTATCTTATTTCAATATCACAGTCATAATTAGAAATTAAACATATGGGTACGTTTTGTCCATGGTTGTGAAGTATGTTACCAAAAATAACTCGGTAATTCTAGGGTTAATTAAAAATAATGTCTACGCTATCGTATGATAGTGCTGGTCTGTGTTTGCTCTATATGCCAGAATAACAAAACGAAGACCGATCAGTATGTTATTTAAAAATTAGCCACAGGTAGAGGATGTACCATCTGGCTCTCATACTGTGCCTGTGAATCACGCTTCTTACTGTAGCTATTCTACGAAACGATGAATCGAAGGAGGAGAAAGATTCCCAGTGAATAAAATTTCCGAGATCCCACGCTTGCGGTCAGCCTCTGCATGCTTTCACATTCTCCGTGTAGGGTTAAGCTATACTGCGATATTTCAGCACGCAAGGACTTCCAACGCTGAACCTGAAGATTTGCTAAATAATGTTTAAATAAATGAAAACAATGCAAACATACAGGTGTATTACATATAAATTATTTCCATTCAAAATTAAATTACTTTAGAAGTTCTATTTTCATTGACATAATTCACAAAATATTTTTGAAATTAATTACGTAATATCTGCATAATTTCACATAAAATGGATGGTAATTTTGAAAATTTAGTAATGTAGATCTTCATCGCACTAATGGTGTGTTGATGCTTCAATAAGCGTGAATCAGCTGGTCAATAAGTGCATGGCAGATAACTTCTCCAACACAGAAGTCTGTTTTTGCTCCTTAAAGATAATCTCGCCACTCACGCAATATTTATCTGTTCATATACAATAAAGAGAAGAACGCAGATACGAGCGGGAGAGCGTGTTTTGCGGCCTCGGTCGCGCCCGAGTCGCTGGATCTGGTACAAGGCGAAATGCAGTGAAGGCGACGTGAGGCCGCTAGTTCCGGGGAATGGTTCGATGGGTGAACACACCGTTGCACGACATTTCCGTGTGCTTGTGTACTCTCTTTTTATCTTTCGGCCACTCTACATTCGACTGATTGATCGATCGATGTTTCCTAGCACGTCAACTGCTGCGGTCATGAGGTTGTGCAGCGAATGTTTTAACGCGGGAGGTGGCGGTGTTCCTTTCCTGCTGAATGGTGAGAGCCAGCGCCGACCTACACTCGGTTGCAGGGGATTTCTCCCTCCAGGGGCCTACCGCCCCAGTCGTCACCAGCACTGTGCTTTCGACATATGTGGTAGTGTAATGCGTATAAGTGTAAGGAGAGAGTAAGGGGAGTAAGGCTCGCGGCCTGTGGCCCTTCTGTGAGGGTACTACTCCTGCATCCACCAGGTATTGATCAGAGAAATTACCGAAACCTACCGACCTGAACAGCCGGGCGGTAGAATCAGTCACCGGCTGATTACACCCTAGCGATATAGTGTCGAAAATCCGCCACCATTGGGATACGAACCCTACAAAAAGACCTCCCGACCGAAGCCGCTGCAGATACGTCAACGACGGCTCTAAGTGAACCCAGCGGTGTTCACGCCTAAGAGTGCGTGAGATGAGGTGGAGGCAGAAGCCTGTATCCCTTTCCTCGTTTAGTGCTGCCGCGCGGATAGTTCCCTCCTCTTTGAGTGAGGCTGCGAAGTAGGTCAACAGTGTTCCAACGCAAACCTTCGCTGATGGCGAAACCAGTCGCTCAGCCTTCGACATCAGGAACAGAATGGCGACCTCGTGGGCCCCTACTTGATCCTCGCCTTGCCAGACACTGCGAAACGGGGAACACCAGGGCGCAGCTTAAACAGACTCCGACTAAATGCCCGCAGTACGACGTAATCGTGCGTTCGTAGTGAGCAAGGTTTTTGGATAATGACACTCTTTTTTTGAATCTTTTATTTGTAGAGGAATTGACTAACGAAGGATTCACTTTTTATGCTAATCTGGGTCACGTTTGCTAAATTTGACCTTTTATGTGTGTGTGTGTGTGTGTGTGTGTGTGTGTGTGTGTGTGTGTGTGTGTGTGTGTGTGTGTGCGCGCGTGCGTGCTCGCCGATTAATCCAATTATAATTCATTGATTGAGCAGTTATGACATGTTTCAATAACAAGTCTCACCTATGAAAACATTTTTATTTCATCATTGTCTTCGAAATCATTATCAGTAATTCATTTTGATGAAATATAAATTAATTGAAATCTGAGATAGGTAATTGATCAACACAGTCATACCTAATAGTCAACTAAGTCATACTTAGGTATGACTATTTAACATAAGTCGACAAGTCTATTTAACATAATAGTTGGTCATCTCACAAACAATATTAGTGCCCAAAAATCTTTTATCTTATTCGCTATTTGCCATGATGAATTGTTGGAGAGTGATGATTAGACATCGGATGTTTAGGCACTAAAAACTCGTCTTTTAGGCGCCTAAAAAGGCGCTGAAAAAGTCAAGAATAAGGAGAAAAAAGACACTCTTATAAGAGACATACACAATAAAATGAAAAAATTGTATTTTTTGTCTATATTATTTTGTAAATTTAAATGCACAAAACCAGTTCGTATATTTTAATGTAAAACTAGATTTACACATTTACAACTCTTCTACATTTTATTCTTAATAGTTTCCATTAACCAGTAATATTTACATATTATCAGTAACTTTTCAAGGATCACAATTTCAAATTTGCGACAACTGGGAGACAAAATCAGTTTGAATGCGGAGAAGTATATCTGAACGATGTGAATGGCATATATTTTAGCAATCCAACACTAGCACCACTGAAACCATCTGGGAAATTATATTTATTTCCACTTAAAATTTCGGTTCCCTCGGTGACTCGTCCATGTTCTCATATCATGGCTGGTATTTATTAGGGAAATAGGGAAATGGAGAAAAATCAGTTGGTATACTTTCAGGAATTCACTCGTAATTTTAAATTTCAAGACGTGAATTGAAGATTTCGTAATGAATAGTCACGTTGGACCATCGCCGATTTTCAGATATCTTAGGATTGTATATAAATATAATAAATAAAAGGCAAAAAAGTCCTAAAAAAGAATTTATGCAAAAAATAGGCATTTACGCTAAAATAAGCATTATAAAACTTCGTCATATGTCATCATTTGTCATGATTCGTGGACATACATTATCCGCCATTGAATAAGTTCTCTAGAAAAAAATAGGCATTTCCCTAAACATCCGATGTCTAGTGATGATTAAGGAAGAAGAGCAGGTTTTAGAATGAGGATGTGGTGAATGATAAGGATGAAGAGCAAATAACAGAATGATGATGGTATATGATCGCAACCTTGTTCCGTTCTGAACAAAATGGACAATTGTACCTCGTGCCCCGAAAAGATAAAATAACATTACGTTTATGATTATTATTATTATTATTATTATTATTATTATTATTATTATTATTATTATTATTATTATTATTATTATTATTATTCACAAGAAAACATTAACTTTTTGTCGAAGAAAAATAAATGGTTCTAAAGAAACTCCTGACTCAACAAAATATAAGATATCTTAGTGTATTTTGTTTTATCTCTGAATAGTGATATCAGTATCTCCTGCTCGACGCGGCTTCTAAAAGCATATGGTGGCAGGGCCAGTGAACGACAGTTTTGGCGGAAAATAAATGTATTTTCAAACAGTTAAGAAATCGTTGAAAATGAAAACAAAATTTTGATATAGTATTAATAGAAAGAAATAATTCCACTTCGACGACAAATAAATATAATATTTTCTAATCATGAATCAGAATTAACAGACTAATGAAAGCTAAATTAAAATCACTGTAATTTAAAACAATGTGAGCTGAAACAAAAAATAACAATTAAAATAAAGAAATTAAATTTGCCATCACGATGTGCTACAATAAATATTAATTATTTTGTTTGTTCATTGAGAGAATACGTCTTCTTCTTCTTCTTCTTCTTCTTCTTCTTCTTCTGCTTCTTCTTCTTCTTCTTCTTCTTCTTCTTCACATGAACAATAATTATTGAAAAAGCATTTCCACGAAGAATGCCATTATTTTTTTTTCACGTCAACATAAATATGTGGTGGGAGAGGAAATTGCTCGGAGGCACAATTAGATTAGTCTCATTTGTTCTTTATACAACTGAGAAAGAGGACAAACATAAAGATCATAATTTTCTGATTATATTATAAGAATCCTGAAATTTATTTTACAAGCTTTTTAAAAACGTTTCAAGTAAATTTGACTGTATTTACAAATATTATTGTTGAGAAATATATAAAAATAGATTAAGTATCTTAATTTTAACATACTAATGTACCCGTGCGAGAACTCTCGCAGGTTCCCTATCTTTCCTTTTCCATATTAAGAAGGGAAGTTGTTAAGGAAACGTGTTTATTTGTTTACATAATTTAAAAAGGTAACTTCCATTGTACTTATAGAATTTAAAATAAAAATAAAGAACAATGAAAATTTTGTTGAAGCAAATTTTGAACAAAGGTTTATTCACTATAATAGACATGTTCTTGGAACAATTCACCACATTATAGCATTATTTATCACAGCATTATTTATAGTATTCCTTGACAGTAACCTTTTATTTATTTATTTATTTATTAATTTATTTTACGTCAAAAAAACAGTTAAAAACTGCGTATGACGTGCTATGAGGAAAAGTGAATTGTGTGCACATTTTCAAAATTCTGTGATCCCTACACCTAAGCACCTTTGCATTTTCCTTGGTAGTCAAAAATATTACAAAGGCTTCTTACTCTTGAGAAAGCTACGTATCCAGAAGCTCCGGAGCAGCAAAATGTAAAAGAATGTCGAAGAATATCTTATCCTGTAGATTACGGTATGATGAACGTTTCTTTGAAGCTTCGACCCGAAAATTCCAAGTTTTAAGGCCCTAAAACGCTGCGTTTAGGAGTTTAGTATATAGATTTTGACAATGCTATCGAGGGATGCGGGTTACATGTGAAATGAATGCGTTTGATGGCATAGATGCCTTTTTTGTTCAACAAATCCTTCACATTTTTATAGTCAAAAGCCAATTCGACACGTCTACGCGAACTTCATTTTCTTTGGAGACCTCATTTATAAAGATTGGTTGCCTATGAGAGCCCCAAAAGGTAATATATACTACTGAAATAATATAGGAGACAATTTGCGACCGTATTTATGGGAATAAAATTTGCGTTTCTTAATAGATTAAACATGTTTAAACTTTTAAAATGCTAATAATTCAATATAGGAGAACATCTTACTTTTTTAGAGATGAGATTAATTTCATTTTTAATTTCGTTTGGTGAATTATTTAAAAAGCTATAAATTAATATAAAACATTGTGAATATTTGTTTATAGATGAACGTTTTGGAATTCGAAGTTATCGAAACTAAAGTGTGTCAATTTATAATCACCATATCAATCACCTTCTTTTTTAAATTGTTTTTATTTAACTATCACACATGACGTTTTGGAGGGTTCTTTTCCTCATCAGACAAATTCACATTCTTGGTCTCAAAGACAGGGAATTCTTGTTGTCATGTTCTTAGATGACGATCTACTTGTGATCGATTAATGAATCTGTAATCGAGTAATGAATTTATATCGACACCACTAGCAGAACACGACCACAAATATTCCATTTCTTCGAGGCTAAAAATGTGAATTAGTGTGATGAAGGAGAAAAGAATCCTTCGAAACGTCTTGTGTGATTGTTAGTTAAATAAAAACAATTTAAAAAGAAGGTGATTGTCATAAATACTTTTGGACCTTATCTATACGTTAAGTACTAATTGAGCACTATCCGTACAAAAGCCTTTGAAGAAAAAACTGGAGCGGAATTTTGAGCTCATTTTCACAAAAAAGAAATGTTTTCGAAAAACTTTATAATACATTATTTGAAAATATTGTAATTACCAATGAAATAATGTATTCAAATCACTGGTAATGAAAATATTAATGACGTGAGGGATGTTTTAGAAAAATCACATTTGTGTAATTTTTTAAATAAAAGAATACAGCAAAATGGAGTTTTTATCACGTTATTCAGTACGTGTAGAATTCAAGAAAAAGTTTCGAGCAGTTTTTGAGAAAATAGTGTTTTTAAAATTGCCTTTATTTCTCAAAAAATTACTCAAAATTACACACACAAAAAAACTTTGGAAATTTGAAAATAAATGAATATGTCTTGATTTATAGATCTAATTTCGAAGAACATATTTTATACTAAAGAAAAATCTCTATCTTTAATACTGTAGTATTAGGAAGACGTCGAACATATTTTGAACTTTCGCATTTCTCTAATAAATCAACGAGATCCACGCTACCTAAAATAAAAGAATTATCTATCTTAATACTACATAAATGTAACACATTTTCTCATAAAAAGATGTCATCTTCACTGCCCAGACAGCTTTTCTACTTACGCAAATGGGTTTTGTCACGTTTGCATATGAATACTGGTACATTTTAACACTGATAATTGGGTGCAACAAAAGTTATTAATGTTACATACAAAACATTCGATATAAAAACTTCATTTTAATTTTGTTGATACCATTTAAAAATGGAAACTTAAAACAATACAAAATTCTGGAATGAATGTAATTCAATTATTTGAAAGTATTGTATTTTTGTTTTGAATTCTTTTTAGTACAAGCAGTTAATATATATTTTAAGCAATTAACCGTCAGAGATTTGACTTAACGATAGCACTGCCAGTAATGAACACTGTCAAGAGAAATATTATGTACTAGTTGTCTGGAGTAACAAAAATGCTGCTCAACAAAACCTCGCAGAACGGATTTCCAAGAAGAAGCGCGCACACTGTTCAAGAACGTCAAACAGAATACTTGCGTATACTTTACTAAGGACTTCAAAAGGGTCCCTTAAACTTATGTAATAAATGATTTTATATTCATAATTATCAATTTCTGGTTTTCCCTCCTTTTTAACCTGACAATTTGGGGAATTGATGCATGACATTAGGGGAAAAGGCTCTCCAAGGCATCTGGCAACCTCAAAATGATTCAACAAACACGATAAGTATTTATTAATTGAAATATTTAAGTTATAATTTCATTGTCTGCGTATTATATTTTATTTCTTTAGTAGTAAAATACAGTAAATAAGAAAGTTCAATGGAAGGCGGAGCCCAGAAATTTCGGCGCTCTCGCTTGGTCTAGGTTGCGCCGCCTATGCACATCTCATCTCTGAAACGGCTGGGCCCGTCGCACTTCGGGGACACCCCGAAACAAAGGGAAATATTTGTTTCTCAACTTACGCGGCTTCCCAACCCAGCGTTTAGTCCCAACTTCGTCGTTGCGGCGTATCACCGGAAGTGGCATGCACATTTCCCGGAAGCCGTCGCTAGTGCGCATTGGCGTTGATGTGTTCTCGCCGTTCAGACGTCGACACTCAGGGGAATTTTGCCTCACCTCGTGTGTGCTATTCCACTTAAGACATTGTGTTGACATTGACAGACGTAGTAAATAGTTTCCCTATGGGAATTTCATTTATTATATAAATCTTCTTCGGCTTCAGAATTTAAAATTTCTTGAAATGTACTACTGTAAATTTCATTTAAAAAAGAACATGTAATAACATGACACTGATTCATTTTTAACAATTCGTTCTGCAGGTTTAATTCTTCTGGTTCTACTTTTCTCTGTGTTTTCCGGAGGTTAAAAGAGAATGGAATTTTCTTGAGTGCATTCAACATTTAATCGTGTGTTTTGTTTTGTGTTGAACATTAAATTTTAATACTTTACGTCGTCGTTAAGAAACATAATAATAATAATAATAATAATAATAATAATAATATTATTATTATTATTATTATTATTATTAAGAAGAAGAAGAAGAAGAAGACGTCTTAAATACAAGAGTTTGGGAATCGAGATCAGCCGAACACTGGGGCGTAAAAGCGCAGTTGTCTCGATAGTTATCGGAGGTCTGGGATTTATTCCGACAAAATTTGTGTAAGAACTTGGCTAAATTCCAGGTCATTCAAAAGACTGGGAAGTGCAAAACATTGCTTTGTTGGGAGCAGCCCACATTTTGCGCAAATTGTTGTAGGAACACTAATAGTCCGTGGATCTGCTCCTTAGGATACTGGTTGCAACCCAAGGTAGACTTTATAATCAACCGACCCATAACATTTTTAGTGGTGAATTAGAGGAATAATAATAATAATAATAATAATAATAATAATAATAATAAATAGAAATAGTAATTAACTATTCGTTACAACGAGGGAGCGGGCTTCTCTTGCTCTAAATGCGAGAAAGCGCCCAGATCAACCCGGAGGCTGCCTCAGAATATGAGGGTGACGTGAGAGAATGACCTAAGGGCACCTTGGAACGCGCAACGGGAGAGGGTGACCCGACAGAATCCCTTTGTCCCTAAAGCAGTTAAAACAGCTAAACGTAGTGTAATTAATGGTTAAATGGTCGGGATGAGGTCGCAAGGTGACCATAAAGAAAAAGATATGTGCGCTTCTCGGAGGAACATAATTGTAAGCACCTTTTCGGTGAAATTTGATATAATCCAATTTTCCTAGACTGTGGCATATGGTTTTGTTTATTGCTGAAAGTTGTCACCTGCCTAGGTTGAACTGGGCGGAAACTTCTACAATGACTGTGCGGCAGTTGTGCCACGGAAGCGAGGAAAAAGGGGCAAATCAAATTTCTCCGCAAAGGCGCCTACCATTATGTTCTTCTGAGCAGTTCAAGTTTTAATTGTAATTGCAATGATTGTTTAGCAGTGTAACATTTAAAATCAGTTTTCGCTGCAATGTTTTATTTTCTCGTACATAGTTTTTTTTTTTTTTTTCGGGATTTTGTGAAAGCCAACTCTGAACATTTTCCCTACTCCGTCGCAGTGAAAAATTTACCAAGTACGATGATTAATATGGACATTCTTATTTATTTGAAATTGAATAAATGTTTGTAGGAAGGAATCGTTTCCGCCTTTCACATTACGGAATACGGAAATATTTTTTGGATCTTTGTTATCCTTGACGGAAATATTTTCAATATTTTCTGCATCATTCTTCCGCGAATAACCCATCCCTTTGCATTCTATTCTTCGGTATGAAATGTAGATGTTTCTATGGCGTATTATGAAATGAACGGAATAACAAGGAAGTACATTACTGTCAAATTGCACACGCCAGTGAACACACATATCCGGGAAGCAACGTTATCGACCATGATGTTCGATATAACTATGGCGACGCCCCACGGGCAGCAATGGGCTGGAAAAGTGGGGTTCCCCCTCAGGTGTCGGCCGTCTTATGGCCATTATGTAAGAGGAGCTATCAGCGCAGGACACCCCCTTCAGGGTGCGGTGCGTCCTTGCCGCCACAAAAAAACGCCCACTCTCGACTTTGTCTCCTCGACTGACCGAAAGGAAAAAGAATGTTCCTTCTAAGGCTCCCTTATCTATACACACGTATAGACACAGGAAGTAACGTTGAGAATTCTTGTGTTAATTGATCTAATGAAAAATTGAAGTGAGTTTATCTCGAATCGCTTTTCACTATTTTTCTAATTAAAACAAAATTCTTTGCAGAGGATTTATAATTAAATTATTGTACTTTTTTATTTGATTTGATTTGTCTGATTTATCAAAAAACAGTAAAAGCTCTTTGTGAAGAATGGGGTATTAGCGCTTTTGAGAGAAAATTGAAAATGTCCTTGACGCGTCATGTAAGATAGCCCCCAAAATTAAAATATCCGTTTCAAATTAAAGGCGTCATGAATCAGCCAGATCGTTTGGAGAATATCAATTTTGGTGAAAATCTGCGTTCGGTTTAGTCGCAAGCCTTGTTTACAGACGGACAGACGCTTTGACGTTAACCAGTTTTTCGGTGTCAAGAACTCACAAAATGTGGATTCTGACTACAGCGCGTGCTAAGAGGAGGTAATTTACTATGTAAAGGAACAATAATTATTTACTTTTTCAGTATTGAGGACCTACAATACGAATTTTTCTGCCTAATAAACGTCGTTTTTCGTGGTTTGGCAGCAGTATTACATAACTTTTCTATACTATGTATGTGTTATGCGCAAAAGCAGTAGCAAAAACTTAAAGCTATGAATGAAAATAAACATTAAAAGTATGTCGTAAAATTACATTTTACAAGATAATTTTTCGAAAACATTTGTCTTCTGATATTTTACAAATTACCCAATTGTTTTTAGAGAGCTCTGGGTTTCGCATACTTATTCACTGATTTATTGGATCGCATGCTTATGGAATTGAGCCTGGAACATTCGAAAACGGAGTGGAATCGTTCGATAACATCGCGTTGTGAGTTGTCTTTTGCAAGAATTACAAAACGAATTGAAATAATTGAGAGAGTGAAAAGAGCGAAATTAAACTATTACGAAAAGAAATAAATAGTCTATTGATAGTATTGAAGGAAAAGTTATGACTTTTTTTGTTAATCCTTTTCGTAAAACATATATTTTGTGTAATTTTACAAATAATGTAACAGCATCGATGAATTCTGCTTATCGGGTACGAATTCGCTAATGAAGCTTTCCAGCCGCTCGCACTGAACCGAGCCAGGAGCGGAGAGGTCAAATCGCGTCCGTCCCTCGCGGACTCCACGCTGGTAGATGTAAGGCGTTGGCTTTGGCTTTCTCTCTCTCGCTCGCTCTATCTCGCTCTCGCTCGCTCTTTCTCACTCTCACTCTCTCTTTCTTAATTTTCCTCTCTCCAGTTGCCCTGGAGAGGCGGGATTCAGCTATGAGTATACTTGTTAGGCTGCCGGCGGTTAGGCTTCTGTAGCGGGCAGCAGCGCCTATCTTTAATAAACTACTTAAAAAAAACTTAAAACTAATGCAAATTGCACTTTGGGAGTTGTTGTTTTAACATATACATTCTTGAATTTGCTTTTTAAAACGTTGTTTTGAATGTTCGTCTTGTTTTTGTTTTCATTTTATTCATTCGCACTCTCATTCATTCTTAATATATATTTACAAACACATTCATCCCCAGAGGCATAGCACACGGCACTTCACCATTTACACTATAAACAATTTCGCTTTATTCGCCGACTTCACTCAAGGGCGTTGGCGTTGGCGGCGACGGCGGCGGCGGCGGCGGTGGTTTTTGCGGGCGCTGCCGGTGGAGGGGCGGTGGGCCAATGGCGTCGCGCGCTCTCGGGGGATTCACTGGCCGGCGCTCGATAGCTGAAAAGCGCGGCGCGGCGCCGCCACCCGCCACTCGCTTGCGGTGAGCCGTGCGGACTGTCGTCGCCTCCTCCGGTGCCTGTGTGCTTGTGTGCGTGTGTCGGTGCGATGGGGCAGACGACGCTGACGGGCGACGGGCGGCGCGTGCGCGTGGCGCTGAACCGCGGCTGCGTGCTGGTGGTGGGCAACGGCGCCGACGTGCGCGTGGAGCGCAACGAGGGCGAGGTGCGCGTGGTGGGCAACGGCGGGCGCGTGCGCGTGCTCAGCAACGCCGAGCGCGGCTGCGTGCGCTACGTGGGCGACGGCGGCTGCGTGCGCGTGGGCGGCGGCGCCGGCCAAGTGGACTACGCCGGCAGCGGCGGCCACGTGGAGCGCCACGTGGCGGCGGACGCGGCGCCCTGCGCCTGCCCCTGCCCCTGCCCCTGCCCCGCCCCTTCGCCCTCGCCCGCGGCCGCCGCGCCGCTGGTGCGGGTCGCGCACCGCCCGCACGCGCGCGCCGCCTTCCGCGAGGTGCCGCTCCGCGCCAACGCGCCCGCCACCGCCATCACCGTCAACGTCGCCTCCGCCGCCGACGCCCAGCGCTGGACGGCCAAGTTCGCCCGGGGCCTCTGGATCGCCACGTGAGCCGCCCCTCCGGCAAGTGCTTGGGCCGCGACGCCTTCCCACGCTGGTCAACATGAAACGATACACGTTGGCACGCCTCAAGGCAATGCCAACGATCTACCTCCAAGACTGAACTAACAAAATTCGGGTCCACAGTTCCTGGTTGTTAACAATTGTTTTAAAACATTATTTTGTTATTTCTTTGTTTTATATTTTTTATTTACATGTCAATAAATGTATACCAGAAAACGTGTTTTAAAATAATACCTAAATCCTTGTGTTCCACTAGAGCTCCACTAATAGGTTTTACAAAGATTCGATAACCAATATAAAATAAATCTTTCAAATTATTTTTCTCTCGATCTATAATTATTTATTTGAATTCTCTCTTAAGTTTCAAACGAGGTCACCAAGTTTTGATGGAAGAAAGAAAACAGTTCGAGAAATCCTGTGAAAATCGTGGGAGAAGGAAATTTTGAAATTGCCAGTTGCAAAATTCGCTTAGCAATTTCAATTTAAAAAATAAATTTTGAACCAATGTTTTTCTATAATTTTCTGATACAGTATATCGCTATCAAACAACAATACTTTTTTAAATTTGTCAAGAATAATTTAATATTTATCTATTTTTAACTCATTTCAGTGAAGGGTAGCATAGTGTAAGTATGCATACCTTCGAGTGATTTGTCAGTTATATATCTCAACAATATTGAATTACAGTTTATTATTTTCATGTCAAATTTTATTTATTTGCAAACTACATATTATCTAACCGATTGTTTAGCATATTTCAAATTAACATTAACCATCTCTCCAGTAAATATATTAAACCGCTAACGTTTGAAATTGTGGTCAAGTACATGCAAGAATAAGATGGAACTATAGATGATCACAAAATAAGCAACAATTGGTACGAGAGAAACTTTCATTTACTTCAAGATTAGCTCCTTTATAATCAGTTATCATTCATATCTATATATTTCAGAAGTACACCCACCTTTTTCGGCTCCCACACACCACCATTTTTTATGAATGCGGTCACTAAAGAAAGAGAATTTCACGAAGACGTGTCGAATTGCACTTTGACTTTAAAAATATAAAGGATTTGTTTAAAAAAGGTATCGAAATATTAATGTCAAATGCAACCGGCAACACTCGTCAGTATTTTTAAATCTATATCGTTAAATAACTCATAAACGAAGCATTGTATGGCCTTAAATTGAAGATTCGCTCTCGCAGCAGCGACTTGAAGTAGTTGCATGATAGCGATGAAGATTATTTCTGATGCGTGTATTGAAAACATTCATTTAACGTTTTTCCGAGGTTTACAAGTGCTGCGTACCTAATTGTGGAATAATGTGGATGTACAATGAAGAGTGAAGGCGTGTCTTGTTAGGTTTGGTTTGCGTTTCACCTGTACCAGTATTTTCGTTATCATCAGTGATTCGACGAAATTTTCAAGTCGGCGAGTTCAGTCATGTAGCTTTCTCAAGAGTAAAAAGCTTTGTTCATATTTTTGTGACTATCAGAAAAGCGAAAAGTTAACTGTTAAAGAATATTGAATAATTACTTCAAATGTTGTTTTTAAGGAAGCGTGAATTAAGGAAGAAATAACATACTGAATTAATCATCTTCATTGAAATATTCTTTTAAACATCAATTGCATTGTTTTTTTATTTGTAACTGATATTGTTTTAGTTCATTGGAAGTTATCTTTATATATTTTTAAACAAATAAACACATTTCGTTTACAACTTTTCCTCTTGGAATGGAAATAGAAGCATAGGGAAGAGTGTGGAGTTTAAAATGTGAGAGTTCTTGTACGGGTACGTGGAGATACTAGGGGAAAACATGGGCTATGGCACAATACAAAGAACAAACTTTTTAAATTAGTGAAAGTAAAATAGCTTAAAATTAATGAACAATAACAATCAAAAAGCGCCCACAATACTACGTGAATTAATAGAAAAAACTCGACAACTGCCAACGATCACAATCCAGACGCACGATTTAAATGTTGGCGGTATCTGGAAGTCGGTACATCAATGCCCAGCTGTAAACTCATATTGCATATAATACACTTGTGATATTAAACTCGGTTTGCTAAGATATTCAATACGTAAACATCGTTTGAGCAACATTCCCATGTACTGAAGTGAAGTCTAAGCCTACTGAATTGTTTCTAATGGTAACAAATGGTATTTATTACTCAAAGATGAAAATATTAGTTCTATTATTTTGGGGCTCGGAATTGCTTTTCTTGAGGTACGCAGAAAATAATCTAATACTTTTTAGTATACAAATAATGTTTCAATATTGGCACCGCAACAAGCTGGTGCCTTGCCCCTCCAAAACCTCTTCTGTTCTTCATAACAAATCCAGGAAAGTTAAATAATATTGCAAAGGGTAGAGTTGTATAACTCGAGCTCGTTTTCTTGAGCCCCGGAATACCTACCCACACTCCTTTACTAACATTCGTTGAATTCAGAACAAATGAGAGCAACAAGCTTTGTTGACAAAATCTAATGACCAGAAATGTTCGCTCCCGTGTAATAGAAACTATTTTTTATAAAAAAAAATGAGCCACAAATTTCATAATCTCATAATTTCATAATAGTCCTGTCGACAAAATAATATACCCGCACTTCTCTCGCATCTAGCGAAATGAGGGCTCAAGACAACGTGCCAGGATAATACTTGCCCGATCCAGTATTATCGCATGGACAACTTTACTAGGCTTTCTCAAGAGTAAAAACCTGTTCTAATATTTTTGTGGCTATCAAGGAAAGCGAAAAGGTAACAGCCGAGGAAGATTGAATAATTACTTCAAATGTTGTTTTTAAAGAAATGTGATAAATTGCAAGAATATCTCTTTATAATACTGAATAAACCTTTATTGAAAATTTGTTTCCAATATCAATTGCATTGTTTTTATTTTGTTTGATATCCTGTAAGTACATTATAAGTTACATTTATACATTTTTTGAACAAACACGTTTAATTAACAAATTTCCTTCTTAATGGAAAGGATAAAGAAAGAATGGGGTTTAACATGCGAGAGTTCTGGCGCGGGTACGCTAGTATCTAAAATACTTTATTCACTATTTGACTGCAGCAGCAAAACTGCTGCGGAATAAATCCACACCAAATCGTTTTACAATGAGTAGCACTCACTCTGCTCCAGAACAGAAAATAAATTATACCTCCTTATAAAACTTATTACATGAAGTGTTTTAACAAAAGTAGTCTTGACGAATATTGTAATAAAATAGTATGACATATGCCTACACACCGTTCATCAGTGTTTTTTCATGTAAAAAATGTTTTTACAAATGCAGTTACTTAATGCAACACGTTAATAGCAAACATTAATTGTAGGGCGGTCTCTTCCTTGCAGCCTTGCTGTCTTGTGATAGCTGTGTGGAGTGAGCGTTCAGTCGGTTCGCGCAGTATGGGAATAGGTGAAATGAGGCAAAAGAGGATTGGGATTTTGCAGTCAAAATCGAAGCTGTTCCATTACTTTTGAAGTTTCTTCGAGTTCCAAGGTATCTAACGAAGGCATAGAAGCCTCGAAGAGGCTGCAGAATTTTCTTTCAATTTCTGCGCGGATTTGGAAATTAGTAATATAAATTCTCGGCACAACTCCACTATTCCAAACATTTCATATGGAAATACTTGTGACATTTTACTTGTGATGCAATCAATTCATTATTATTATTATTATTATTATTATTATTATTATTATTTGCTTAATTCCCTCAACTTGTTTCGCAAATGCTCATAATTTCAGAAATTTCATACATTTGTGTGGGAACGAAATTTCCAATTCGAGTTAAATTATAGCTAAATATTCTTCCGGTAATGTAGTTACCGCTGTTGAAGATTCTTGGAGGCAATCCGGCAGGAAAATTTTAGTCACACATCACGAAGTTGCACTTTCCCCATAGTACGTCCCACAGTTTTCATTGTTTTTGACGTTGAATGAACGAACGAAGTACCACACCAATAGGGGCAGAGGAAACGCTCACGCACCTTCAATGTACTAAGCTCGCTCTCTTGTCTCGCGGTTGAGGAACAAAATCCACAAAGAAATGATGCACTTGGCACCTCTGCAAAAAATAGACTGTGAAGACGAGGGCTGAGTTGAATTCAAACGTCTGCTGCTGTGTAGCTATTTAGTTTTATTTCTATATTTCAATTCATTTAAATTACTTATCTTTCAGCTATCATTAACTTTTCTGTTGTAATACCGTCAATTAGTATTATTTTCACCGCAATACCAATAATTTTTTGCTAGTTAGCGTGTGCCGGGATGATCCCTTGTTTCAGAAGCCAATGTAAATGTCTCGTCTTCCTTTGTTAGTAAGTTAATTTTAGTATCTTAATGTTAGTATAATGTTAGTAAGTCAATGTTATTAGATCAATGGTACTAGGTGCCTTATTATTATTATTATTATTATTATTATTATTATTATTATTATTATTATTATTAGCATATCATTTCTAGTGTAATGGTAAAATGCCAATGTTAATATGGCAGTGTTTGTACGCCAATGTTATCATACCTATATTATTCCGTCAATGTTAGTAAGTGAATGTTCAGTTTACAATATTACGTTCCGCCAGCTTGTTCATGTTAATTTGTAGATTCACTTCAGTTAATATTATGATGTTCGTTAAAGTAAGAATAGTTGGAAACTTGCCAGTCCATAAAGGCTTCGGTGGAATAACGGTTAGGTACCGGACTGTTGTAGTCAAGTTTGCGGATTCAAACCCGATCGAAGCCGTGAATTTTTAAGGGCGAAAAAGTCCTTCTTATGCCTTCCTTGGGGGGGGAGTAAAGCCGGCTGCCCCATGTAGTAGATTTACTGCATGTAAAAGATCCTCAAGCCTCAAAGAAGCCTCTGAGCTAAATTCAAATAGCCTGTTTCGTCGCCTAACAATACCTTCTTTCTTCGAGGGTAAAGGAGCGTAGCGAAATTTGCGTGGACAGACGGAAGGGCGAGCCTGATGGCCCGAGTCTCGCCACGTAAAATAAGGCATTAACTAACTAAAGGCTTTTTTAATATTAACATTATACTATGAATTGTAATATGAACATTATTGAATTAATATTGTTATATAATATATTAATTTTATTAACAATAAAAATAAAATTAATATCATTATTTGTGTTTTACTCCAATTGACAATTTTCATTGTCTATTTTACAATTTGTGTTTTCACGGCGATTTTCATTCTGCTCTCCTTTCCTTAGCCTGATCATGCAAGCAGAGCCCTTTGTATTATTGCAATTTTCAATAGGAATCCCTAGAGGAGAGAAATGTTTCGACAACACATACTCATTTAGTATTGTTCACTTTTTATAAAGTGAGAATATACGATTTCGATGATACTGTAAGAAGGAGGTGATTTCATACAAGGAAACACAAAGCTTTCCGGGACGGATGTGTGCCGGATTGGAAGGTATAAAACTCGATCATGTGGAAAATGTCAAGTGATACGTACCATGAGTCGTTCGCCAAAATCCCCAACAGACAGTTGTTGCGAAGGGCGATGTGTAGCTGTGTAAAATGTCAAAGAGTAATTTGTATAACTTTCTGGAAGTACATTTCTCATACGCGTGGAGGTACGAGTACTTGTAGAGTGCGACCCTGACTTATGTGTGCACTAGGCATAGTTTCATAATTGCACCACTCGTTTCATTTCCCAACGCACGAGAGCCTACAGTTTGACTTGTGTGTGCTCTAGGTATAATTACATAGTTGCATCACTCGTTTCGTTTCGCCAACGCACGAGAGCCTACAGTTTGACTTAGGTGTTCTCTAGGTATAATTTCATAATTGCACCACTCGTTTCGTTTCCCCAATGCACGAGAGCCTACAGTTTGACTTAGGTGTGCTCTAGGAATAATTTCATAATTGCATCAGTTGTTTCGTCTCTCCAACGCAGGAGAGTCTACAGTTTGACTTGTGTGTGCTCGAGGTATAATTTCATAATTGCACCAATTGTTTCGTTTCCCCAACGCACGATAGCCTACAGTATGACGTGAGTGCTCTAGGCATAATTACATAGTTGCACCACTCGTTTCGTTTCGCCAACTCACAAGAGCCCACAGTATGAGTTATGTGTGCTCTAGGTATGATGTCATAATTGCACCAGTTGTATACAGTTACACCATATACAGTTTTACTTTCTCGCTACCACTAATGCAGTAGAGAGACAGTTATGTAATGCTGCGCGAAAAAACGGTGAATTTTCGATAGAAAACTCTTATTACAGGGCTATGGTAACGAAAAAGAAGATAAATCCAGTTGCTAAATATAGAAAAAAATCCTCTTATTAGAGTATTTTTTTCTTTTATTTGAGGATTTTTTTTCTATATTTAGCAACTGGATTTATCTTCTTTTTCGTTACCATAGCCCTATAATAAGAGTTTTCTATCGAAAATTCACCGTATTTTTTCGCGCAGCATTACATAACTGTCTCTCTACTGCGTTAGTGGTAGGTACACCACGCATTTGTGGTGTAGCCAGAATCCGTTTTGTGGGTCCTTGACGGCGAAAACTCGATTGACGGCAAAACATCTATCAGTCCATCTGCCTGTCTGTCTGTCTGTCTGTGAACAACCTTATAATAGCGGCTAAACCGTTCTGTCGATTGTCTCCAAAATTGATATTCTGTGATCGATTTGGCTGATGTCGCGGCTCCTTGAATTTGAAACCGATATTTCAATTCTAGGAGGTACTTTACATGAAGCCCCTGGGACATTTTCAAAATTTTCATAGAAATGGCTTCAACGTTTTTGATTAAACTTTGTTATTGAATAGTGCGAAGGAAGTTTAAGAGAATAGTGCAGATCTCATTTTCGCTAAAAACTCTGATTTCTCGAAAATTGAAAAAAAATTCGGCGTCTTCCTACAACTACAATTATGAAGATAAACGTGTTTTCTTAATGAAATGTGTAATGAAAAACAGATACACAAATAATGTCATGTTCAATTTTTCAAAAAAATGAGTGTTTGTTGCGAAATTTTGTGTCAAACATTGGCAATTTTTATTTTCTTTAAACTATTTTTTCTTTAAAAAGGCACAATTTTTTTGGATTAAATTTAGATCTTAGCGTAAAGGCCGCTTAAGAGAGCTGTAAGTCGAGCCGCTTAGCGAGTTCAAGCTTCCGAGCACATCGTTTTGTTGGACTTATTTTACCTTTGATTGTCAGGTGCATTGTATCGCATCCCAGCAATGTTTATGTCTGAATAAAGTTCCATGAACTGTCATAACCTGCCGCACTCCATTAAAGACAGAAGGACAATGAGTGCACGTACAAATGTAGGCGTGGCGTGTGTGTGTTGATCCGGAGACGACCGCGCCCCGCTGCCTGCGGCAAGCCACCGCCGCCGCCGTTCTCCCTCCACGGCCTTGCTTTGACCGGTATTACACTGTAAAAGATCTTTGTCAAAGATCTTTTATAAAAGAAATATGACAGTTTAGTAGCCAATATTTTATAAAAGATTTCTTTTATAAAATATCTTGGATAAAATGTAGACTGAAACGTCCAGGTTTTATCATATTTGGTAACATGGCTTCCGATATAAGGGTATTGCTTCAACCAAAATTTTAATTGCAGAGTGCGAGCAATTTGAATGTTTATATAATACTGTCCATCCGGACTACAAGAGTAAAACCAAACGAATTGACGCTTATAGGACACACTTTCCCGAGAAGTGGAAAACATGGGGTTTAGAAAATGCCCAATTCAGGAAGATAATTTTTTAAACTTCAAAATCAATTTTGAATGAAGGAGGGACGTCAAAGAAAATTGAATGTTTCCTCATCCATCCTCAAATAATTCTTCATTTCGAAGTTCTTTCATTAATGCTGCACAATGGGCGACCCACAACCTCACCATGGATGAATACCCTGGCGTTGTTCTAAGACCTCACCCTCAAACGTTTCTCTTTGCCTTTCCCTTAATCATCATTAAACATAGATTAGTTATTATAAAACATAAAGTAGCACAAAAACAACTATTTGTGCGTCATCCATCGTAAATCGCGAGCAAAACTACATAAAATATTGGACGAAATGTAATACGTTCGTCAAATTTCTTTGTCAAAGTTTTCTCGTCAAAGTTCAAAGAACTTCCACAAAGTTCATGAAATATATATGTCAAATATATTTTACAGTGTAATGCCGACCTTTGTCCGGGGTGTCTGAGGCCAGCCTTCACTCCCGGCTGGGAACAGCTGACGTGTTGTCGCTCCAGTGGACAGCTCTTCAAGCGTTTTTTTTTACAACAAAGGACTGTTGATTACTTCACAACTGTCAAAAAAGTTGAATGGGTATTGTTTAAATTGGCACGGCCGTGCTTTGGCCTAATACAATTTCGTAAATGAATTTATAAGTGTACTTTTAATTTGGCAGTGAGCTCACAAAACAATTTCAATTTCACTGTAATTTTTTTAAGAAATTCCATTGAATTATGTGCATGGGTTTAACTATGCACGCGTTTTACTTTCTAGCAACGTTCCCCCTTCCATTTCACTGAAAATAGGTATTTGATCGCCAAAAAGAAACATAATGTTTACTTGAACAAAAACAAGATATAGTATAATGAATTAGTTTACATTTGCATTGTATAATTTTAAAAAAAGACTCAATATGCCTGTAACAAATAATGTACTTCCGGGTCAATGACCTGGGGGTCAGGTTTTTGTCCAGTTTCCCTGATCCATTGAGCAAATGCTGAGATGGCCCCTTGATTTGCTTCTGGACGTAAACGTAGCTTCACTATGCGCACGCTTTGTTGAACTTTCCTTTGCTTGTAGTGGTAGTAGAGCTTAGGGTGAGTTTCTATTTTGTTAACAATACAGAAAAATGAAGTCTGTTCGTTTCTTTACCGTTAAAAATAAGTTTTCTATAATTTGGCAACGAAAATATCTAGTTTTCGAAATGTTAATCTCTCGCTTTTTTAAATTTGTTATTATTATTATTATTATTATCATTATAAATCTTTCAACTATTAATAGTTAAATTGTTGGGAAGGGATTCTGAAACTCAAGAAAGCGTGCGCAGATGATTTTCTCCCCCATACGTCACATACAGTTTTTGACTGTTTTTTTGACTAAATAAATAAATAAAAAAAGATTTATTTGGTCAAAAACAGTAAAAACTGTGTATGACGTATGGCAGAGAAGAATATTTCCGCTCGTTATCTTGAGTACCAGAATCCCATCACAACATTTTAACGATAAATAGTTGAAAGTTAAAACAACAACAATAATAATAATAATAACAATAATAATAACAATAATAATAACAATAATAACAATAATAATAACAATAATAAAATTTAGAAAAGCGTGAAATTATCAACATTTGAAGAACTAGACATTTTCGTTCCGAGTTACAGAAAAACTATTTGCAACGATAAACGAACTGCAGATTTGATTTTTCTGAATTGCTAACAAAATGGTAACTCACCCTCAGCTCTACTGCTACCACTACAAGCAAAAGGAGACCTCAACAAAACGTGCGCATCCCGCATGCACCTGAGCTAGTCGGCGCACCACCACCACCACCAGTTGCAAAATGCACATTTTCTTTCTTTATTTTGTTTGTAAGATTGTATTCTGAATTAATCTTTGAATACATAAGTAGAGTTTCTTTGATTTATGTGTATATTTGGATATCCTTTCTCACACGAAAGATCCTGCTGCCCTGAGGTAAATACAAAGCTCTTATTGAGCATTCGTCTGCGTCTCTCCATTAGGTTCCTGCTGGATTTTGTGAGGTGTGTGTGTGTCAGATCAAGGAGATCGGGATACCTCTTTTACGGTACTGTGAAGGAAGTACGATATCAACAAATAACACACACACACACACACACACACACACACACACTGATGAACAAAACACATAAATTTAATGATCTTAAAGAAGAAAATCGTGAGAATTTAGAATTATTTATCGAGAAATTTTCTTTTACCAGAATTATAATTGACAATTTTCTTAAGCTTAATTACAAAAGGGCACAAGCGCGGCCACGCAAATGATGCAATTGGCAATCATAGAATCATCTTTGAATAATTAACCAAAAGTTTCTCTTTGATTCCATCTCTGAATTGCCCAAAACAAAATAACCATTTCTTAAAAAAGCGACGCCACCCAGCTGTTTGGGAAGCGGCGTCCTTCGCGGGTGAATTTGCGGCGTCGCACGGTGGTGCATTTTCCCGAAATCCTGACCAAAACCTCAAAAATGAAATCGCGTTTACTGAACTTTTGCAAATATTACGACACACTGTATACTTGGGGGCATCTGTTTCTGCCCACTTCGTGTCTCTGGGTCAATTCCCCTGGCACCAGTAGTCACCCGAACTTACCCTTCGCGGCGTTCGGTAGACCTGCAGTGCGAGAGTAACACAGAGAGACCGTCTTTATTTGTAAGTGGTGGCCATACAAAGTTGTGCAGAGAAAACTGGCAGTATGGATTCTCTTCCTGAAGGTTTGTAGAGTATTTTCATGTTTGTTTTATAATGCATTAATGCATAATACCGACGTGGGATGAAATATTAAAATGCATGAAATTAATACAATAATTTTAATTACTCATAAGTTCACGTAGGCTGAAAGTTACCAATTTCGCGGAATTCCGCAATGTTTCTAATTTCATTTACTAGCTGAATCTATCCTCTTTCGAATCCAGTTATAAAATCATGCCCCAACTTGCCCCATTAGTAAATACAAAGAATTAACTTTTCGTCGAGCACGCGTGACCGCCGAATATGACTCGTCGAGATCCGTCCTGAGAACGGGAACTGCTTTTACAATGCTGTTTCTAGCGGAAAATTTTGATTCCTTTTACTGAAATAACAAATTTACTCAATATTATAAACAAAAAATTAATATTTTAATTTTTGTAACAGATTATGACTATTCACTAATATTACATGAACATAATATTTATGTACATATTACATCTTCTGGACTGGATTACGCACATTTTATTTCATTAAAATTGTACATAAAGTAATATTTACATAATATGTGTCATCAAAACTCGTCTTAAGGAAGAGTGTGCGCTCGATGAAAGGTCAAATACGTACGTGATATCAAAGAAACTCATCATAACACTTTTAAAAAATAAATCAAAAATACAATTGATCGTAAAGTAATATTTGTTTACTTAACTCCTAAGTTACATACCAACAATTATTTATATTAGATTGTTATTGTTATAAAATTAGTATTATATTATTTTTTATGAAATAATACTGCAACTACAGTTTGAATATGGTCAAGAAACTTATTCAAATGCAATTCAAAGAAAAATGGTCTGAATGTAGAGCTTTCCAAACAAGATTATGGTAATAGCAACGACAGTAATTCAGCATGACGCTTTTTTGAGAAATCTAAATATTCCTCAGAAATAACCGGGATAGATGAGGGTATAATTAAGAGATTTAGAAAAAAATTATTGGCAATATCCAGTGGATATACGCCATTAGCTTTTTTTTTTTTTTAGTACGCACTGGATACTGCAAGAAATATGTTTCCAAATATTCATGGTAATACATGCATAGAATCTATTCACAAAGATATAAGACGGTATGGAGAAGGATTCTCGCGAACATGTTCAAGACTGCACCCAATCCAGGAGATGTTTAATCGCCTGTTGAGATCTTCTGTTCCTTTCATTTCCAGCTTGAGGGATGTTCCCAAAAGAAAGTTAAAATTCTTGAACAAATATGCTTTGTCTCATTTGCCTGAGCCAAATATCACCGTAGGGAGAAATGTACCCTAGTGAAAAATGTGATCTTCCTTTCCGGTTCTTCGGACACTGTATATGAATTTTCTCTGGCAGAGGGCATGAGATGGCATTAATACCATGCTTCTTTATGCCAAATGTTATCAATTAATATGTAAGTAATCCCTACGGTTTTCTAAAATCAATTTTGTGAATTGATAAAATTTAACCAAGTTTATGTAGAAAAATATATAATTATATTTCACAGATTTAAGCAGTGCATTATTCTGGTATTATGTTACCAGCTCCCTCACGTTATAAAGATAATCCAAAATAAATTTGGTCGTCGTAGAAAACATACTATAGCTCTCAGAGGTTTTGGCCAGGAAATCGCCAAAATGCACCACTGTGCGTCGGGCTGGAGAGAGGTGGCACCTGGTCAGGGAGCAGACGGCGGGGGCGCCCTTGTGGATGGCCAGCCGCGTCCAGTTTCCTTCAAAAACAGTCTTCATGGGTCATCGACAGCAGACGGTTCGACTCGCAACACTTCTGGCGCCAAATTACGCTTTCGTCACGAGCCAGTCTTCAGGAGTGTCGGAAGTTATGATAGTTCTCGCAACAATCAGAACTTTAAAGAAGGTAGAAGAAATTTTGCTAGATTATTCTCCAACATTGAATGTAACAAAATTAACTCGCACGAACATAAAGCTGCCTAGCGGTCGAGCTCTACGTGCGG
Organism: Teleogryllus occipitalis; assembly: GCA_011170035.1. Lineage (NCBI taxonomy): Eukaryota > Metazoa > Arthropoda > Insecta > Orthoptera > Gryllidae > Teleogryllus > Teleogryllus occipitalis. The sequence goes on from BLKR01001283.1 coordinate 137,913, forward strand.
CAATGTAGTCCATGAAACAAGCGAAATAAAGTTCAATTGGAAAACTGCACGATTATCATTCACGCGCAACTCGGTCTAGCAAGCAAGTGCTTCATGCGCCCGGCACTCCACAGCAGTCCGGCGATGTACAAGTACGTCTTCACAAAATTTCGCGCGCGCACTACTCAGAAACCCGGCGACCTACACCTAAGCAAGTCTGTTCGTGTTTTTTCGCTCCTCTATGCTCTTCCCGTCGAAGCCTCAACTCTCTGACTTAATTTTGAGCTCTGGTTGGCGCAAGCCTATTGCGTCTTAATAATTTTCCACCATACATCGCTTCTGGAAGGGTCTAGAAGTAGAATTTTCCATCCAACGCTCTCTGTCTCTTCGTGTTGACGCAACCTGAGAAAGTTCATCTGCTAGCACTTGTACGTCTGGGCTGATTAATTTTATTTTGTTTTCAAAAGGGGATTCTGATGCAACAACGAGCAAACTGTTAAAAAGTTGCGACCAGCTAGGATGGAGTGGGGTGGGTCGGTCTGGAGAGGGACAGAAAATTGTTGTGTTTTTGAGAAACTTTATTTGACATTATTTAAAGCACATGTACTCATAAAAATAATTCTGTGAAGAAATCGCCTTTTAAGTAAGTGTTACCTACGTGAGAGACATGTCAACAAAATTAAATTTTTATAAATTTTTGAAAAAGCAAGAGTAGAGCAATATGGCGTTTATGTAATCGCATAGGGTTTATTTGGCACTAACAGTACAAAAAATTTAAAGAAAAAATTTGGAGCCGTTTTTGAGAAAATCTTGTTTTTGTTATTTTTTAAATTGCAAATATTGCACCACTATTGCACGAAAACTACTAAAATTTCCACAAAAAACTTATATGACCTAATTGAAAGAACTATTTATGCACAACAAATTTCATTTGAAGAAAAAATCCATGTTTTCAATTTTATAGTTGTAGGAAGACGCCGAAAAAATCAAACTTTTGCAATTATCGAAAATTCAAAATTAACCGTGAAAATTGGACCTATGCCACTTTTATAAATGTTTTACTCTATTCTTACAAGAAATTTAAAGAACAAATTTGGATCCGTTTTTGAGAAAATTTTGAAAATGTCCAGGGGTCGTCATGTAAAGTACCCCCAAATTTTAAAGAATGTTTTTCAAAACTTCAACTAGTGCCAGATGGACAGGGGATTCTTCAATTTGGAGAGCGTGCGAATGGTTTAGGCGCAAGGAGTGTTCACAGACTGACGGACGGCCAGACGCACAGACTGATAGACGGACGGACGGATGTTTTGCTTCCAATTGGTTTTGCGGTATCAAGGAACAGATTTCATTAAGGAAAAAATCTCTTTCTTTAATATTTTTAACATTAATATAATTAATGTTAATAATAACATTAATATAATTTAATGGTAATAATAATATTAATATAATTAATGTTAATACTATAATTATAACACCGGAAACCTTGAACTTTTGCAATTTTCGAAAAACCAAGAGTTTTCAACATGAAATCTGCACGTTCTTCACAGTCTAATAACAAAGTTTAATAAAAAACGTAGCCATTTTTTTTAATGTCTCAGGCGCTTCATGTAAAGTACCCCCCCTCCAAATTAAAATATCGGTTTCAAATTCAAGGGGCCACGACATCAGCCAGATCGATTGGGGAATATCAATTTTGGAGAAGAGGCAGAACAGTTTAGCCGCTAGCATGGTACACAGGCGGAAAGACGTTTTGCCGACAATCGAATCTTCGGCATGAAGGGCTCACAAACCATGGATTCTGACTACACGTTAGAGGAAGTAATTTACTACATATAGGGGCAAGATTTATCCACTTTTTCGTTACGAGAGCGTGACAATACAAGTTTTTCGGTCGAAAATTCGCCGTTTTTTTAATGCATTACAATACTTTCTCAATACTGCATAGCAGTAGAGAAAAGTAGACAATGACAATTTATGAATATATAATCAAGTTGAAAAATATTGGGGATACAGTGAAGGTCCTAAGCACATGCTTTGAATGCTTATGCATGTTAATCCATCCGAGTGTATACTTCTTTGAGAGAGTTCGAAGTGCTCTTGTTTCACCTTCAAGTATTGAACTTCCGGTGATTACATTGAAGTTACCTGAAAAATTTTCTTTTCCTAGATTTTATCTGACTCACTTATCCTGCTTCACTAATATTCCTATTGTTTGTTTCTGCATTAAGTTCAGAACTACGCAAAAGTTTTTGTATTTCAAATCTTTACACTGCAGTAATTACTTTTTTCAGTTGATTTAAATTTGCCTTTGATTCACATGTACAATCTTACTTTGTAGGTTTGCCCAACTACTTACCACATAAAATTTGGTGGTGTTAGAATCAAACACATATCTATAAGTCTACAAAATGGGTACAGTAAATAAACCATTGATGACATCTTTTAATCACCCTTTATTTTAGGAAATTTAATGACAGAAATATTACGAGGAAACAATAAATGCACAATGACACACCATTTATCATTTAATAGCACATTTCAACTGGAAGGTCACCTGCATGTGTTACAAAATGATCATCTTCTAACTCTGAAAATATTCAAATCACAATTATGAAAAAAAATTCCCAAATCTTTCACATTAGAGGAATTAATAGATTCATGCAGGGAAATATACTACCATTTGATAAAATATAATTTGCATTAAAAATACTGAGCTGTATCACATCAAAAATTATTTTCAGCAAGGAAGGCCAACTTGCAAGACCAGGCACAATGTTTAAAAAAGAGAACAGAAATATCTTAATCACAAATTTTGGCACATTCCAACTACACAATTATGACAAAATGAAATTACCTAATAACATTCCTAGCTACAAACAACAAACTGATCAGCAACTTTCACAGTTACATTTCAATCTCAGCGTAGGCATATTTCTATTCAAAATGTAAGAAAAAATGTATAAAATTATAAGAAACATAATGGATTGTACAGCATTACAATTTTTTATAACAGAACTACAGAATGAAAACAAAAATCACATATCATTTTTATACAAAGCCTTATTATTTGTGAAAGTTAATTCTTGGTTTTGGGGGGAAGCAAATGCACATTTTAAAAGTTACATTATAAAGATTCTAAAAAGATTTCTGACAATAAAATTGCTAAAGACAATACACAGCAAGCTTTTGAATACTGCACAAGAAATTAAGTGCAATGGCCTTGAATAATTGCCAGTGAAGGGACACTACTCTCCAATAAGAGTTCATATACACAACAGTTCGTAAAGGTGCTCAGTCAGGAGGAATGGTGGGAGTTTCAGGGGGACGTTCAGTCACATCCATTCGAAATGAGCGCAAACCACCAAGAGGACGTTTTGTAGCTGTGAAGGTCATCAACGAGCCAAACAGAACATGCTGAATGACTGGAAACTTTCCTAATACCTGAGAACAAAATTGAACAAAGATCCAAACAGATAACATATTTTTTACTATCAAAGACAAATCCATGGCTAAATTTTAAAAACACATCATCTCCAAATGTGTGTGGTTTGAGATAATAATGCCACATGAAAAATGAGATCTATCAAATTCTAATGATAAGTATCACAGAAATTTGTTAAAATTAAAGAAATCAGTCTCATTTTTATTAGCTTGTAGTGGGAACTTTGGAAGGCCTCTCTCCTGAAAATTCCCAATTTTTGAGATGTGTAGTTAAAATTTATCCACGGAAATGTATTACACTCACATATTTTAATTTCTATTCAAATGCATACCTCTGCTTTGTACATTTTAATTAGACCTGAATTGATTTTTGTCCATGTTGCCACTCCACTTATGTTCCATAATTGATTTGAATGTTCCGCAAAGACTCCAGTTTTAACCTTAAAATAAAATAAAACATAGAAATTGGAATATGACATTGAAGAACAGAAGAAATCCTTGCAAGGTAGGCAAACATACCTTGTTAATAAATTCAATGCAAGCTATGAACATGTATTGGCCAGCATATTGCTGAACAACACTATTATCTAGAAAAGATTTGGGTTCAATCCGTGGATGAGCTGAAACAAATATTTAAATGAACATCAATGCAAACTTCTTTGCCAAGCCACATTTCATTTCTCTAAATATCAATGTAGTCTGTATCAACATTTCAAGCTATTACAGTAAACCCTCATAAACACAAACTCCAAAGGACTGCAATAAGCAGTGTGTGTGTTATTCGAGTGTGTATGTGTGTGATTCGAGTGTGTGTGTGTGTGTGTGATTCATGTGTGTGTGTGTGTGTGTGATTCGAGAGTGTGAGTGTGTGATTCGAGAGTGTGAGTGTGTGAGCACACAAACTTACACATACAAACATACACACACCCTTACTATTATAGAGTTAGTCAATTAAAACATCCACCTTGAAATTTTCTGAACGATTCAAGAGATTAAAATGAAATTTTCACCAAATGATTCTGGACAAACTCGTCAGTTGTAGTTATTAGCTTTTTGATACTATTTTCTTATTTTAAAGATATTGGAATAACTTTTTTTTTTTGGAACACTACGTTTTCCCCCATGATTACATAAATTTTGATAAGACATATTCAGCAATACTATATAATTACATTGTTTTTTGATGTTCAATAATAAACACTAATGAGTTTTAAAATTCTGTATTTTAAGCAGATTCGGAAGTTCATGGTGCAGCTGGTCATTTCCAGGGCCTCTATTTCACGATTTCAAAACACTGGCTTAAGATGTCTAATGCATGTTGTGACCTCTAAATGATAATTGACACTACGATACAAAAGTATAAACGAGGCAGTCTAGAAATCGTGAAAAATATCTTTGTCCTTTGCAGAGAGTGAATAATGTAGAGTCCAAGCAGAGATTTGTGACCCTGTAGCGAGTTGTTTCTGTGAACAGAAGACAACATTTTAAAGAAATTTGTGACTCGTTTGTGTTGTTATCAACAAGCAATTTCAGTGAAAGTTATTTCATTTTATTAATTGATTAAGGCAAACTCACGACAACATAAGTTGCAACTCAGTTGAACATGCCCTTGCCTGAGAATAGCATGATTTTTATAGTGAAACAGAAGTTCCTGAAATTTTGTTGCATTTTGGAAATCTTCCACAGCCATTCAAAACAGGGCTTGGTGTGCAAATCGATGTACAATGATTTCAGAAAAACAGCATCGTAATGTTTCCTGTGGAGTGTCTTCCTTCAAAAATCGAAGATGTTTAAATCTGCCTGATGAACAATGCTACTAACGAGAATATACCGGTGATTTGTTTTGTCACTTCGATTGAATCTTTGGTACGAAATGTGAACTCAATATTTTGAATGATTGTAACATACAAGGGATTTGCTGGGGCATTTGTTGAAAGGCAAATTCAACTAATGTGGTCACCAAGGTCATTGCAGGGCCCTTTGCCTTGCAGCTTGCAGCCAGCTGAGCTAACTGGTACTAGGCCACAAATGTCTGTTTACTTGCTTTTCGTCAAATTTCACCAGATATAATACTCCTTTGTGCTGTTAATTATTCACCAAATACCAACATATGTGGTATTGATCAATTTGTCTTCTCAAGACCTTTCTGTCGGTGAAAGAATTAATATTGTGTTCCATTTAAAAAAAAAAAGAAGTTTGATCAATATCTTTAAAATTAAAAATGCTACTCAAAAGCTGATAACTATTACTGCTGACCCCTGACCTGAAACATTTGGTGAAAATTTTACCTCAATATCTTGAACTGCTTAGAAGAAATTGGAGGTGGATGTTTTTGACTAAGCCTGTATATATTTTACTCCATCAGCCTCCCCATTCTCATATCACAAGAATCCTTATCCCTTCTTGTGTAACCAGCCCAATGGGATATGGACTTTCTGCGTTAAAATGATGAAGTGGCATACCTACAAGCTGAGAACTTCCCCAGATGAAAGGAACAAACTGATAGTCATCCAAACTCCATACTCCATGACTTCCTGCAGGTTCCATTCGATATGTTAACTGAAGTTTGCGAACCAATGTTAAATATCTACAAAATTATTGAATACTTTGTTATTAAATGTTAATAACACAAGACACAAGTAATCAGAAATGAAATAATGTCAAAAATTTGTTTTTTTTCAGTAATTATTAATAATCACAATTTTTCAAAAGATTAATTACTAATGTTCCGGTCAGTTTCTTTGATTCAAATACATTTTTATTCTTTTTTTGCTTATAATTTATTTATTTTATTTGTCCATACATTAGCAGAAAACTGATATAGCTGCAATCAACATTTTTTTACAAAGTTTTAATTAGTTTACAGTGTAATAAATGCCAATGTTTTGTAACCTAATATCACATATAGAGGCAAAAGTAAAGTCTTTTAAATTGCTATACAGTGCAGGCTGTGTTTATATTACATAGTTAAAATATTTAGTTTTAAATGTTATGACATTTACATTACCTATGAAATACCCTTGTAACAACAGCAACATTGTCTTCTTTCACAAAAGCTCCAATTTTGTAGCAGCAACACAAGAGCATCAGAAATGACATCTCATGGCCCGTTCCATAATCAATGCGAGTGCTATTCCCAAATCCTTCAGTCAAATAAGCATTGAGCTCTGGCACAGCTCGATGGAACTTAGCAGGCAGAGCTATCTGGAGGAGGCTATCACATCGCTAAAAACAAAAGAAACTATAACATATTTTTAACAGAAAAATTATTCTGAATTACATAAAATAAAATAGGTTTCATTGTGCTGTGTCTCTTACATGGGCATATGTAATTACATGACCTCTACAGGGAGTAAGAAAAAAATTATATACTGATTTGTTTCAATTAATTTAGATGTAACTGAAGTATAACTTTTTTCTAACTTTGATTATACGACTGACTTGTATTTTGTTTAATATCTTTATTTTACATCCCTTGGTGTTTATAGACAGTCAACTCAGTCTTACAATTATTACTCACAAAAGTTTATTTTTGAACTTTTGAGTATGATTTTAGATAGAATTTTAACATATCCATGTGATGCTATTTTGTTGGCTATAAAAACCAATGGACATAAAATAAAAAAAACTTAAACAATATATATCAGGTGGCCAAATTATTAGGGACAGTACTAGTATTTGTGTAATTATTAGCTTAAATAGCTTTTTCGAGCAACGGATTTGGTTTCAATGATATTTGTAGCATTATGGTAATCATTTCTATTGTTTTTAATAAGTGACAACACTGGATGCTTGCATTAGTTCAGAAATAAGTGATGTTACTTCTCATTCAATTGAAGTTTATTGAAAATTGTTGCTGCAATGAAGACATACCAATTATTTTTTAATTGTTTTTTCTTTCCAAAATAATCAAAACATAATTGGTGTTCTTTCCTGCATTACTTTTACTAAATTTTATGAGTGAATTCCTTTTTAGTTTACAATGTAACGTCACAACCTCTAAGTTTTTCTTTTTTAGTAGGCTAAGGTGTCAGACTCCAAGGAAAATTAGAAAAATAAAATACTATTACTTCACTCCATAAATTGACTGAGATATATAGCAACTACTGCAGGTGTCTCAAAATCTGTAGTTAACGGAATAAAATTAAAAATCAATTAGAAGAAACTCCTGGAAGCAGGTCATGTAGGTAATTGTGGCAGGAAAAGGATTCCCAATCTTCGTACCGATTGTAGAATCAGGGCAATCTGCCTCCAAAATTTGTTAAATCAGTGTTTTCTGTCTGACTACGATGATAAACGCTAAGGGAGTAACAATTTCCAAAAGAAGAGATGGGAGACAGTTAGCACTCATGACAGAAAAATATTACCATTTGGCCTGGCCACGGAACTCACCAGACATGAACCCTATAAAGACATGCGAGTACTCACCAAATGGCCTATTCTCCAAGCAAGTGATCACCATTACGAGTCAGTTAATTGAAATTTTCCACAAAGCATGGCACCACAATAACGAACAGCAACAAAAAGCAAAAAGCCTGTGAAGAGAGTATGCTGCGAAAAATGCAGTTGCTAATCCCTGAATGTGGAGCATGAATTGCATCAAAATTTATTTCTCTTCAAGTAGGTGGAGCAATTTTGGCTGAAGTTTAGAACATGATACAACTTAAGGCAGTCATTTAAATTGGCATTTTGTGCTTGACAAGGGAGAAATTCACTGTGGAGGGGGCAAGGGGTGATTCTGTGGAGAGGGCATTTATGAAAAGAATATTTTGATGGGGAGGGGAAGTGAGCAAAGTACATAACTTAGTGTTGAGTAGTGAGATGGTTTTGGGTGGAAGTGCAGTAAGAACTCATACACATAAGTGTTCTGCGCAGAAGTAGAGGTTTTTGAGAGTTTCTGAGAGGTTTTTGTTGTTCCTTGAAGATATCTCCAAATTTATGACATGTGAAAGTTGCCTATTGTTAACTTTATATTTTTTTATTCATTTCTCTCAAAGCGCTTAGCGTAATTTGAGGTGGCCTTAAGGAGATTCCTCCCTCTTCATCTCCACTCCCACTTCTCTAAGGGCGTACTGTGTACTCTACTTTAACCTATTTTTTCCCACTACTTAATTGTAATTACCTTATGGACCTAATTATGGAGAACTTTCTTAACCTGAAATTAAGCAAGTAAATGGTAAGCAATGGAGAATCAATAACCTGCTTGAGTTTTGAGTACCACTGTCTGAATGCTTGGTTACCAAATCTTTGTGGCTGTTCTACTGGAGGAGTTTCATCTATCCACTGATCCAATTTGTCAAGCAGAAGCACCATTCCTTTTGTTACTTCAGATTCAGAACATTTTGATGCAGTTGAGATTCCTTTCACAGCATCATTGAGTGTCATGATGAACCCCAAGTAATCCTGGATCAAGAATTAATATTACAAACTACTGTATAGCCAAGCCAAGAACTGCAATAAGACACATTGACACTTACTGCATATGCTTCAGATTTCTCCCAAACATGCATATCCTCACTAGTTAATACTGCTCTTTTGGGCACAATAAAAGGATGATTTTCCAAATCTGTTGAGAGAAGATATAGAACACCTTGAACAAGTTATTAATGAGAATACCCCAATCACAAATACTAAATTTTTTTCCTCACCAATTTCTGTGGCCATTGTGGAACCTTAAATAAATTATCTTCTTCCTGGAGAAGTCCAAAACTTTTAAAGTAAACACCCAATAATAAGTGAAAGAACAAAAAGAGCTTTATAAAACGGCACACATTCGATGACAGCTGGCAATATATCATTTACAACGTGAATCTCGCAAAATTATTTTTTTCATTATATTGCCAACAATTTCACCACAGTTTATTACATTGACAAGCACTTGTTTCACCCTACCACTCATTAATAATACGAGAACACGAGAAGCAGCAGCAGGCCGGTATTTTCCACGAGCAAAGAATACTTATAGTCACTTTTATAGTCAAGGAGAAATGCTATGGCTTTGAAAAAACAAAAACTAAACAGGATGGAAAAAAACAAAAACTAAACAGCTGGTCACTATTGGTTATGTTTACAGGGCTGGGGTTATGTTTACAGGCTGGTCACTATTGGTTATGTTCACTATTGGTTATGATAAACAGGATGGAAAAAAACAAAAACTAAACAGCTGGTCACTATTGGTTATGTTTATTCTGTGATCGGAATCAAGGAATTTCCATACGCAATCATGCATATTCTATGGTAGAAAATTGTGAGATTGTGGGTGTACGAGTGAGCGAAACGTGGAAAGTTGAAGGCACTTAACCCTGCTTAACCCGTATGTTGCCTCTCGAAGTGAAATGAATGAAGTTACTAGAATTTAACCGTCATAAAATTGCGCGTTGACTTATTTTGTGAAATTAACTCTTGGAGGTGTTACCTAACTTATCATGTAAGTTATTTCCTAGTTTCAAAACTAAAATCCACATGTGATCCTTCAGTGTTGTGCCATTAGCCAATTGCATTTCTTTGTATTTTTTAAACTATGATGATATTTGCCACTTACATAGATAATACACCTTTGTTTGGAGTTTTTGATTATGTTTTAAGAATTAGTGGGTTCAATTTTATACGTTTGTGACAGGTAAAGTCAATTGAAAGATTTTAAATGAATGCATAATTTTTTTTTCAGTATCAAAATGGGGACTTCTTTGATTCAACAACTTAAGAAATTAGCAGCACCACAAACTTCTGTGTTTATAGATGAGAAGAAAAAAGCATCTATTTTATTTGATCCTAAAGAAGCTGCAAGTTTTGATCGTGAAACCTTTTATGAACTAGGTGAGGACAGTTATCAATTGTTATAGAATTATGATTGGGAAAGGAAGATGATTGTGCTAATTGTCTTCATTTTTGTATTAACAGGAATTAATGGCTTAGAAGAATTGAAGAAATTGAATATGAGATTTGATCAATTTGAAGACACACTTTTTGACATATCGTCTAAAGACTTGCAAAGGGCTGTTCAGTCATTAGAAATAAACCAAAAACTGAATAGAGAAATTGCAAAATTTCTGAGTTATTTATCACCGTATTTTCTCTTGAAATGTGCCCATCAAGCACTTGAATGGCTGATTCAAAGGTAACTATTGTCATTGCAGCAGTTCAAATTTACTGTTTAATACTAGTTTTAGTTAATACGTTAAATAAATAAAACTCCAACTTGGAGACGGGAATGACAAAGTACACAAATGTTCAGTTTTCAAGGGTACACATTGTACCAAAATGACTATTTGCATTCAAACTCTACATTTCAGAACTTGCTCTATTTACTTTCTCATGTACTTTGTATACAGTATGGAGGGAGTTTTGTAATGCTGCAGCAATTTTTTTTCCTCTCAAAGAAAATCTCAATTTGTGGGCTTGTGATTCCAAAAATGTTGATTTTCCGTGCATCTAAGTGTAGCAAATTATTTTCTCGAATAATTAGTGTAATCAGTATGTGTTTATGTAGAACCTTGGTACTGAAAGATTGTTTCTTGGTATTCAGTGTGTGAACAACAGTAGGACCTGAACTATACACATGATTTTCACCAAAATGTATATTCCTTGAATCATGTGGCTAATGTTGAGGCACCTTGAATTTGAAATGGCTATTTTGATTTTGAGGGCACTTTATATGAAATCCCAATGACATTTTTTAAATTTTCTCAGAACTGGCTCCTAATTGATTCTTAAAATTTTTGGCTCACTGAGAGCAATGTATAAAAATAGTGTGGGGCTAATTTTCATTGAATCCTCTGAATTTTAAAAAATTCCTTGTGTTTAAAATTTGTTCAACTCCTTCTGCTAACCACATTTTTGAAAATAACTTTTTTCTTAACAAAATCTTTTCTTCAAAATTAGAGAAAGAAATCTAACTTGGAAATTTTTGAAAATTCAGAGTCAACAGTGAAAATTGGACGTATTCTTTCTTTATAATCGTATTTCACACTATTCTTACAAGAAATTTAAAGAAAAAAGTTCTAGCTATTTTGGAGATAATTTTGGAAATGCCCTAGGGGCTTCACCCCAAAATTGAAAGAATGTTTTTTATTTTATCATTTATTTTCCCCAACTTTTTCTCTATAAATAATTTTCCATATATCTCTGAATCCTTTTAAGCCTGATGTGTGGCTGCAGGAAAAATCACGATTTCAAGAAATCTATTGAACTTCTATTAATTGACAGTGTACAACAGTTGTTCTCAAATTATTAAAATTTTCTTGATCATTAATGATTTTGGTAAGTTATGAAAAATATTAAATGCTGAATAGATCTGATAATATATGTTGACACAATCTCTACCTACATTTTTGTTAAAATAGAAATGAGTAGACTTCAATGGCAATATAACATCACTGAATTTGCTTTCTGGGAGCCAAGATTGAACAGAACTCATATTCTGACATCCTGGTGGCAATTTTGTCAATTTTTTGATGTATTGTTTTCTCTAAATAGAATTTTTGTCAATAAGTCATCTTTTTTCAGTTGAGATTGTCAGTAGTTATTTTGGTTACAGACCTAACAGGCTTCCTCTTCACTCATATTTCTAATTTTTATTTGTCTTTTTTTTAAGGTTTCAAATTCACAAATACAATGTTGATGAACTGATGATGCTGATTCTGCCGTATCACGAAACCAACATATTTGTTAGAGTTCTTCAGATCGTAAAAATTAAGGATCCCACCAACAGATGGCATTGGCTGTATCGGCTACAAAATGCTGGTGTACCCCTTTCCAAGACAGCCTTACTTAATCATTGTTCTTCAAGCACTTCTTTTCTCTCATTTGTATGCCACATTCCAACAACAGTAATGGAATTATGTAATGATAGCTGTTCAGGGCTTCATACTCTGTGCACCTTTTGTTGTATGACAGTTGTTGGTGCTTTGGAGCACAGTAAAGAAGTTTCAGAAGTGCAAGTTTCACATATACTGAAGCTCTTGATTGAAACCCTTACATCACCATTTCCTGAATTTTCATGTATGTCAATTGTAATCACGGCGCAATTAGCCAGAACTGTTAAAATATCTGAGAAAGTGTTGCTGGTCCTTGTAAAGAAACTTTCCAAGGTGTGTTGTGCTTGAATTTATTAATGTTTGTATTAATTGTGGTTTACAAGTTCATTAGAATTTTTTTTGTATTTGTCCTTAGGTGCCACATGTGCCTCTGGAAACAGAATGTTGTGCTGTTCTCTCTTTGCTTTATTTTACTCAACAAGAAACATTGTCTACAATTCCTGATAAAGCTTTAATTAATTTTGCAAAGTCAAGAACATTCATTACTTCATTGCAAAAAATTGTTGATGGGGGAGGAGATGTATTTAATTTCACAGCAGTCTTGATCAAAGAGGCTGCAAAAAAAATTTTACAACATGATGAAAATCAGGAAGATTTGCAGAATTTTTTGGAAGCATTGCTATCTTCTATTACTCTTGACGAACAAGATGCTGAGACAGTGGTTTTGTAAGTTATAATTTATTCAATAACATGTTAAAAACTGATCTTTAACTTCCATATCAAAGTGGGAAGTTTTTGTAAAGTACTAACTTACTTCCAGTGTGTACAGTTCATTTTAAATGCAGATATTAAATGAAATTAACCTTTCAGAAAGATAATTAGTAAATAATTAGTGAATTAATCAAAACATCATTTTCGTTCTTTAAATGAAAATATTTTCTGTATTTTTGTTTTAATTGTAGGGAAATGTATTTAATAAAAAAGGAGAGTTAAGTAGTTAATACCTTATTTTACATGGTGAATCCATCAGAGCCATCAGGCCTGCTCTTCCGTCTGATCACGAAAATTTCACTATGCTCTTTCACCATTAGCAGAGAAAGAAGGGATCTCTTGGGCAAAGAAACAGGCAATTTGAATTTAGCATAGAGGCTTCTTTCAGGCTTTATCTTTTACATGCAATAAATCTACTACATAGGACAGCCAGCTCCCGAAGTTGTATGAATGATTTTTTTGCCCTGAAAAATCCATGGCTTGGGTTTGAACCTGCAAACTTGAGTAGAACAGGCAATGCATGAACTATTATACCATTGAAGCCATTAAGAGAGCAGTGATTCACTGACATAGCAATGCAAAGTTAAAACTATTGAGGCTAGAACCTGGAAATTTGGAATTTTGTTCTTATTGTGAGATAATCAAGAAAGAATATTTCAAAATTCATTCTCTGAAGGGGGATATCAGAGTTTGTTACTGAACATTTGCTGGAATTATACAATTCATCTAATGTTTACAGCTCCCCTTAGCAATGTTAGTAATAACAGTGAATATGGCAGGGTGCACGTTTGAGGTGAGGGGGCACAATACCTATAGGTTTGGGGTGAAGTTTAGATGGAATTTATTCCATTTTCTGTCAAAGAGATGATTGTGATGAATAAGCACCTAGGTAGCAGGGGAGTACTTTGTGTAGTACAAGAGTAAGTCCTTCATAGTCCTAGATTGCTTGCTAGCATCGTGAGTGTGGCAGGGCATTGCATGTGCATGGCATGTGGAATTCCTCCTTAGGATGGGGGAGGTGGAGTGGGTACTGTAAATGGAATTCATTCCTTTTCCTTTCTAATAGGCAATTCCAGGGGCTTCAGCTAGTTTACTAATAAATTTTCATTTACAAACTTAGTTCAAATGTTCAGCCAGGTTTCGTTTTAAAATACTGATGTTGATTTTGTATTGATTGTTATACATTTTTTAACTGTTGTGTACTTCTTATTAGTTTTCTATAATTCTATATTTGTTCCAGAATAATTATTGATTCATACATTTTAAGAAAGAGAAGTGGAGAGGATGTAGAAAATGATGAAGAAGATACAATGGATGTTGATGACACTAGTGATGATACTGCTGCTGCTCAAAGTGTTTTACAATGGTATTCATCATTTTTACGAAGTTTGGAACGCCAGTACTCTATAGTATTTGACACTGTTGTGAAGAAGGTTTTGGAGAATACCAAAGATGAGAGGAAAAGAAGAAGTCTCCTTGATATTTTAGGTTTTATGCCTAAAGTTAATTTCCAAATATCAGGAATAGATATGTTTGAAAAGCTGCACCATCCCAGTGTGTCAATGAGAGTTGAAGGAATTAAATATTTATTAGCTAGTGTGAACAAAGTTCAGGTAAGTTTAGCAGTATTTTTGTTGTTATGAAACTGAACAATTCTTAAAGGATACACAGGATTAGATTTTTTAGCATAAAGAAACAACTGTGGTAAAAAACAAACTTCAACAACCCTTGCATGAATATTAATGTTTGTTGCAATATCTTTTTAGAGAATCATATCTTTATAAATCATTACAAAAACATTCTTGAAGCATCTAATCATCTTTCTGAATGATTGACTTTAGCTTATCAACGAAGTATGTTATTATCTTCAATTCATACATTTTTCTTGGGATTTTTTTATTGACCAAGCCTTATCTGTTGGTTCTTGTATAAACCGAATAATGTATAGCATATCATTGGAATTAATAACTTAAAAAAGAAACAAACGTAAAACTTACCAGTTATATTTTACTACTGAACTTTGGTGTGTTTTCAGACTGATGATAAAGAATTTGTGCAAAATATTTTGAGAAATCGCTTACAAGAAGATAGTTACAAAGTAGTGGAAGCTGTGCTCGAATGCCCAGCTTCAGAATTGGCTTCTTTAGTGGGAGAAGAGTTTTTTGTAATGCAAATGATTAAGATTTCTGCAAAATACTGGCATATGTCTCAAATATCAGATACTTTGAAAAGCAAAGTAGTTGGATATCTATGCTCGGATGTGTCTTTCAAGACCAAGCAAAATGCTGTATTTTTTGCTGTCCTTCCATATCTGTTACCAAAATCAGATGAAGATGTGCCATTTGCAATATGTGCTTTAAAATCTGAATTTGCTTCAAAACATAAAGTAATGTCAGTTATTCTGAATGGTAAGAACACATGTTAAAAACTATTATGAAAATTAATCCAGTATCTGATTTTTATTATCTTTCTTTAGTAATTTCTGTTTTCCTTTTTAGAAATCCAAAATATTGCTACAGTTACTGATGCAGATTTTGTTTGTTCTGTTGTGTCTAAACTGATTACCAATAAGAAGCATGTACTTAATACTACAGACTTAATGAGTATGATAAATGAGATACCAATCTTTAAAACTGAATCTGTATATAAATTCATTGGAACAATATTGATGACTGCATCAATAACCAAAGTTACTACAGTAGATGTTAAATGGAAAATTATGGATACAGTTTTGGAATATTTTGCCTCTTCCAAAGTGAGTTTTAGCTTTAATGGTATAGTAGTGATTTTAATTGGAGAGTGAAGTAAATTGTTAAAAGATAAAGTATGTAGATCTTCTGCTCATTGATTGTCCAGGATTAGAAATTTAAGTAATGGTGTGGGAGAAAAAATCAATACGTTAAACATGTGTTAAAGTTCTGAATGTTATATGTGTACTTATTAACCTGGATCAGCTGGGCCTGGGCCGATCTGCATTCATGAAAATCCATGTTATCCAGAGATAAACAATAAAAAAAAACGCGGACTTACCAAATGTATTTTTAATGAAGTTTAAAAATTATTATTGGCACACTTTCACCTAAAGTCACATTGCAATATGTCTTTACACTGTACACAAGTCCGCACTAGCCAGCTTAAGGTTCTGGGAATGGTCAGGGCATCGCCAGAGCCTCTTCGTCCCCCTTGACCCCTGCGCGCGGCCGTTGCTGGAGGCGAGGGGAGGCAATGAACTCAGACTCTGGCACGTGAATTAGATGCCAACTGAGATTTGTCACCTGTAAAGCAAATCTTCATTCTATGGTAAACATCTTTCTTTTTTCTTTTTTTTTTTTTTTTCCCCTTGCAAAGCTGGTTCAGGTTAAAGAGGTCCAGAGTAACAAGATTCTAGTGTATTTGCAAATGTGTGCTGTCAAGTATTTTATACTTGCTGTCAGCTCTTTTTTACTACAAATCCTTCTGTAGTTAAAATCACTTTCTTCAATTTCAACATTTGTGTTTGTCGTTTCTTATTGTTTTGTCTTGTATATTAATAACAAAAAAGTACCTAATTGTTATTTACTTATTGCAAATATTGGATGAAGAATAGTATTTTCTTTGTTGTTACCTTCAAATATTAATGGTTTTAAAAAAAATGATTGTTTTGTAGGTGAATGAGAAAGTCAAGGGTTCATCGCTGCTGTCTGACAAGACATTGAGTGCATGTATGCAAGTAGCATTTAAAAGAAAACTTCCCATTCAGGGTCTCATGTTTTGTTTACATTCTTTAACAAAAAACATTGAGCTTCCGGAAGATGTCACTTGTCGCCATTGGTGGGATATTGCATCTATCAAGGAAGATTTCCACAAAAGCAATTCTTTATTTTTCATTAAATTATTTGAAGTTTTGCTTGTAGGCTGTATGGGGGAAGGAAATACTGCAGAGCATGTTAGAAAGGCATATATTTTCTACTTAAAAAATTTATTTAAGGTAAATATGAGTTTCTTATAAATATATGTTAATTATTCGAGTAAATTATCTGAGTTATTTGACTTTTATTTTATTGTTGTCTGTTTTTATGTTACAGACTTTGTTCATATTTTCTTATTTGTTTTCCAGGATGTTTTCCCAAATTTGCAATCACAACTTGGTTTTCTTTCCAATTTATGGGTATCTCATGAATTTGGACCTAAACATAAGGGTATAGCCAGCTACGAGTTGCAGTTGAGATCTCTTCTACTGGCAAGATCTTTACTTTTAAAAACAGAAGAATCTGTTGGTTGGACTATGAACATAACAACTGAATCTATTATTCCACCCCTTCTGATCTCTCTCTCGTGTCCCATGGGTGCTGTGCGAGTAGCTGCTTTAGAGTGTTTTGGTGCTCTTAGAAATACTTTTGGAGCAGCTCTGAATCAGGAAGGATATCATTGTCTTCTTTCTAATCTCTTAGAGTTTGAAGAGGAACTGAAACTTGACTCAGAGTAAGGAAAAAACTATAATTATCATTCACTTTACAAAAATTGGATGTACAGCTTTCTCAAAACTAATGTTAGAAACTTCTAGGGCAGGTAGAGGAGTTGAAAATGATCACCTTTTGCCAATGAACACACAGTGGGAATTTCAAATAACCGGAGTTCCACATGTTGCACTTGCCCCTGATTGTCAGGCTCCTCATGCATAGATGTTGTGCAGGCTGCGTTCTGGTGCAGTTAAGATGGTTTCATGTACCTGCAGACCTCTGTGCCTTCAGGATTCTCTAACATTCAGAGGCAATTATAACATGAGTAACTATGTTGTATGAAATTTCCCAATCTATCGATTGCTTTGAGCACACACATTGCAGCTCCACAATTCCTAGTTTTGATAAAACGAAACTTGAAAGTTTGTAAAGTTGTAGTTGTTTATGGAGCAAAAATTTGTTTCCTAAGAAAGATCATAATCTCTCTTTTATGGACATCAAGTCTTTGTACACTAGGTAGATAAGAACAAGAGGTCTCCAAAAATGATATTAACTCAGAAATGACCTTGACATGGACATACAAGGTTTGTGCACTAAGCCTTTGGTGTGTTCACTGGCAAAGAAGGGATCACTTTCAATCCCTCTGCCTGCCCTAGAAGTTTGTAACATATATTCTGATCCACTCTATTTATTGTGAAATAGGATTGAAAAGGTGGGTAGGGGTGGCAAAATAGCATTGCTGTGCTGTATCATTGGGTTGATGAAAGGGGGGTGCAGAAGCACTGTGCACATCTAAGAAAAATACTTATACTGAATTGTGTAGCTAGTTTAGTTTTTGTGTTTTTGTTGGCGTTTGTAGTTATTTCTCTCTTTCTACCAAACAAATGAAAGTCAAAGTAATCTATTTGTTTATTAGAGCTTTGGATTATGATTAAATCTCTGTTTATATATATGTGATTTGAATTATTCGTTGAGACAATATTTACATGTGCATTATATATTAATATGATATTGCATTTCAGACAAATTTCTGTTGTTTTATACAAACTCCTGTCTCCTGATACAGCTGTTCAGAGTTGTTTTACCAGTACTCAGAGAAGACAATTAAACATAATAATGAATGCTCTCTTTGATTGTGTTGTGCGGAATGAAACACCTTTGCATTTTAAAGCAGCTCTCTTGAAAATCTTGAGCCACGTGAATTCTTCGGTAAGAGGAACAATGGTGTTTGTTTGTATAAAGTGAAAAGTGTATGGACAATTTCAATTTCTATTAAAATTCTTGTTCTTAGAATATAATGAAAAAGTTAGCACCAGTTGCCAAAGAAGTACTTTCAGTGGCTGTATCTTGTGGGAATCAATTGGATTTCTACAGATCAACTATATTGAGAAATATCTTTTCAAGATTTGAAAATGACACTTATAGTTCTCTAACAAAACATAAAGAAGTATGGAACGTATTTAAAACTGCTCTTTTTGATTACAAAAGTTTGGTGTACGAAGAGAATTTAAGGATTACATGCCCTTCTATAATAGCAATGAATAAGGTAAGCTTCATTCCCATTATCTGAGACTGTAAATTGATTTTGGAGATTAAAATGGTTCTGTATATTTGTGAAAATCACTTAGGAGCTGCTTATGTCAAAATCTATGTATATAAGTTAGTGAATAATACTACATCTATTTGTACTTAATGTCTGTAATGTTCGCTGTGATTTTTCATGCTCCCCCCTCTCATTATTATTTTGTTTTGTACAACGCAGTGAAACCCTGTTTGTATTTTCCCATCATTAACACCAATTTTTCTACCTATCTCTTCAATTCCCCTATGTTCACAAGGTAATGTTATCGTACTTTTTCCACTTTTCAATTTAAAATTTCCCTGTTAATATTTTTTTCTGTCTGTGCAAATGCAAAGAAGCAAAATGTTCTTTGGCCATGAATCTTGAATGTGCCATGAATCTTGTATGTTACTTTGTTCCTTCCTATTGTTTGAAATACAAGATTGTGTGTGACTATATGAAGTCAAAATTACTTCAGATTATCATAGTCTGGGTGTTTAGTAATCAAATGCAAGTCCCTACACTTTTAGAGACGTTCTATGTGTAGCAGACGTATCATGTGTGATGCTTGACTAGACAAATGCACCTTTCACTGCCAAATGTACTATAATGTCAGGATGTTCACAATTCTGTAAAGACTTTTCATTTCGGTAAGGGAAGTGTTGAATCAAATGGTAATACAGTTTTTAAAAGCTTTTTATTGGGTGTTATAAAAACGACTTCAGTTCATAATCACGTAGATCAACTTTTTTTTCTTTTTTTGAGGTGATTTGTTTTCTGTATTAGTTTATTTTATATGGGTTTTTATGTCATTTGGTTGTGTGGAACTTTGCATTTTCGTTATGATAAGCTGATACACAATACATTTGGCTTGAAAGGCTTATTTGCCTATTTCTTTGATTTTTTTGCCTTTTTGTTGTTGTTGTTGTTGTTGTTGTTGTTGTTGATGATGTTGATTTTTCATTTTTACACATAGAAATATGATGTAGAAGAATTGGTTTATTGACTCTTTATTTTGTGTGTGTCTGTTTCTGTCTGTCTGTGTTTGAAATGAATACAGATAGTATGCACCAGTATTTTCATATTTTTTCCCTACCTTACAATTCATCCTGTATTATGTAAGGAGTTAAAATTTAAACATAATCATGCTTCCAGTGTTGTTCTTTCCTCTTTCTCTCGCTTGCTCTCTCTCTTTTTATTTGCGTAGCCCATTCATTTTGTCCTTATGTAGATGAGATGAATCTATCAAGCAAGTTCAGAAAAGGGACAATACCTTTTATTCCGGTGTTACACAGAAACACATAATATTTCAAAAACGGATCTAGGTACTATTTTACTTCTGGTGTTGGGAGTTGTAAGGGAAATTTACCTTTTTGACGTAATATCATTGTATTACAGAGTAAATTTGTGTATGAAAAGTATTTTTGCTTTACAGATTTCTAAAGACTTCTTTGATGCTCTTCCTAATAATCAACAAGAGTTATTGAGTATCTTGGTGAGTGTGGCAACTGATGCAGATTCTCCTGATGTTGTGTCTGCGGTTGGGCATGTGTTTAAGAAGGTTGTGCTGGAGTGTAAGCATGTGGTACTGGAGCTCGAGAAGGTGCGCAATGCTCAGTGTGCTCCTGATCCCCTCTCTTTAAAACGACGAACCAGAAGTCAGGCTAAGTTAGTACTTTCAGTTTTTGTTGCGAAGGTTATTGCTTTTTAATATTTGCTTTACAATTCTTTTTTTTATATTTGTGGTAGTGTACGCCCCTCTCTGGAACTTTTGAAAACCAAGGAATGGCATGAAGGAAAAACTCTTCTAGAATTGATCCAAAATAAGAAGAAACTTCGAGGTGTACACCTTTTGTTTCCAGTTTTATTTGATCTTCTAAAACGGTAAACCCTATTTTAACTTAGCAGTGTTTTGAGTTTCAGAAAATAACATAAAAGAAATCAATTGATGAATTATATTTCTTGTTGAATTGTACCGTTGGCTTCAATATAATATAAGCAGAGTGAATAATTTGTACTGTCAATTGCAGGTGTTTAGACTTTGAAGAGCAGGCACCTGTAGAATATATAAAGCAGCTGATTCTCTCAAGCCTTCTTCATTGCTGCCAGAAGTTATCATCTGAAGTTGAAGATAATATAGAGTTGTCTGAAAAGGAAATAAACGTTGAATTAGTGGTTCAATGCATTCGTGCCTCTCAGAATCCACAAACACATCATCATGCTTTGCTTGTGTTGTCCCAGTTAGCAGGAATGATACCAGTATGTTTACAGTACAAAAGTGGTTATTATTTAAAAATATTGTACATTCCTGAAGTTAATGTTTGATTGTTTCAGGAACAAGTCTTGCACAATATAATGGCAATTTTTACCTTTATGGGCTCATCAATTTTGCGACAAGATGATGCATATAGTTTCCAGATAATTTCAAAAGTTGTAGATACTGTAATACCTATTCTTGTGAAGGTGAGTAATTCAGAAAGGTTTTTTATTTTACTTAGTTGTCAGTTACTGAAAAAAATGGAATTTGTTTATGGAACATTCTAAAAGTTTCTTTAAATAAATAGTTCCACTACAGGGATCATAGAGTTTCTAATAATTTTTGATTTTGTATTTAAGGACTTTTTAAGGTCGAAATAAATTTTATATTAAAGAAAAATGTTTGTATTTCTGCCAAAAAGGCAGATTGACAGGTTTTTGTATGTGAGGAATCTCTGAAGGATCACCTCCCACAATGGCAGCAATTTTTCAAGCAAATTTAATGTTCATGAGATTGAGATTTTATTATCATTATTACAATAATAATAATAATAATTACTATTATTAACTATTTTATTTATTATCTGTAGTAAATAAGCACCTATGACTCTTCAAGCAACAACGTATTTTTTTCACCAGTTGGAACTGACTTGAAATGTCTGCTTTCCTCAGAGCATTACTTTTGAAAACAAATATGAAAATAAGTAATTTTCGAGTTAGAGATGCAGTAATTAAGATTTGGAGAAAAGTTATACTTCTAGATGGTAATGTTAATGATTTATCCATAATTTTTAATGCTCTTTTAGCTCTTCAGATTTTGGTTTTGCTAAAACTTGTATGATATCCTTAAGTGCTTAAGAAAGAAAGGTATTTTATATACACACACACACACCCCCAAAAAAAAAAAACTGACTCTTATTATCTTTTTCCTAGAAAGGGAAAATCCGTAATGTTTGAAATAGACCATTTTTTTAACTTGGCATGAGAAAAATATCTAATTTCAATGTTGTCTGCTTTTATTGTTTTTATATGTTTGATAACAACATTATAAAGCACCCTAATTATCTAGCACATTAACAAATATTGTTTCATTGCAGGCTAATGAAGCTGGAGTGGATGCAAGGAAACTGTTTGATCCTGTTGCTGGTGTTCTGCGGGTGTTTGTTGACGCATTAGGGGATATTCCAGAACATCGCCAAATGCCATTGTTTCATAAACTAATGGTAACCCTTGGTGAAGAAAATTTCTTGTGGTTGTTGATGGCTCTTGTGATAGAAAGTCATGTTCGTCAAAGAACAGCACCAGATCAGAATAAAGATGGAATGCTTCCCAAGAAATTGAACTTTGTTGTTAACCTGACTTTGAAATTTCACCCATTGACCGCTATTAAAAATAGCATAAGACTCATGGAATATTTACAAACCTTGCCCATGGAAAAAGGTATTTAAAAAAATGCAAACATAAATAAAATGCAATTGCTACACAAAGTTAAATATCCCCAGTAAGTTAATATTTATTTTTGTAGATCAGAAAGATGACAAGGTTCCTGATCAAACAGTTGGTACCGTGACCAAATTATTCGATATATCTAACTGTTCAAAATCAGAGTTTCATCATTTTAAATATGCAATTGTCATCTTTTTGTCTGGAATGATGGGAAATCCTAATTTCATCAATCAGGTACACTATTTAAATTAACTTAAAATGTGTTTTGTTCAGATATGCTTACAGAAAAACACAACAACAAATAATATAAATAATGCAATTATTGTTTTAGGTAGCAGCATTACCAGCTGATGAAGTGAAAGATTTAGAGCAATATTATGCACATCTTATTGAATGTGTTTTACAGCATATTCAGATATCTGTACATGCAAGTGAAATAAATGTGGGCAAACCCACTGCGAAATTTTGGAAGTGTATGTTGGCCCAAAGTTATGACCTGCTAGATAAAGTAAGACATGCTGAATATTATTTTTGTTATTATCATTACAGCCCGGAAGTGTGGCAAAATGCCTTTTTGTTATTGTTACTATTTCATGACTTTTGACAATAGGAATCATTTGATTGTGCTTCTATAGTTGTTTTAGTAGATTTTCATTTTGCCTATTTTAGCTTCCAATGCCCATTTGTGCCATTTTGTCTTATTTATGCTTTTTTCTGCCATTATTTCGCTTTTTACTCCTCTCATCAATCTCAATGAAGCTGGATAAGTACCTGGGAGCATGGACAACATGAAGGCATATTCTTTGTGTGGAAGCAGAGACATTGTTAGAAATCTAAATGAAAAAGGAAGAAGATACCAGTCAAGATTTTTTATTTTTTTCATTGATGCCAACAGACTTTGTTCACTCACAAGAAATCCCATCCTACATTGAGCATTGTCTTGAGTCCCTTCTGAGAACAACTCTGTGTGTATGATATACCATTCTCAGTGAGGTGATTACAGAAGTTAAAAGATTGAAAAATATAATCCCATTTTCACTATTGCCATTTTAAGATTCAAAAGGGAGTCCACAAAGCATTACAAACAGAGAGCGTAGCCATCATATCGTAAGGTCATGTGGAATCGAGATTACCAAGAAAATAATGTTTCCTTAAAATAATGTTAAGGGCAAATGTAAACTTTAGAGTGAGAATGAAAATGTGAATAATTTTAATTTTTTTACAATAATTACTTTTCAATATGTTTTTTTAAAATTTGTTTATATGCATTTTCCACCCCTGCTTTAGCGAGAATAAATGCCTTTTTTTCATGCCTATTTTAATAATAATAATATATGCCTTTTTTTCATGCCTATTTTAATAATAATAAATGCCTTTTTGCCTGCCTATTTGAGATCAAATAAATGACTGAACTTCCGGGCTGTTTATCATCATCATCCCATCAATTTCTTGTACAATTGTTTTTATTGCTATTGTGATATTTTTTTTAGGTTAATGCCCTTCTTCTTAGTGACATGTTTCTTCATGTTATTTTGTCACTTCTTAATAATTCAATACATACAGTACGTCGTAGGGCTATGGAACTCATGAATGCTCGTTTACAAAATGAAGAATTTTTCATGTGTTGCAAAACTGAAGATTTACTGTCACTTGTGAAACCACTACTCAACATTATTAATACAATTAGTGAAGAAAATATTAGTTTTGATGAGCAGCTGAACCAACAAACTGCTTTGGCATCTATGAAGCTGATGGCTCGTCTTATGGCTTCCAAGCACATTGATATTTTTGGGGAAGTATGTTATTTGTTTTTAGTCTCTTATTTTCATTGTGATTTTATATTATTCAAAACAATTATTATTTTATATCGTTAAAATGATCATGAATTTGTTGGACAAAATTTCAAAGCAAATTGAATCTGAGACATAGAATTTTAACATGGAATTTGCTTAATAGACTTCAGCTATTAAGCAACTAAATCTTTTTCTCCTAATAAAATATTTCTTATTGAATATATGTGTTCAAATTATTTTGAAATTGTTTATTTATTGCATTTAATATATAAATTTCTAGATCTTAGATAACTTGACTGACCTCATAATGAAGAAGACTCTCCAAGGAAATGTTTTGGCCTCTGCTTTATTATGTGGTGCGGAGTTGTGCAGTTGTCTCAGAGCTTTTGGTGTCAGTAATCTTCCAAAATTTATGCCTGCTCTTCTAAAAGTCTTCAAAAAGGAGAAGAAGACTGAGAAGTTAGTTCTTGAATTTATTTATTATGTGGTTTATTTCTGTGTTTGTTGCAAAAAAGATTGTTAAGACCAAAGGTAATAGTTTTGAGAAAACCAGGTTTTAAAAATTCACTTTTTTACACAGTTTTGTTTTTTAAATCTATCTTGGGAAAATGTCAATATGTTGTGTAGTATTGCATAGCATAACCACTGAACGATCTTCCAGTATATTTTTTCCTTGTATATTTTTTCCAGTCTATTTCTTCCTTCTATATTTCTTTATTGAACCATTGTATTTACCCAAATATTCTTCCATTGTATTTACCCTAATATGTTTTCTTTTTTTTTTCCCCTTAAATATCTCATTTGGAAAATTCGAGATCATCTTATATTTGCAAATTAAGTTGAGTGGGTTGGGATTTATGTCTTTACTGTGCCTTTCCTTCGCATGAAACCAAAAGCTGATGCAACAATAGGCTATAAATTATATAAAAACTCAAATGTATATAATATGTATTTTACACAAATGTATTGTTGGCACCCCACTGTAGATTTACAAGGTGATTCAGACCAATATTTTTTAATAGTTCCTTAAAGAGGGAGCTAAAAAATGGCATTTTAGTTCATAAATCACAGTGTCAAAATGAGTAAAAATCTTTGCTGAAATTTTGATACACTATGTTAGTTAGACAATGAACATGGCCACACACACTCCACTGTGATACTCAATTTGTGAGAATCTGGATTTTGTATGAGAATTGCAAAATGAAATTCACTGTCCAAAAAAGAAAGAGAATATTTTTAAAAATTCTTAGAAAATATTTCCAAACTTCAGGAACATTGCTGCTCTCTCCCAAGCTATCTGTGGAAGAGAGAAATGAAGATGTATAAGTTCGCAGTTCACAACTAGATCACACAAACATTAAATAATGCAAATTTCACTTTAAGTGTAAAGAAAATGTTACTGGGGGTGCTAGAAGGTAAGAGAAAACCTAGAATGTGAGAGGTCCAGCGAGAAAGAAACAATGAAATGTTTGAAAATTAAGATGGTAGTGACAAAAACGATGAAGATGACAATTTTTATAAGGGATAAGAAAATACTGATAGTTCAGGCAATAATAATTTACCTTATTATCAAGGCTATTTTCTGATTAATATCACATTTTGTGATTTTATTTTGATTGAATTGTAAGAATTTGTTAAAAATAAAAAACATTCTCTAGAGGCCTCTTCAAAATTAGGTAATCTTATATATATGAGTAACAACGATGTATTTTCAGCCACATCAGGACATAATCCTCTTTTTACTGCAATATTTACTTATTTTCTCTCATGTACCCTAAAGTCACGAACAAAAATTTCAGTGGTGCCCTTTTATACTCACAAGTAGATTCACTTGTTTACATACACTTATGACTAAATCTCATTTTTGCTAATTTTGGACGTAACACCCTTTTTGGAAGAAACACAGATACAATACAGTTCATATATATATATATATATGTGTATTATTCTCATTTTATTAATACCTTATTTCAGCCCTGATGTGGTATTGCTGGCTATAGTAACTGCTGTTCACAAGGTTGTGGAAAGCT
This sequence comes from Teleogryllus occipitalis, assembly GCA_011170035.1. Taxonomy (NCBI): domain Eukaryota; kingdom Metazoa; phylum Arthropoda; class Insecta; order Orthoptera; family Gryllidae; genus Teleogryllus; species Teleogryllus occipitalis. Next base: position 164,385 of record BLKR01001283.1, read on the forward strand.
TACCCCATTTCTTAAGCCCTTATCTTGAGCAACTTCTGGTGGAAGTTTCCATTTCATCTTCTCGATTTATGCAAGAAGAGGAAACTCAAAAAATTGTCCCTATTGTGGCGAAGTTGGATCTTGTCAGGTAAGTTGTCATCATCATAATCATTATCTTGAATTGTAGGATGTCAAGCCTATCACCTGCTCCTGTTTGTTCACTAGACCTGATGGTTTATACCTCCAGGTGTTCCTGCTCTCTCCATTTTTTCTTTCTCATATACGTATGTATATACGGAGTAGTAAAGAGAAAGTTATGTAATGGTGCTGAAAATCGATTTTGGGATTTCAATAGAAAAATTCATTTTGGGGTACCCTGATACCAAAAAAGTGTTTGTTTTGTTTTTTTTCTTTTCAAAACTTCTGTACATCCATCTGTGAACATTACTAGTGGCTAAACCATATGTAGGATTTTTTCCAAAATAGATGTTCCACGGTCGATCTGGCTTGAGTTTTGCTTTGCAATTTTGAAAACTTGCTTTAAATTTTGGGAGTACTTCACATGAATCCCCAGGGAGAGTTTCAAAATTTTCTCAAAAAGGGCTTCAAATTTTTTCTTTAAACTTTTGGTAGGAATAGTGCTAAATGTACTCTATTAGATGATATAAACACCATTTTGCTCTATTCTTTTGTTTTTCCAAAATTACAAAAATGTAATTTTTTTTTACTTGTCTCTCACGTCGTAAATATTTGCATTAGCGGCGAGTATAAGTGCTTTAAACAATGTCATAAAAAGTTTCTCAAAAAATCAAAAGTTTTCTGAGAAAATGAGCTCAAATTTCAGCATTTTTAGAAAGGTTCAAGCACAATTTTCAACAAAACAGCTCCAATTTTTTTCATAAACTTTTTCATGTGGATAGTACTAATTGCACTCTTTAAGATGACAAAATTAATCTTGCTGTATTCTTTTGTTTTTTAAAAAATTACACAAATGTAAGTTTTTTGAAATCTCTCTCAAGCCATTAATATGCACATTTCCAGCGATTTGTATACATTACTGCATGTGTGAGTGGAAGTGCTTCAAATGATTTCCAATGAAGTTTTTTGAAAACTCAAAAGACTTCTGTGAAAAACAGCTTCAAATTTTACATTTACAGTAATGCTGAAACATTATTTTCTTAAAAATGGCTCCAAATTTCTCAACGAAAATTTCCATGTGTCACGAGGTTTTACTCTTCTATAATATTCTTTAAGTAATATTTCAGATCGATCATTGGGAAACAGAAAAATTAAGAAAATAAAAAAAAAAAAAATTAGGCAGCGATAATGCCAGTTGGCAAGAGGATGGGGCAAAACCAAAAAAGTAGCCCAAACCAAAGAAATTAGAAAACAAACTAGTACGAGAAAGTCAGTGCCCTTCTGTAGCACCACTAGTGTCTTCCGTCTTCCAGTGTTTCTTTGTTCTGTGGGTTTGTAATTTAATACTTATTTTGAAAGAGTTACATTCTGGGCCTGTACCCTTTCCTTTACATATTCCAACCCCCTTACAGACACGATCAGATCTCCCCCTTCTCTGTTGTTCGAGGCTGCTAGGTTAGTGAGTTATGGGTGAGGGCACTGGTGTGGTTAAGAAGGATAATGGCTATGTAAAATGACACTGCCTTGGTGCAACCTGTTCTTGCTTTTACATGACTCAGGGAGACCAGGCTAGAAAGGATTTGGTTTGAAAGGTGAAGCATGATGGGTGGAAAAGACCACCGTTCCACGACACCTGGGGAAACAACCATGCCCAAGCTGGAGTTAAATCTGTTATCCCTCGAACCAACATCACCACTGCACACCTGCCTTAGTGATTTCAGCAGTCTGGGTTGGCAACTTTTTGTTAATTCGTTAACATTGAAGTCTTATAAAATATTAGGAAACTAATTAAACAAACTTGATAGATTTTACCTTCTGAATACTTCATTTTCTGTGGGTTAAAAAAATTCTTAGAATGAATTGCATGATTCATTCATTAGTGTGTGTGTGTGTAACTACAGGGTAAACTAAGGTAAACTAAGGTAAAAACAGGGAAGAAATGTATTGAAATAGCAGAAAAATATGACAGCTGAAAGTTGAAATAATCATATTGATCTAGATTGAGAGATTGAAAAAAATACTGAAATGATTACTTTTATTACAGGAACCATATCTAATAGTGTTATTAACATTGTTAAATATTGCATGCAATCAATTATTGTTATTGTTAATAATTAATCATTACAATTGGTTATTAACTTTCTGTTTGAAAACAAAAATTATTTTTTCTCATTTCTGCAGGCAGAAACTTTCAAGTGAAGTTCCCCTTCGAGTGTTGATGCCTGTGGTCAGTTCTTCATATTTCCGGCTTCTTAAAAAGAAGCATTATGAAGCTCTGGGTCCACTTATGAACATTTTGGCTGGCAGTTTTGCTGACATGTCAAGTGCAGATTTTAATTATCTGCGGACTGAACTTTCCAACTTCTTTATGGCAGCCCTACAATTTCGATCAGATAATGAAGAAGAGGAGACAAATCTAGATATTGTGGATTCTGTGGAAGGTCATGTAATTAAAGCCCTTGTTGCATTGGTGTTAAAATTATCTGAGTCATCTTTCCGGCCATTATATTATAATCTATTTCATTGGGCAACTGCACTGGATGTACACAAGGAGAGACTAATAACTTTTTACAGGTGAGTAGTAGTCTTTGAAAATGAGATCCTTTCTGTATATTCCTGTTCCTGCCAAAACCAGAATGAGCATATTTATCATCAAATAATGAATTCCTTTGCACTATTCAACACTTAAAATAATAATAATAATAATAATAATAATAATAATAATAATAATAATAATAATAATAATACATAATAATACATAATAATGCAAAATTTATCATAGTAACTTATTATTTTCTGGCAATAATACATCAAATTCAAAACATAAATATCCATAATAAATAAACATAAATAAATGTCAATTTTTTCTTCTTGTAAATCCAGAGCTTAAAATGTGGATCTTTCCACATTTCATTGTAATCCTCTTTTTTTTCTTCATATAGTACATTTCCTATTTTTTTAATAATTCTGTTTGAGGATACCCAGGCTCTCAAATTCTTTATTTTTTTTTAGTAGATAGGCTTTTGGTGGTACAATAACTGCATGATGTACTGAAGAGTAATTGCTGTGTTCTGTTTTTCTGAAAATATCATTTCTAATTCATTTTGAATGATTTCTTAGTGTTAAAATAATTATATTTGGGAAATATTTTGCACGTTGAAAATTTCCAATTAATCAAACAATATCTGTTTCAAACCTTTCCCTATATATAAATCATAAACTATTTTGATTTAGATTTCTTTCTATTCGTTTATTGCATTATGTTCCTTTACAGTTAACTTGCTGAGGCTGAAGTTTTCATATTAATTGTTTGCAAAAAACACATATCATCTGTTGTCTTCCAATTTTTCAGAGTTTCTCACAGTATAGCAGAATGTTTGAAAGGATTGTTTGTTTTATTTGCTGGACATTTTATCAAAAATGCTGCTTCTCTATTGGATCAAACAAATATGTGCAAGTCAAACCCATTAGTGTATGGCAAAAGCCAGACTGGAAAAGCAAAGAGTCTTCTCTTACTGGATGCAGTATTGAAAACGCTACATTCCATTTTTTTGTACGATAGTGCCCAGTTTTTAAACAAAGAAAGATTCGATACCTTGATGCAACCTCTTGTTGATCAGGTGAGATTGTCTTCATGTCATTAGCTAAGAGTAGGGAAAATAGATTTAATATCCTGAAGGAGGTTGGACATGATATGTTTATTCATTTATTTGTAGTTGGAAAATACTCTTGGAGGTCTAGACATGTACAAAGAGCGAGCATCAACTCTTCTAACTCCATGCATTGTACAATTTGCTGTTGTGACTGCTGATGACTCCCTTTGGAAGCAACTAAATTATCAAATTCTTCTTAAAACAAGAAATTCTGTTCCAGTGGCAAGTAGTATTATGTTTTTATCATTTCATAGACATATATATTAATTATATTTTGAAAAATGTATTAATTTATGACCTTTAGGTACGTCTAATGGCTCTGCAAACTGTGTGTGGTGTAGCTCAGAAACTGGGTGATGATTTCCTATCTCAGTTGCCAGAAACTGTTCCTTTCCTAGCTGAACTTATGGAAGATGAAGAAGAAGAAGTGGAACAAGCCTGTGTTAAAGTTGTTCAAGAAATGGAGGAGATTTTAGGAGAACCACTGAAGAAATACTTTTAATTTTTTTATTCATTATTGCAAATGTGCATGAGAGCAAATGGGAGAAAAACAATGTAATTTATTAAGTTTGTGATTGGACGTAATTTTTTCATTCAGTCTTTATGAAAATTGTTTTTACCCATCATTCGTGTTTAATAATTTCCATGTTTGTGTGTGTAAACAAATCTTTTTACATTGTCATCGCCTTTCATTGTAATGTATTCAGAGCATTTTGTTTTTCATTTTTTATGGGCATTTGCAATACAATTTTGTAATATAATAAACAACCATAAGATATTGTCGTGTACAGTGAAATGATATTAAAAAAATTGTCGTAGTTGTTTTTATCCCTCCTTGAAATGTCAAATGTGTAAAAGATACATTTATCTGTGAAAATAGACTGTTGGAATAAATTCATATAAAAATTAAGAAGGAAATGTAAACTAAATTCTGTGGTTATATATTCTTATCCAAAGTGTTAATTCATTATTATATCCCAAGTATATTAATTCATTTGAAAAATGCTGTTGGTGATAAATCTAATAGGATTTTCAGAATGGATGGTAGTTCTGCATTCAATTGAAATCATCTGGATTCATTGCACATTACATTACCCCACTGTCAAGAATTTCTACTTTCTTTCCAAGACAAAGTTTCTCTTGGGAAATTTCGGTTCAGAGAATATGTTTGAATAAAATATGGTTAAACCCTACAAATCAGAATAGACGGTATTACATGTTACAATGAGCAAGATATAATAATTATTTAAAGAAGTCTCAGAATAAGTAATGAAAGATTCCGTGCACGTATCAGTTGGTCCGATTCGTATGTGTGACAAATATGAAATAGTTCAAATTTTTACATATATTTTCTGTGAAATTTTGCCGCCCTCCACCACGCCACTGCTTTGTAGGAAACTAAGTTCTCACATGAATCCTATATTGCCGTGTGTAAAAATCGGTTTCACTTCCTGTCCGTTTTTTCTCTCCCTCCCCAGACACGAATGAGCTTGTATATATGAGGTCTGATATAGAGTTCAGCTTTTCTATTTTCAAAAATCACGGACACGGATGTATTTCTTTTAACTCAATTTCATTTGCACCATTTTGATTACAAACTTTTGGGTTCAGAGATTCTTCGTTCTTCAGAGTAGAGGGCCCAGCCGCTGCTTCCAACGGGTGGCATCGAGTAACCGATACGGAACGCAGTTGTATAATTGAGAATGTTTGGGAAGGCCATGCGAGAAGAACATTTTGGAGGGAAAAAACTTATGTTCTCCGCGGGGCAGCGTGGCGGTCGGGGCGCAGTGCAGAGGTGAACCAAGCCAGAGCGATCTCATCTTTGGCCCAGGGCGGACAGGATACTGTCAATTGAAGCGGTAAGTGATGCTTCCATCTCTCCATTGTGATAAGTCGACTTCGCCCGACTTTTTCGCTGAATTTGCGTGAATTGTGCAATGCTTTTACAACCTGTTTTCATTAGCTATTTAAAACTTCGCAGTCCGCCGTAATGATCTAAAATATTATTCAGGAATTAAAAAAGCATTTTCTTAAAGAAATTATTTCACACTAGTCTGCAGTGTAGTGCCAGGAAAATATTTCAAAATGGAAAATTAGCTTACATCCTGTAATTTTCTATTGATTCATATGCGGAAAATATAGTAAAGATATTGAAATTGTTATGCGTTGAAACAAACACCCCATACTTGTAATGTTCTCGTGAAATATTCAGAAGTCTTATTGTTAAAACCAGAAGCATGGTGGGTGTGAGTTTTTCTACTATAGCCAGAAGAGGAGTGATCCCACAGATCGGAATCTTGACCTTGAAACAGACGACTAATGATACAGGAGTTATTTCAGAGCAATCACTTGAAAGTGTATTCGTTACTTTGAAATGTTTTAATGTTTATAGCTATTAACATACCTAGAAATGTTATCAGTGTTATTACTGCCGAGGCCATAAGTTAAAAATCGAGGCGGGGCGTAGCGGAGCCGAGATTTTTAATTTCGACGAGGCAATAATAACACACATTTCGTGGTATGTTCAGCATTTTATCGGCCACCATAAAATCTTACGAATTATGCGAAAATTTATGACATTTCTGCGATAGTAAACAAATGAATTCTGTTGCTGCGGCACGTTAGTACGATATTGTGGGGTGTTGCTTGCGATATATTCATATAAACGAAAGAAACAATATTCATATACCATGGTCCGAGAAAGATGGATGCAAATAATTCTCCTGAACCTAAAGAAACGACGTTCGGTTAGGAAATTGGCGCGTTGACTTCCGGCGACACCTCCCTACCGTCAATAAATATGATTACCGAAGTAATTTTCTTTTGGTGGAATGTGAGGAAAATGAGGTTAATTTACCTAATGTACATTTTTCTAATTGTAGTATTAATATTGCAATTAAGAATAATTCCCCAAACCCATGTGAATTACTTCTGAATAGTTTGAATCCGATTTGTTTTGTACATCGTTTTCTTTCTTTCTTTAATAAACATTTGATTTGCGATGAATCGATGGTTGTTTACGTTGCTAAAGAGTTAAATTTCTTTTACAGGTTGCTTAACAAACCTACAGGATTGCATGTTAACAGCGGTTAAAGACGCATGTGACCGATAAAATTATGATATGAATTACATATTTGCATTTACAACGTACTGTCATTAAACATCACACATTTACTGTGCTCTGTAATTGCAACTCTAAAGGAAAACACGTTTCGAGATTATGTTGGAGGAAAATTTCCATCTGCGCTCAACGGAATATTCTTACTTCTAAAATCTAGTTATTTGAAACACACTTCCACATGAAAAGTGTCAAAAAAGCTAGACAAAATTTTGTGACTTGAAATCAGTTTCAAATTATCTCCCGTTAAAGGCTTTAAAGTCCAAAGGTTATTTGTTTGCACATTTTTTTGGAACTTCGGTTCAACTCTTGTTGATTTGAGTAATTATGGACGAATTGCTTTAAAAAAAATTGATTAAAATAATACCAAAGATTATGCTTATAAACGATAATATAATTTTCGTTTTTAAATGTGTTATGAGATAACAAAAGTGAAGAAAATCACGAGAGCTACATTTACATTTTGTGTTTAAATAGCTCTTAGGAAGTCGGTACCCAACGAACTGGTTACATAAAACTTGTTCACGTCAAGGTCACGTATTTTGTCAGGTATACATACTCTTGTTGACACTAAGCAGTGCGCTATTCCGTCTGACATGACTGAGAGCCATTTTGGATATTTTATAACTCATTGATAAGAGGTTTGTAAAGCAGCCCTTGGCGATGAAAAGTTGGCTCATTTGACTATTATTGTGAGTAACAAAGGGCAATGTTACTATAATAATTTAAATCAGAGGAAAGAAAAATTCTTTTTAAGTTGTAATTCAAAAATTTCTATTAAAATATTTTGTTACGTATTATTTTCAATACAATTTTATAGGGGGCGGAGAGGAACCATTGGATTCAACATTTGAAAAACAAAACTAGTTAGTTGTGTGTTGCTATAAAATACAACATTAAAGCGCTCTTTGAAGAATGGTACCCAAATGTCAAGAATTATGGAGTTTAACATGAAAGGAAAAATATTAATGTGAAGGGATATTGACGATTGATATAATCTTGTAACCGTTTGATACATTAACTGAATTGAGAAACATACTCGGTACGTATGAAGAATTAAGGTAATCTCCGATTTAAATATCGGGGCCCCTAGAGTTAGAAGAGGAAGCACTGTATTCCAATCGGAAGGTTCAATTTCTGGAAGTGAAGCAGGATTTCAGTGCTCCCTCTCCTAACTCACCAAATGCAGATAAATTTTAATCAGAGAATAAGTTATACTTTTCCTTAGACTCTTCTATTTCTTCCCCATTTCGTTTGCCCTATCGTTTAAACTATCAGGAACATCTCTGATCAGTACTCTTGTGTGTTTTCTCCAATCAACACCAGGCGAATGCCGGAGCAGTACCCTAACAAACTGGCTTCGGACCGCGCGCGATTTCTCTTCCTTGCCCTACCCTCACCCCTTACACATACACTTACACACACTTACATGCACTACACCACAGGGGCGGATCCAGCCGATCAATTTTCGGGGGGAGGGGCATCGTAGATTTTTGTTAAATAATAATCATTTGTTATTAAATTGTATATTATTATGTACTGTGAATATACTATACAATAGTATTGTTTAAATAATTACATAATTCGAACACAAATATTTAAATCAATTTTGCCAAATAAAAGGAGGTAAACGAAAACTCTAAGCCTGGATCCGACAGTACTATTCCACCACGCACGTCGGGAGCCCAGAGCCCCGGCTGGGGCGGAGCCTCCTGCAGAGACCCACGTGGAGGGGAATTCCTGCAAGCCAACGCACATCGGGGAAAAAGCCCGAAAAGCTGGCCAAAAGTCCAAAACATGAATTTCTACATACGTACTTGTGTCATATATCATTTAAAAGAAGACAGAATTCTGTATTGAATGCCGTTAATTTCGAAAACGTAAGTTTACTGACTGTGTTTTGGCATCGTTTCAAAGTTACATGAAATATACATCTCATGGATGTGATCGCGAAGGCTGTTTGCAAGCGCGCGCTCTATCACGCATAACTTCGCTCAATGATCATATAATGACACTTGAGAAAGTTTGTTATTCTTGTAGGTGTTATGTGTATGGTGAGTAATTGCCATTTGATTTGTTTGCTTTGGTCATGAGAAATTTATATTCAAAAATTGCGATTTCGCGTTGAATTTTTATAATTTTTTTTATTTCACAGGATAAAAGTTAGGACTTTTACGGACTAGCACGGTCTTTCATATTTTAAAATATCAAGTATTATGTTCTTTAGTGATATTCATTACAATTAGCTGCTAATATCTACTAATAGAGTTGTGAGGCAATAAAAAATATTTCAAAGCAGATGTGCGGTGGAAGTTACATTAGCGTATCAAAACGCGGCTCTCATCTTAACTTTGTTCTAAGAGTCGATAATTATATCTGGAAATTTTATATTATTCTTAAAGATCTGATCGATATTATTAGTAATTATTACCGAAATTGTTTAAATTTGTGTTAATTGGTATTAAATTTGTTTTCATTTTATTTACATTACACTTTTATGTTCTAAGAGGATACAAATTAAGACTACAGCCTTCTACCGCAGTTTTGCAGTGTTTAAAAGGTTATTTTTTATATTTTTAATAGAATCCGTAACAAATACCTGATAATATCTGCTAATACAGTTGTAGAACTACAAATAACATCACAAATAAGATGTCCATCGGAAAACGAGCGTATTGAAATTTCGCAAAAAGTGCAAAGCATTAATATGATTAGTAAAAATTTGTTATAATAATTTATTATATTAATTTATTCTTCCAAATATTTTGCTTTTTGAAAAGTAACTCAAAATTTCATCATTTTACTAGCATCAAACCAAAGTTTTTAGGTCCAACAGAGCCACTGGGTCTGCTACAGCCATATTCAACATTGAATAAAATTGATGATGAATATTCTGAATACTAACGAATGGTATGGGAAATAATATAAACAAAAGTATCTTAAATATTATGTTTTTCAAACTCTTAAATTTTATTGAATAGCTACACATAAAAGAATATTCTTTTCAAGTCTATGCAACAAAAGTGTAGGTGTAACAATTTCAAACATCCTCAGTTTCTTGATACGAGAAATATAAACCAATTAAAACACTAGTCAAAACAAAAAAAACATTAGAATTAATAGATTACTAATAGCACAGGGCTATAAAATATATAATTATAGAAATAGAATTAACATTTTAAAAAACGAAAGAAAGAAAAGGTGGTGGAGGGTTAAATCGTTAAATATTGCAGTAATTTTGTGAATCTATGCAAGAAATTGAATGAAATGAAATTGAACAGTTTTTTTTTTTTCACAGAAAACATGGAGTGTAAGCCGTTTGTCTTGCTGTTTGGAAGCCACGAAACGACTACGTGGGTTCAGGCGGGTCAAAGGGCTTAAGTACCGGGCTGCGGGGTGGAGGATGAGGGTTAATGGCCTGGGTATGGTGCCCTGTCTATTGCGCCGCCCTGAAAGAGTATTTGCTAGCTGCCAGTACTAAGTCTCCCGTACTGTAGTGAAGTCGTTGTTCGTGTCTACAGTTTTAGAGAATGAGTTTTACTGCCGTGTATTGTGGTTTTGTTAAAAATGTAATATAGCTGTTCTAGTTATTTACCAACATACACTTCATGTTTAACTGTGATGTGAATCGTCATTGTTCATTAAATGAAGTGGAAGCCAGGGCCGTCTTTGAGTTTGAAAGTACCCGAGGCACTCAGAGATTTCGGGGCCCCTAATTCTTAGTTCAACAAATTACGTTCTGGCGATCATAAGTTATTAAAAATTGAATATTACACAGTTAATAAGCATTTTGATTCCTCTTTTTAAGGTAAGGAAGGATTTGTAAAAAATCTAGATAAACGGAATTAAATAGTATCTTCAATCTCTGTATTTTCTATAGTAATATTTTACTAATAACTCTAACAATAGTAACATAATAAAATATGATTAAAAAACAACACAAGCAATATTTACATAATAAGATCTAAGTAAAAAACAAACTAAGCGTTTGTCAATGGTACTTTACGTAGTTTCGCACGCACGAAGTCAATGACATCGTCGAAGATCAATTCGTTCAAAATATCGTACTCAATGTTTAATAAAGCTAACGAAGAAAGTCGTTCTTGAATCATATTACTTCTTAATTCATTTTTTTATATACTTCAGCTTTGAAAATGAGCGTTCACCCGTACAATTAGTGACCATTAACGTTAAGAAAATTCTTAACGCTATTTCAATGTTAGGAAATGTCTCTTCAAGATTATCTTTTTTTAACAATTTATACATTTCTACCAAAGATACGGTGTTGTTTGTTGGATTTTCAATGCTAAGATAATGTTGAAATTGAAAACACTCTGATATGAGCTCTTGTTCATTGACATCTGTGTTATAAAACTCAACAAATTGTTTACATTTATTAGACAATTCTTTCTCATCAATAAGTTTTAATTCTGATAAAAATTGAAATCGTTTACTTATCATTCTGTATGATTCATCTCTTCTATCCAATTCACTTATTAATGTGTCGATAATAGGAATATAAGTTTGTAATTTAAATTTTTCTTTGGCAGAAAAGATGACTTCGTCTGTTTCTGAGTCAAAATAAGTTACACGAGAACTTCTGTTTGTTACACGCGAATTTTGATATTCTGAATCGAGAAACTTTTCTTTGGCGATTGTTTCAAAGTTATCAGATTCATTTCTCATGACATGCAAACAATTGATCAATGATGATATCAGCTTTGAAGCAACATGCAATGAAAGATTTTCTTTTTGCAACGTTTTGTTCGTTTCATTGACTTTTAAAAGTACAGCACTCCAGACTTCGGTTAAAATAATATTCTCTAATTTTTTCATTTTCTTAGTTATATTGTAGGCCTCATTTCACGTTTCTGCTGGGTTTTCTTTATTATATATTTTCAATAAATTCCAAAGCTAATATAATCTGAGAATAACCACATTTTAAAGCTGAGACTGCATCGTATCTAGCAGACCACCTAGTATCAGATAAACTTTTTACTACTTGATATTTTCCCAAGAATTTTTTAATATATCCCAACGATGTGTTGAACCCGAAAAGAAGTTGTACAAGTTGGAAATAACTCGTTGCTGTCATCACGCAACCAGCAGCTTTAGCCCCGACTAAATTCAGCGAATGTCCAGCACAAGGAATGAAAATAGCGTATTCACATAATTGACGCAATCTTGCTTGTAGTCCTGAGTACGCACCTGACATATTCGCGGCATTGTCGTAAGTTTGACCGCGGCAATCATTAATTGATATCTGATTATTTTCGAGAAAAGCTAAAACCGTATTTGTTAAATATTCGGAACCATGTTCTTGAATATGTATGAACTCTAAAAACCGTTCAATCGGTGTGTTATCTTTTATATATCGAATCGCAAATGTTAACTGATCAACATGGCTACAATTTGGAGTAGAATCAATACTAATTGAATAACACTTGGCCTGTTTCAACTCAGAAAGTATTTTTAGTTTTACTTGTTTACCATAATCTCAATAAACTCATTGCAAATGTTCGCTGATAAATACGACACGAATCCTTTTCCTGGATTACCATATTTGTTCAAATGCTCTTTAAGAAATGGATCAAATTTGCTAATTAGTTCTAAACAACCCAAATAATTTCCATTCTGCTGAGAACCAATTATTTCATTATCACCACGAAACGGCAGTCCGCGACCAGCAAGAAATTTGATTGTTTCAACAATTCTAATCAAAACACTTTTCCAATAACTGACTTCTTCATTGAATTGGACAAGTATTGATTCATTTACAGTACCCACTTTCTTACTTCGAACGATGTAATCCATAGTTGCATATCTATGCCGCAAACTGTTTTCATGTTCAGTAATTGCACGGTTCAAATTTTTCCAGTCGTGAAACCCGTCCGGAGAATTAAACGCCGAATCGGAAGATGCAAAAAGACGGCATGCAAAACAGTATAACGCATTTTTAGATGGCGAAAATAGAAGCCATGATCTTCAGACAGTTTCACTGTTTTGCAATTTACGTGTAAACACAGATTTAGTAAGATGTCTAATTACAATTTTCCCATTTCCATCTTCGTACTTTCTTGCTGTTTTTGAAAAATCACAATCTTTATTTTGAAAAAACATAGGTCCTTTCTGAATCCAAAAACAGCGATCTTCTTCACTTATCTTATTCCATTCGCCGGAATCGTTTGATATGCACCTGCATACTTTTCAAGAAGTCAGAGCATCATCTATATTTTCAGATGAGAAACATTTCTCATGCAATGAAACATCTTCCAGAAACTACCTTCGGAGGTACCTGATTCTGGCTCCATTTTCTGGTTTTCTCATCGATTAATTTCATTCGGTGTGTCCAAAAGAATTTCTGGTGTGTCATTTGAAGATATACATGGATTTACTGATTTTGTAAAGAAAGATATCAGTTTGGGTAATTTTTTAATCCTTTCATTCTCCTCAATCGCTTTTTTTCTCTTAGATGCACCGCTTGGATATGTGCGTTTTGACATGGTACCAGTAAAATGAAATACCAATGAACTCTAGAAGAAAATACAATATACTGTTATACAAATTAGTTTATTTACAGATACTTTCTGCATGCATCAAATTCACAGTTTACAAAAGCAAACATTTTCGGTGCTTTCAATTTTTTATAATGTCACTTTGCATGTTAAAAATTGGGTTGATAATTCTTAATCACATTGATTTTTTTTATTCATTTACACTTGTTATATGTTATCATATTTGTATTTAAAATAATATTTTTGTCTAAATGATTGATTCGTTAATATATAATTCTTAAATACTCTTAATTTTCAACCATGAAACTTTATTATACAAATTATAATATAATAAAATTACACACTTTTTAATATCCTTTAATCAATTTTTATTTGTTTGTTGCTCTATTTTTAAATTCATTAATTATAGTGTTATAGTATTGTTATTTATTAGTAATAAAAAATATAATTTTATTAAAATAAATAAACATTGTGGTTTACAAAATTATACATTAAAATGTAATTAAATGTATCTTAAACTTACATTTTTTAGTGTGTTCCGTCGTGGGTTCAAATGATATAATAAACCTTTCAGATGTTAATTATGTAAAGATTTTGTATTTTATATTATACTTATAACACTTAACACTGTATTGCACTTGCTCTTCATTCGATTTCTGACTGCAAACTAAATTCATTTTCAATATTTGCCGATTGCTGCCAAGCAATACGAAGGTCGTTTGATATGTCTGGTAAATTTCTATGAAAGAGCGCGCATTGTTGTTAAACATGTGCATTGTTAGAAAGAACGATTCTTTGTAGAAAGCTGTTTGACTTGGCGACAGACTTCGAAAACTGAACTGATCAAATTATAAGTGACATATTTTATTAATCTCTCGACATTTGTACCATTGATGTTAGAAATATATAATATTACTGTAATCGTGAACATAAATTAATTCAGATGCAGTCTATATTGGTTCCACTCAATATATTTAAGTTAATCAATATATATGTAGTAAATATTACAATTTTTCAGTTTTGTTATATATTTTTTATTATCTGTGGGGGCCCTTTGATCATGGGGGCCCTGAGGCACGAGCCTCGTCTGCCTGTGCCTAAAGATGGCCCTGGTGGAAGCTGTTCTTGGTGGTGCGTAAAATACTGATACAGATAAAATAAGAATCTAAAAAATATATAGAATTACATTCTCCAGGCGTGTCAAAAAACGTGTTAGCTTCTTAATTGAAATTAAACAAAAAGAAACGAGTTATCAGCACGGCTTAGTACAGTTTTGTTGTGAAGGGCACTGATCGTTGTTTCAGGATCTCACGATGAAGTAATATTTCACACGCAGAAGGAAATATTTCTGTTGCTACTGAGATGTTTAAATTTCAATTTCAATGAATAAGTGAATTTCCTCAACTGAATGGTCTAAAAAGAATGGTGGTCGCGTCAGAATTAGCAATGTTTCGAAACAGACATTACCTTGTGTGAATTCGAGGTGTGAGAAAAGGTGGCAAGCAGCAACAATATATATACGATTTTGTTTTCTTAAAAAACACGAGACTGAATGGTTTATAAATTAATTTTATAATGTATTATTGTCTCGATTTCTTCCAATTTTTAAATAATTGCAAATGTAACTTCAGATGCGGATTCAGCGACCCCCAAACACTGTAGATAAAATGTTTTGTACGCAATTGGCACCTTATTTGACTTTTGGCCAGCTTTTCGGGCTTTTTTCCCAATGTGCAACGTGGAGATCGGTGCCGGTCCACCGCCGGCTCACGGGATAAAACATTAACTACATTAACGGGACTAATGCGCACAGAAGTCGACGCGCCCGGAAACATCAATGAATCAGGTCTTCACAGCGCAAAGTGAGAATAAAAGGGAGGAAGGAGCATGTGATAAAAATAAATATTCGTCTGTGTAACAGAGACCAAGTGGCGGCCAAGGAGCTAACTCCATAATCAGCCCCGCTGTTCCTCTTGCATAGCTCCAGTCGAGGGTATAATAGAACGTGCGCAGAAAATTTAAGTAGTAGAGTTGCGGTCCGTGTCTGGGGCATTGGACCACGAGGTCCTGTATTCGAGTCTCGGCATGGGCGGCATTTGAACCCTGCCTAAGAAGCTGCAGACGGTCGGTGCATCTTCCTAGATGTCAAAAGCAGAGGCAGACCCCCTTGGGGGCGCGCGCACCTCACCCGCCCGCAGGCTCGGGTGTGTCAAGCTGGCACAATCACTTCAAACCAAATGGAATATTTAGTACTCATTTATTACCCAAAAATTAAATTTATTACTCTTGCCATTTCTGAAATAAAGGAGGTGCTGGCGTAACTGTCAAGCTGGCACAACCAATTTTAAAAACTGGGCACAATCGATTCAAACTAATACCCATATTTAGTACAAATATACTACAATAGTACTAATAAAATACAATATTTATTACTAATTACTAATTATTTATTAATAATATTATCCCAAAATGAAATTTATTACTATTTTCGTTTACGGAAAAAAATTGTTAAAAATGGTTATGCAACCACACACAACATTCGCGTATAAAATTGGAGCGTACCAACGGCCACAAACAACTACAGCCTATTAATAATTAAAAACACATTCAATACTAATTTATTACACCAAAGATAAATTTGTAAAAGTTGAAACGTAGGTATTAAATAAATATTGTTAAAACTGAATCATAGTGGTCCAAACATGCCAGATATTCAAATTCGATAATAGAGAGAACCAACGAACACAATCAAATAAAACCAAGAAAATAATTTAACAGACATTTAATACTAATTTATTACTCTAAACAGAAATGTATTACTCTGGCAGTTTATGAAATAATTTTAAATACTTCGTAGTTATGTAACCATGCACGGAATCAGAGTAGTGAATTGGAGAGTACCAACGGCCTCAAACAACTAAAACCTATTGAATAATTAATTACACACTTAATTATAATTTATTACACCAAAGATAAATTTTGTATATGTTGCCGTGTAATAAATATTGTTAAAAACTGAAACATAGTTGTCCAACCATGCCAGATGTTCAAATTTTGTAATTGAGAGAACCAACAAGTACAATCCAATAAAACGAAGGACATATTTAAACACACGTTTATTTCTATATTATTACTCTAAGAAGAAATGTATTACTCGTGCTGTTTATGAAATAAATATTTATAAAATGCCAGATGTTCAAATTTGGTAATTGAGAGAACCAACAAGTACAATCCAATAAAACGAAGGACATATTTAAACACACGTTTATTTCTATATTATTACTCTAAGAAGAAATGTATTACTCGTGCTGTTTATGAAATAAATATTTATAAAGTGCATAGTTATGCAACAGCGCACAACATTCAAGTGTGAAATTAGATAATTCAAACAGGCTCAAATAACTAAAACTTTTGTACACTTAAATATATATTCAATACTAATTTAAACCCCCAGAGAGAAATTTATTTACTTGTTTGTGTTTACAGTAAATATTATTAAAACTGATCCAACCATGCCAGATCTTAAAATTGGATAATATACGGAACCAACGAGCACAATCAAGTAAAACTAAGGACATAATTAAACATACATTTGATACTAATTTATTACTTTAAACAGAAATGATTACTATTGCCGTTTATGAAATAAATATTTTTTAAGAAAGGCATAGCTGTGCAACCACGCACGACATTTGAGAGTAAAATTAGAGGGCTCATATTAAATACACATTCAATGGTAATTTAGGATTTTTTAATGCTGCCGTGTATTAAATAAATATTGTAAACTCAAAGTCATAGTTTCTATCTATCGTCAGAACTTCCAATTGCAATAAAAAAGAGATTGATCCAGCGGAATCAATTCTAATGGGTAATTAGATAAATATTCCACTATAATTTATTACTCTAAGAGAAAATAATTGCCGTTTAATTAATAATTATTGTTAAATATGTAGGAGTTTATGCCCCCGAGGAAGGTAAAAAAGAAGAAACCATAAAATTTTATGACAAGTTCCAGACGGAGATAAATAAATGTAATCCAAATAAATAGCTAATTATAGCGGGAGATGTGAATGCGAGAGTGGGAAACATGCCTATTCCCAATGTTATAGAACTCTACAGAGAACAGGTAATGAATAAAAATGGAAAAGAACTCAGGGAATTTGTAACATACCATGAACTAAGAATCACCAATACATTTTTTAGAAAAAAGAACATTCATAAATATACTTTGAGTGCCTGGAGACAAGATTCAGTGATAGATTATGTAATAGTTAATAAAAAGTTAAGTTCAGACATGAAGGATACCCGTGTTTTTAGAGGAAATGACATTTATTCAGATCACTATCTGATGGAAACAAAAGTAAACATAAGAGCAAGGTGGAAGAAATGAACTGCTTCAAAAAAACAAACAAGAAGCTGTAGGGTATAAAGTGTATCTACTAGATGATGATAGTATAAGGGAGTTGTATCAGAGACGGTTGAATCAGTTCTTGAGCAACATCGCCTCATCAGATGATCTGAATGAAGATTGGAGAAACATTAAAGAAGCAATAAGAAGGGCAGCATACCTAAATTATTTACAAAACAGAAACAAGCAGACTAAACAGAGCTACAAGCAAAAAAGGAATATAGCGAAATCATTAGTGAGACAAGCCCATCAAGAATCCTGGGATAGATATATGAATATGTTAGAACATAATGTATTTGGAAGACAAAGTGTAGCCTATAAAGTATTAAAAACAATGAATTTAGAAGAAACAGATACGGCAAGATTGAATATAATTTCTGGGAAAGAGTGGTTGGACTACTTTGTAAAATTATGGAGTGGGAGTGAAGAAATTTATACGCCAGATGAAGAAAAAGGAACAAAAAGAAATGTAGATATGTTAGATATGAAAGAGCTTGATAATGCATTAAAATCCCCAAAAAATAGGAAAGCCTGTAATTCTGATGGGGTTAACATAGAATTAATGAAATATGGAGGTTATAGAAATTTCGACTGCTTCACCTAATGAATGAATGCTGACAAAGATGTACAATACCAGATGAATGGTTAGATTCATTAATTATTCAATGTTTAAAAAAGGAGATCGAAGTAAATGTCACAACTATAGGGGAATTTGTCTACTTATAATAATAATAATAATAATAATAATAATAATAATAATAATAATAATAATAATAATAATAATAAAATATAATATAATATAATAATAATATAATAATATAATAATAATAATAATAGTAACAATAATAATAACCATAATAATAGTAACAATAATAATAATAAATAGTTTTTTATTGCTTATAGACTTAGATAGTATCAAGCAAAGTCTGTCTAGAAATTATTTAAAATTACAGTAAGTTAATTACATTTTTTTACTACATTCACTTACAGTAATAAATTAACAAATTTTTATTATCTTGACTCATGTTATGAAGTATATGCAAAAATTGTGAATAACAGAATCGCTCGAATTGCAGAGTGCACTCTACCTCAGGAACAACCGGGGTTTAGAGAAGGTTGCTCAACAATAGATGACGTATTTACATTAAAACAAATAATTGAGAAACTAGTGAAGTTTAATAGAGAAACACACTTAGCCTTCGTGGATATTGAGAAGACTTTTGATAATGTCAACCGATGTAAATTATGGAGCATTATGAAGGAAGAAGGGTACCCAAGTCATCTAGTGCAAGTGGTGGAAAGTATGTATGACAATCCTAATATCGCAGTAAAATACAATGGATTTGTTTCCGGGAAGAGGATTATAAATAAAGGAGTAAGGCAGGAAAACAGTCTTTCACCAACACTCTTTAATATATACCTGGAATATATAATTAAAAGGTGGAAGAACGTGGTACCTTCAGGAATTTACCTGGGCAAAAAATACATTTGCAAATACCCTTTTGTATGTTGACAACTAGGTGATCCTGCAAGAAAATGAAGATAATTTGCCAAGATCTATTTACCAACTGGAGAAACTATTTATGGAGTACAATCTGATAAGCATCAGTTAATAAAACCAAAGTAATGGCTTTTAAAGGAAAAGAATCAGTAAGGACAAAGTTTGTGGAACTATAAGTAGATCGTTTAAAAAGAAAGCCTGAAAAGAAACCCAATTAAAATTTTATGATATTATGGCCCTCCCAGTTTTACTGTATGGATGTGAAACTTGGGTTCAAAAACAAGAAGATTTTAGGAGGATTGAATCAGCAGAAATGCGATTTTTGAGAGGAGTAAAGGGCTGTACATTAAGAGATCAAATAAAAAGTGAAAAAATAAGAGAAGAACTAGGGGGGAAAGAAACAGTACATGAAAAAATTAAGAAGTACAGACAGCAATGGGTGACACATATTGGAAATATGCCGCAAGATAGACTTCCAGTGCAAGCCCTGAATTACAAGCCGAGAGGAAAGAGAAACATTGGGAGGCCAAGAATGAGATGGAAAGAGGCCGGAACAGGCAATATGCCTAATCCGTAAAGGGAGATGATGATGATGTTAAATATGGCAGAGTCATGCAACCTCTCACGACATTAATGTATTTATGTATTATATAATATATATAATATATATAATATATATAATATATATAATATATATAATATATATAATATATATAATATATATAATATATATATATATATATATATATATATATATCATATGTTTTAGTTAAAATGCATGAAGAATTATATTATCATTAAATTATAAAATTATTATTAACCGTTTAGGCAGAATGTTAACAATTTCTATTAAAAACGAACTTTTCCTATTTACACTTGACACTGAACACCAGACTGTGAATAACTATAGTGAAAATCTATCCTATCACACAATTCATATCATAAAGCATTCTAGAATTTGAATATTAAATTATTATAGTAAGAATAATTAATTACCTATAATTAATGTCTACACTAAAATTTTAGAAATGCACTATTAACTGATATTCACATTTATCTATAGATATTTTTGTACAAAAGATCTCAGATTTGGAATACATAAAATGGTACATAATAAATTTGTTGAATGAAGTAGTAATGTGAATAAAATAAAGTAGTAATGATATGTACATTTACTTATTGAATGAATATTACAATATATTAAAACAAACTAACTTTCAGATACATTCAGTTTTTTCTCTCAGTTAAATCTCAAATTTGAAGTACATAAAATAGTCCATAATGAATGAATTGCATGAAGTAGTTGTGTAGGAATGTGAATTACATAAATAAGTAATGAAAAGTATATTAAGTTATTGAATGATCATTACAATACATTAAATACAAACTTTCAGATAATACATTTACTGTTTTTCTCTGTCAATTCTCAAACGTGAATTACATAAAATAGTACATGATGAATGAATTGCATGATGTAGCATTGTTAATTACATAAAGTAGTAATGAAAAGTACAGTTCCATTGCTATAAGATACTTA
Source organism: Teleogryllus occipitalis (assembly GCA_011170035.1). Taxonomy (NCBI): domain Eukaryota; kingdom Metazoa; phylum Arthropoda; class Insecta; order Orthoptera; family Gryllidae; genus Teleogryllus; species Teleogryllus occipitalis. Next base: position 185,234 of record BLKR01001283.1, read on the forward strand.
TATTATCTTATTTGTTTCATTTCCTAGCTTCCTCATCCACTCCATAATTTCATTCTGTTCTTTCCTCATGTATAAAGTACAAATCACCCATAAATAACCATTTAATCTAATTCATCTCTCCATACCACCCCTTACTTCCTTAACTCTTTTGTAATAGCTTACTCACTCCTCTTATATTCTCTCTTACTTCCTCTCTTATATTCTCAAGTAGCAAATTTCATACACCATTTAAATCTTAACCAAGGCAACCAATCTAAACATTTTCAACATCTCCTTTTGCTCAATCCAAGTTTCAACTAATCCAACAACATCCCATTTATTGATCTCCTTCCAAAATTCTTTGTCTTTATTTCTTATTCCTGCCATGTTCCAGAATTCTATCTTAATATCCCTTTTTATTCTACCTTTATCCACTTTTCTGTCAATGATATCTTTACTCCTTACTCCTTGGCTTCCTCTTCCCCTGTTTTTTTGTCCTTGCTTCATCTCCACTATTCTATTCTCATAACTATCCCATGTAGATCTTAGATTTTTAATCCATATACCATCAGTCTTTATCCTTACTTTGTTCCCTTCCGCTCTTTTCACTTCAACAAAATTATTAATCCAGTTAATTTTTCATTCCTGTATTGTTAGGTCAGCTCCTATCCATACCTCCGATCTTTTCAGTTTTCCTTTGATTCTCAAAAAAAATTTTTTTTTTTTTACCATAATTATTCAACATTAAGACTATGATAACTTTATCTTTTCCAATTTTTTTCCTATTACATCTTTAACCCCTCAATCTTCTATCCATTTCCTCACCTCCTCTTTATCATGCTTGTCTGTTTTCAACATTTAACCACAGTATTATTCCTTCTCAATTCTTTCTCTAATTTTTCAGTTTTCCTCTCCCATAAATGTATCTCCTCCTGCAGAAGTCTTTCCTACTTCACTCTCTTTTATTTCCGACTCTTTTCCGAATGTTCGCTTTCTTATCTGTTTCCTGGAACTTTCACATCCCTTCTTGCATTTCTCTTTCCTGATATCCTTCAACTATCCATCTACTTCGTTCCTTATCTCCCTATTTCTATCAAATTCTTTTTCCATTCACTTCTACAAGACCTCCAACCCTTCCACCCTTGTACTGTCTAACCTGACTTCATTGATTTATCTCCTAATCATGCTTTCATCCTTCCCTGTTTCACATAACACCTTCTTTTCATTCCTCCACAAAAGAAATCTTTCTATGGATGATGTTTCCATTCTTTGCACCCTTCTTTACTAACCCATCTGTTTCTTTACTAGCACTTTTCGTTCGATTACTTTTAATTGTCAGAAATATAGTTCAGTACATGCACTAGAACTGCAGTACTTATTGAAACACTCGTTGATGTGGCTCTTAAATCATCGAATTCAATCCACATGTCGGCTCTTTCACATATAGATGAGTAGTGTCCTATCTTACTGATATCATTTTGAACTTCTTTAGGTCCTTTAAATCGAATCATACCAGCAATTTTGAAAAACTGTTCCTTCTTTTGAGGATTGCAAATACGTTCCGGAATGTCTCAATTTTACGGTGATCATCGCGCCAGTAGAAGTGTTAAAAGGTTCAATGAGTACAAATGGCCCTGAAACAATGAAAAAAAAAAATCAGTATTTATAAGTTGGACCAGTGTAAAAAATAACTGCATTAGATATTCTATAATCGGACAGAAGTTTGTTCAATAACAACCAATGAGTAGTTTATTCGTGAATATAATATATTAATTGATCCATTTTATGGTAGTAATGTTTTCGAATTTATTATATTCTTTAATGCTTATTCAAACCTCAAAATGTACACACGAAGAAAAGACATGTTTTTTAAGTAAATGCTTTCATTGAAATCTCGTAAGATAATCAGATTTTCCCATAACTGGTTACTTTCTATCTAATAGTAACGAAATCGGAACAACGTATTAGTGTCTTACTAGATTTTCGATGGAATGTTAGAGATAAAAGTATTTAGATCTTCAGGGGTTCACGAGCAAGATGTGAAAGATGTATTAATAGGAAACATGCACCAACAACTTGTTTGCATGCTAATCCTCCAAGAACTAAATATTAAAAATCATCTTTATGAAGAGTATACTTAGGAGTTGTGAAGTTTATCATATTGGAACGTTAGAGAACCATTTATGTGATGGAAAATATTTAGCGTCTTTTATATTTTTAACTGAGTAATCTTCAATCCTAGTCTTATCCTTACCCATTTTTCTATATTAGTCGTGTAATTCGCATAGTTGCAATTCTTGTTTGGACACTGCAGTATCTAAAACCACTGCTTTTAAGTCTGCACTCGCAGAAATTTTGCGTCCACTTGAATTCTGCCAAGTAACTTCTTCTGCCTACAACCATTCTGACAGGCTGTGCTCTCAATAATTGTAGGGCATGATTTCATAATAGTATATGCAGGGAGCATTGCTGCATCATAATTGCACACCAGTTAAAACATGCCGGTGTTTCCTATTTCTCGCTTCTCTCCGTATATCAGCAATAATTCCACTCATAGCCTGTATATTTTTGACGATAATACTTTGGAGATCATCGCCTGAAGCATATTAAAAAATGGGTCTGTCATTTGTAGTATCTATAAAATAATTATTGATGAATTCATTTGTAATCATATTTCAGAGCCAAATTTTATTAGGTGAAAAGAAAATAAAAATAACAATAATTCTAAAGACGACTAATTAAATGTGAACAATAATTTAAAATATAGTTATATTTTAAAAGTTTCCATGTAGGTATTAAAATTAATTAATACTAGTGAGAACCCGTCAAAATTTGACGGTGAGATCTGAGATAAATGTAAAATACTGTACCCAGACTAATGTTCACAATATATTACATTGTTTGGATCTTGAGGGTATAACGAAGATATTCTGTGATGAGTTCCCAAAATTTTGAACACGTATGGCCCATGACCAGGTGGCAATGCAATATCGGCACAAAAGATACAGCACTATTATACTGAAGGATATTATTTCTTAAGTTTTTTGCTGTGTCATCATCTCCTATAAACAACTGTTTGATTTCTTCTGGCATATTGCTCGAAGGTATACTTATTTTCCCATTTAAGCAACACATAGTAAATCGTTTGCAGAATTTCTCTCACATGGAAAGTACAAAGCAGAACAAAACTGACATTTCATAGACAATGACCCAATAGAAAAGGAAATGACTTCACTAACACGACACCTTCGCTGACTTTCTCTTTCCCTGCGTCCAGTTAATGTACGTTTACGTCTTTTGGGGCGCGTGGACAACGATTCGAAATTCGACATAACCTGTAAACAACTTCACTAAAGTACAACCGAGCAAAACCCACTGTGCGAATGTTCTGTACAAAATACACCACAGAAGCAAATACATGCAAACTGTCAACACCACAATGCGATTATTACACTGAAACAAAACCTTGATGAATTGTAAACAAATCTCAACAATGAAAACAAAACATCAAGCAGCGTGGACTCACATCTATGCACTCATGTATATCGATTTTGAAACTGCCACACTTTGAAAGAAAACAATTGACTATTGATACTATTAAAGAATGATTTAATTAATTAATTTACACCGTAAATGTTGGCGAATCAACACAAACAATATCTGATAACACATCTAGGGATCATATTCTTTCATTTAAAAGAAAAAAATACAACAATCGGTTCAGTAGAAGCTCTAAACGAAGCCATGGCAGAATACCTTATTTTTTAAATATATAGATGATTTACTTCTGCAAGTAAATTTTAGTTGCCATGCATAATGACGGACAGCGTGAAAAAAGCTGTCAAAACACACATCTTACTGAAGAAAATAACTTCTTTAATTGTGAGCTCATGAAGCAGCATGGATGAGGCATTTTTGATAAAAGGTACTTTGGAGTATTTTTTCCAATCTTTTGTGATCCCTACTTCTAGCTAAATATAAACTTGAATATTCTGAACTTTTGAATACCAAGCTCGTTCCAATTTTCGATTTGTTGGGATGCTACTGCTGTCTGAGGAGTTTGGTCATGGAAGCAGTTGAGGCAGATTGAACGTGCTCCATATTCATTATTAAATGACTTAGATCATTCATCTAAAGTATGAACATTCTTATTACAAATTATGCATTGCTGTGCACCTGTCAGAATGTCTCCATTTCAACAGGCCGGACACGATATCTGGCTAGACACGTTTTTGGAGATGTCAGTTCTCTCCGTCTGAATGATATTCCCCTGTTCAGAACTTCCAGAAATACAGTGTGTTTCGAAAATCATCCCTGTTTCTGGGTTATTAGTTTCGTCATGTCGACTGTGTCAGGTACACCACTCATCACAGCAGTTTCTACAGTCCTGTAATTCCATTGGTTTAAATTAGCCATGACAGTCTTCATTTTCCCCATTAAGTAATTTAAATGTCCATTTAGAAAAACGTCGATTCTCAGTGGAAGATTGACAACGTTTTTTAGTTATTTTAATATTATTGCGTTGTCCTAATAAAGAAAAAGTGGATAAATACATCACGTCTAGATTTAGAAGAAAAAATCTTCTAACACAATGTGAAACCTGAATTCATGTTTTGGGGGTCGATGATACTGAAAAATCGATTAATGCAAAACGTCCGTCTGTCTATCCAATCTTTTTGATTCAAGTGGCTGTGCTCGTTCATTCGTCTAATTTTTGTATCGGAAGTTCTGGCATTGTTGGATAACTATGATTTTGTTTTTAACAAAATTTATTTAATAAATGGCATGCGTAATACATTTCTCATTCGGACGATAAATTATAATGAATTTGTATTTTATTATCCATTTGGTTTTATTAGTTCGTGACCGTTCGTTCTCTCTATTATCGTATTTTAAGTTCTGGCATGAATGGATGACTATGATTCAGAATTTAACAATATTTATTCTTTTTTTTTAATTTTATTATTATTTTTTTTTTAATTTGTTGCGTCTACACCTTGACGCAACGCGTCTCCAAGCCCCTTAAGGGGCGTTGAGCGCTTTGCACTACTCGGAGTAATCCTCCATTAATGCACGTGCTTTTACTTTTAATATTAGTTAAGTCTCGTCACGTCGCTGTCAGTCAGTGTCTTTTATCCCTTCGGCCAGGGGCTCGACGGCGTTAGATCCCGGGGTTTCTGGCCGGTCACCCAACCACGAACCCGCGAGTCTCGAATGCGCTTAACCTTCGTGACTTCACGGAGCGTAGTAAACGCATTCGGCTAGCGCCGCCGGCTATTCAATATTCAATACAACATTTATTAATAAATTCAATCAATACAATATTTATTAATAAATTCTTCTGCGGAGTAATAAATTAGTATTAAATGTTAATTTAATTACATAATAGGTGTGAGTTGTTTGTCCCAGCTCATCTCCATAATTTAACACTCTAATATCGTACGTGGTTGCATAATTATGCAATTATTTAAAACAATATTTATTTCGTAAACGGCAAGAGTAATACAGTTCTGCTTAGAGTAATAATATAGCATCAAATTTGTGTTTAATTATATCCTTGGTTTTATTTGATCGTGCTCGTTGGTTCTCTCTATTATCGAATTTGAATATCTGGCATGTTTGGACAACTGATTCAGTTTTTATCAATTGTTATTTAATACGTTAAACGTTTATACATTTTTCTTTAGTGTAATACATTAGTATTGAATGTGAATTTAATTATTTAATATGTTTTAGTTGTTTGTGGCCGTTGGTACTCTCTAATTTTATACGCGAATGTCGTGCGTGATTGCATAACTGTGCTATTTTTAACAATATTTTCCCGTAAATGGCAAGAGAAATAAATTTCATTTTTGGGTAATAAATATGTACTAAATACTGATATTAGTTCGAATCGATGGTGACCATTTTTTAAATTTAGTTGTGCCAGCTTGACAGTAGGGCAGCACAACCACATTTATTTCAGAAACGGCAAGAGTAATAAATTTAATTTTTGGGTAATAAATTAGTTACAAATAAAAACTAAATATTTCATTTGGTTTGATGTGATTGTGCTATGGTGGTTTTTCCAGCTTGACACAGTCCGCAGGCTCTGCAAATGGCGTGCGCACTATGCACCGGATTTACATGCGCTATATAAATTTGAAATGCGTGTGCTTTTATGCAGTAAGAACGTCGTAAGAATGCACTAAAACGTGCCCTATAAAATAGCAGTATTAATTTCGTATTGTAATTAATTACAAATAATAAATTTCTTTTTCTGACTATGTACTCAATGGAATTTCGAAGAGTAGTTTTAGTTTGAATGCACATTCATAAGATCATAAGATTCGTCTCTTTAATTTGTAAATCAAATTGCTTTTTCGAGTTTCAGAAAAATGTGCAGGTTAGAAATGGGCGACGTAATTACGACGTATTTTTCTCTAGATCTAGATCAGATTTAAACTCTTGTATGTTTATTATTGATCTTTGATTTTATGTGTTTTAGATGGAGCTGACGAGTACAGTTATATATATTCTAGTGGCATTAATGATTCCAATTTGGTTCTATTTACAAACTGATCCAAAACGGAAGCAATTTGTACAAGCCATCAACAAGATCCCTGGACGACTAGCTTTACCTGTCATTGGGAATGCTTATGAAGTAATCACCCTCACGAGAGAAAGTAAATTCGACGACATTATTCAACGTTTATAATTTTTTGTGAGAGAGAAAGGAATTAACTCAATTGTTGTGTTGCAGATTTTTTTAAATTGATCGACGAGGATACGAAGAAGTACTGGCCGATATTTAGGTCGTGGAATGGACCTTTGGCCGAGGTGCACCTGTCAGACGCCGACCACATTGAAGTAATTTTCTAATCTCTTAGTTCTAATTTTATTTTTAATTTAATTGTGAATGATATAATATTCACCAGTGAACAATCGGGTGACATAATTGTGAAGTTATAAGTTTTGATCTTCAACAGGTATTTATTAGCTAAAGGAAAGAATTTATGTAAACATTTTGGATATTTATGTTGCAACGTCTTACCAATTATATCTGTGTGTGTGTTTATATATTAAAAAGAATTCAGTAGACCGAGTGGCCTGTGTGTGTGTGTCTTTGTTTGTCGTCGGCCCTGAGGAGTTGCCCTAATGGAGAACGCAAACGGGGAAGCCTTATCATGAACCAGGCAAAGATTTCACTAGTGCGCTCTTCAAGCGTTTATTGTAGCAAAAGGACTGTTGATAACTTCACAACTATCAGAAAAATTGAATGGTTAATGTTTAAATTGGCATGGCCTCGATTTGGCCTAATAAAATTTTGTAAATGAATTTATAAGTGTACTTTTAATTTGGCAGTGAGCTCACAAAACAATTTAAATTTCACTGTAATTTTTTTAAAGAAATTTCTTTGAATTATATTCATGGGTTTAACTATGCACGTGTTTTACATTCTAGCAACGTTCCCCTTTCCGTTTCACTGAAAATAGGAATCCCACATGAACCTGAGCTAGTCGGATCACCACCACCTCCAGCAGTTACATTGGTTTTGCCAGGCGTGAAGTTAATAAATAAAACCACCACAACAAAGGGAAGAGAGTTGTACACACACACACACACACACACACACACACACACACACACACACACACACACACACTCGTAATTCACTGCACTGAGCGCCACGGCTGCCCTCTGTGCTGCTACCACCGCCCTTATATGCGCAGATGCCATAAGGCACGTTATGCGTATATCTTTCTCCTGCAGTTTCCAGCAAGTTATGTCTTTCCCTCTATTTATAGTTGCGCTTGTCAGCTAGCTAAACCCCCTTTCATACCAAAAACGTATATACTTACATACTTTACACTACTTACACTACACCACGTTTCGTGCTAATCACACTGCTCTGCCCCTCCACTCTACTCCATTCCATACAACACACTCTACTCTCACGAACTGTCAGCCGCTTGGTGCTCTGCGGTCTCGCTGGTCTGGACTGCATTGAGACATCTTTCGCTTCCCATACTTCTGGATTTAGGGTGCCTGGCCGCCCTGGGCTCCTATCATGATCCTCGCAATTCCCTGAGCTGCTCTGCAGTTTGTTCGCTGGTGCTCCTTTGGCCTCGTCTTCCCTCACTTCCACCGCGTGGGTGTCTCTGTCCAACTGGGAAGGAGGATGCAGCTGGGCAGGCGCCTTTCCCCGTCCTCAGGCAGCAGCTGGTCGACGCTCCGCCAGTGGGCGAATCCCTGACCATCCTTGAGGAGCACATTCTCCTGCCGTCGGTGCTTGTATTGCCGATGCTACCGGAACAGGACTCTTAAATTTCCACTGTCTCATTTTCCTCCCTCGTGATAAATGGGTTTGGGCGAAGGGCATCCAGAGGTGTCTTTACCGGCAGATTCCAAATACATCTGCTGGAGGTCTCACGGCAAGCACCACTCGGACAATCTGGCTGATCAGTTCCCCTCTCTTGCTTTCCGCAGTAGGCCCTTAGACGTCTGGACGGCACGCCCTGTCAAGCCATTCGAAGCTGGGAGGAAGGTTGGTGAGTGTATTAGAACCGTTGTTAACCAGGAAACTCCTGAAATACTCGTACGAGGTTACATTAGTGCCCTTGTCTGCAACCATGCACCTTGGAACCCCAAAGTCTGCAAACATCTCCTGGGATCAGTTCGAATTTATAACCAAAAAAAAGCATCCGAGAAAAGCAAACTTTTAGTTATCACAAAACATTATTATTAGATCTCACACTGTATATTATACAAAAATATGTTACGTAGATATTTTTACGATTGCAGTGAATGTTCGAGGTCTACCGCAACGTTTGCCAACATCGGGAACAATCTTAACAATTGCGCATTGCCATTCATCAGTGTATTTGAACGTCCGTTGAAGCGTTCGGAAAGGCTAATTTACTGTGGTATTCTGGAATGACTCGCTCATCCACTGATTCTAAGGGTGCACCCTACGGTGTAAGATATACACCGTGATGCACACTAAACACAGCGTTGCTCTGGGTCTTACAGACAGTACTCGCCGTCTCTGATTGCTTCAGTAACAACACGAGGCTCCCAATAGGTGTCTCGTAATGGACGCCGCCGAGCGGAACGTAGTTTTTTGGCCAAGGAGCGGAAAGTGAGCCGAAATTTTCTACTTACGTGCTTTTTGATCGATTTAGGGACGTACACCATTTCTTAGGCTGCGGAAGAAAGTGTTATGAATAGATCCGATGTAGATTTAATAGTGTAATATTGCGATAATTCTATCGTAACAAAGTAGATAAATATTACTTACGTGCTTTTAATAATTCAGACGTAACAGTATATCAAGAGATCAACTTTTTTGATTCTATCACTTTGGGCACCTTCTCTAATGTTTTCGCTTAGAGCCGCCTATGTTTGGTAGTTTTATTTACGAATGATTCAATTACAGGCAGCACTCCGAAGTTCTGTTAACATCGACAAAGCAATTACGTACGACTTTCTTCACCCCTGGCTTGGAACGGGTCTTCTCACTAGCACAGGCAAGGCATCTTTCTTCCCTAATGGGATTGAACGAATTATAGAAAGCTTAATTTCATTTGTTATAACTAACTTTGTGTATTCTCGTAGGCAAAAAGTGGCATTCCCACCGTAAGCTCATCACACCTACCTTTCATTTCAAGATTCTAGAAGCTTTTCAAGAAGTCTTCGCGGAGAAGAGCAGCATTCTCGTGCAAAAGTTGGAGAAGGAAGTGGGGAACAACAAAGGTTTCGATGTATTCCCGTACATTACACTCTGTACTTTGGACATAATTTGCGGTAAGTATTACTAGGAGAAGTATTACATTAAAATACAATGTTAGGTCAAACAAAAGCTGGTTCGCATCTTTAAAACTCCTTCAGTAAAACTGTCATTGTTTTTCCGCTTGCAATCAGCACGCAACCATACTCATCTTTTTGGCATCGATCTGAGTGAATGGAAATAATCTTATAAACAAACCCACTCACATTAAAAAAATACATTTAAAGATAAGATTGAAAAAAAAATTCCTTTGGGAAAAAAATCTCCATTTTAAATACTGGAGGATGTGGTGAAAAGGTGAACATACATTTTCTAAAATTCAGTTTTTAAATAAAATGAGGTGTATTTACGAACATACATGTTCATTACTTTATTCGAGCAAAAACTTCAAAGAAAAATGGAGCCATTTTTGAGAAAGTTTTGAAAATGTCATTGATGCTTTCTGCAAAGAACCCTAAATAATTAAAATTCCAGGGACTTGAATTCGGCCAAACCGATCTGGGAATCAGTTTCTAAAAACTCCTCGTGGGTAAGGTTTAGGCACTAGTATTGTTAGTACGGATGAAGGGACGGAGACTAAATCTTAAAACGACTTTTTTGTGTATACGAGCATTATAAACGACCTTTTCTGTTGCTAAAAATCCTTCATAATCGAGCATTTGACGGCACAAATGATGACGTATTAGCATTTTCGGCACGAATGATTGTGCACACGTTCAGGCAATCGCAGTGGGAGAATCGTGGGGTGCTAAAGGTAAACGGAATAGCCGATCACAGTTTTCTCGCACATATGTCAACAATACCATCTTGAATTTGCTTTCTAGAGGGCTTTGGATGTCAAATACTCGAGACGTCACAAGAAAGTTGTTTCACAAAATTAAGATTGATTCTCGTATAAATTTATAATGCTATTATACAAAAAAACGTATGCAACTCTGTTATAATGTTGCTTTATTGCATTCGTACAAATTTGAAAACCCGCTCCTAACGTCACTCGTTTTCAAAACATGTACTACTCATTCAATAAAGCGTAACAATATAAACCTGCATAAACTAGTATTATTTCACGTCTGCTACTTCAAAACATGCAATTACTTTTTCAGTATCAGGAACTTCCAATTATAGAAATCGATTCTTAGCAGAATAGCATAACTTTCTCTGTACTACGGACATAGAGCGCACACTATACGGACGCTCGAAAAGTAAAATTTATACAGTGAAATATAAAAATTGATACACACATATCTCTAAATAAAAATATTAGAAATAATGTTCAACGATGCAATAGTTGTCCTAGTAGTAAGGAGCGAAACCCTTATTTCAATTTTGTAAGTAGTTTGTAGATTAAGGAGGGGGATTTGTAGTCTGTTAGAAACCTTACATTTTCTGTAAAAATTATAAACAACTATCAATTTTTCTGAAAGTTGCAAGCTTCTAAAATATCTCAACTGGCTGGTCCTGCAGTACGCATGTCATACAAATGTATCCAAGAATGGTCGAACTTCCGACAGTATGTGCCATATACCATCGTAGACATTGTCCCTAGTATTATCAGCCAGAAGTTTCATTTTTCTCCCAATTTCTGCAAAGTATGAACGATCCATTTTGGTTATGCATCTGTTACAGTCTTTGGTACAAATTTTTATTTTCTCGGCCTAACGTGAGAAGAGGAAGTATTGCAATCGTGCGCCGCAAAACGGAGAATTTTAGACACAAAAACTCTTATTGCCGGGCCCTGGTAACGAAACAGTGGATAAATCTTGTTCATAAATACATAGTAAATTACTTCCTCGAACACGTATAGTCAGTATTCATGTTTTGTGGGTCCTTGATACCAAAAACTCGATTGACGGCAAAACGTCTGTCGATCAGGCGGAAACGCTGGCGCCTAAAAAGTTCAGTCGATTTTCTCCAAAATTGATATTCCTCGATCGTTCTGAACGATCTCGATGCTTTGCGTGTTTGAAATTTATATTTTGATTTTTTAGGGTACTTTGCATGAAGCCTCAACATTTTCTCCAAAATGGCACCAAATTTGTTCAATTTACAAGCGAAATTATTCTTACTTGTCTCTATAACGCTCTGCAAATAATACGAAGAAGTTTGTGCTGTATACACACACATACTCATACATACACACAAAAGCGTCAGGATTCCCTGGTGGACAAGTAGCTCAATACATGCACAGTTTGACACGTGGAATAAGTTACGTGTTGTAACATTGTTTCTTTCTTCCTTTCCAGAAACTGCAATGGGGACCGAAATCAACGCGCAGGAAGATTCTCATTCACCATACGTAACTGCAATTTATGCGTACGTTTATTAAATGAGTATCTTAGCTAGGAAATATTTAGACACCACAAAACTGTTAAAATGCATGCCTTTTGCCCATAAGGGGGAAACTCACAACTTCTTGTGTTCATCTAAACTGTGCGCGCTTTCGAACATCGAAACATCAATATTATAGATAGAAATTTATTCTACAATTGGGCAGATGATGCCCGGTGGCAGAATGCAGAAATACGAAAGTACTGTTACAATTACAAATAAAATAATAATGTATACAAAAATCAATATAAAAAAACAAATGGTCTTTGCCATTTCCTAGTTATGCAAATGGCGTTTACATTCCTATACTACAAATGAAAATACATATATACTAACATATAAATAAATGAACTTGCATAGTACACAAATATACATACCAACATACACGCGTAGATACATAGACCAAGGAACCCTCGCATACACACCAACCTGTGCGTATTCATTCACATTCAGAGAAACATGGATAAACATTTGTACCTAACACCACCGTGTAATAATATTCAGAGCGTTCCAAAAGTCTCTCGGCAGTGGCCGTCTCCCCACTGTACCATCCATGCGGAAACGGCAACGTCGCGGTGATCGCATAAGAATACAATCACGCATGTTTATTTCGACTCCTGTTTGCTTCCAGCGAGCGCGCTTCTCAGAACAACATTTGAAAGCCGTCGCGCTAATTAAGCCCGCAATGTTGTCGCTTCCGCACAACGGATGGCGGAGTGAGGAGACGGCCACCGCGGAAACCCCTGACCCCCTGAACTCTCTGTATAAAAATTGTTACATTTCTAATACGTTAAACACTCTTGACTGTAAACAAATATATAAATTCCTCTTGTCAGAATTGCCTATAGTGAGACGTTTTAGATTAGCGAAACAAACCGAAAGAAATGAAATCACTACCTTTCCCTTCACTTCACTTCACTTCACTGCACTTCACTGCACTTCACTGCACTTCACTGCACTTCACTGCACTTCACTGCACTTCACTGCACTTCACTTCACTGCACTGCACTGCACTGCACTGCACTGCACTGCACTGCACTGCACTGCACTGCACTGCACTGCACTGCACTGCAGAGCACTTTATCAAAATATTAACTGTTCAATACTTTTTACTGTAGACTACGCATAATTATACATTTTATTTTTCAATGGAATGAATTCTACATTTTTTAAATGCCCTTATAAACATGCCTGGACTAAAAATGTTGCTTCATTTCTAATTCTAGAGCTTCAGAGCTTACTCTTGCCCGAATGCTTCGACCTTGGCTGTACTCCGATTTCATTTATTCGCTAACGCCGAACGGAAAGAAATACAAAAAGTGTCTCAATATACTTCACTCTTTCACCAATAAGGTAAGATGTTTTGCCACTGATAAGTGCAAATGAAGTAAGGTAGCTCGGACAGTAAACTGCTAAATATGAAGTCTTTTCTAAACTACCGTTACGGATCGTACGTCCAAAACATTCGTATATAAACCCTAGTGAAATACCATCCCAATTAAACAACCACCCATCTCAACGACCGATTTTTCTTGGAACAGACACTGAAACAAATTTTTATATGCAAATGATACCCTTTTTAATAGACCACATCTCTCCTCGACCACCGGCTAGCCACTTAGTAGCACATTTATTAATTGAACCCTTTTAAGAGACTTTTTTCAGAAAATTTGTAAGAATACAATACAATACACTGAATTTTCTGTAGTTAAAATGAAAAATGGCACGTTGAAAGCAGTATTCGCGCGGCTCGTCCTGAGCCTCAGCTATATTCTCGAGAGAAGCGCCGGCAGGCGCAGGGCGAGGGGAGCGGGAGTCCGAGAATCAAGCTCCAATAAATTGTGGGCACTGATATGGTATCGTGACTCCATGCTCCATTTCGGTTTAATTCCTTCTAACGAGACGGCGGATATGAAAGTGACCAAATTCTTTGTGAGTTTCAATCCTTCTAGGCAAGTTAATTATTTGAATTAAGAAAGCCTTCCTTTTTTTGTTTCCTGAAATAACATCTGGGGTGGTGGATTATATCGCAAGACAGGGTTAACAACTTGGGGTGTAATCAGAGTGTGTGGTTTGCGTCCGGAATCTGAGCTCTCCCCCGTGATCCATCGCTTGATGTTTGATTTGATAAGAAAAGCGAGGTTTTGAGTTCCTAATAGAATTTGCCATGCTTACTGAAAAATCAAATTGAGTCTTCATTAGAAAATGGAGGTGTGTAGACAACTATTAGGAAAAATAAAACTGGAAATGATTTAAACCTTTATTTTTACCCAAGACGAGTTATCAATATTTTAATATACATTTAAAAGGTAGTAAATAATTCTAAAGTATTTACATCAAAAGATAAAATAAAATGTAGTCAACATATTTCATTTTTCATACTTCCTGCTCATGCTCAAAAAACGTGCTATAAACATCCGATGTCTAATGATAATAATAGATCATATTTGTACCAAAAAAAGTTTTCCATATTGAGCAATCACTCTCTAAAATATCACGTGTTATACGGAACAACAGTGGTCGCTTAATGCAGGTTTCCCTGTAACTGAATTGCATGTTATGTCAGGCTATAGCCTGACAACTTACAAGAAAAAAGCAACATGGCGTCCCTTACGTCAGGAGACGTGGCGAAGCCATCCCCCACTGCTCTCAAAGGGGGAGTTCAGTTAAATTCAAGGTCCGCGTACAACGATAACTGATTCGTTCTTGCGACTTATTTCTGACGTTTCAACACTCTAGGGTTCGGGACGTCCGTTAAGGCCAGGCATCTTGTCCCCGCCCGCTCAGGCCGCAACGGCCGCGGCGGTTCCTCCTCCTCGGACGGAGAAGTTGAGCGTCCAAGACGGCATATTCCCCTCCGCCACTTTTCGCAAATGGGCAGTCTAGATTTTTTTCTAAGTTGTCGAGCTATAGCTGCTTCCATTAGGCACGTCGTGCTGTTAAGTCACTTGCATGAACTGTCAATCTGAAATACCATATTCTGTGTATTTTTCAGGTTATCAATGAAAGAAAACAGAGTTTCAAGAAAAAACAATATGTAGAAGAGGAATCTGATGTACTTGGTAAGCAAAAACATTGAGGGTGTCGGTATTCTTGGTAAAATTTAGAGGACTACGGTAACAAGAAGCTAAAACGATAATAAATATTGTTGTATTGGGATGCTCTCTTCAGAAAATCTTATTTTGTGTTAGTAGAAAACATTAGAGAATAACATGTTTAAAAAATTGCTATTATAAGGATATTGATTTATTTAATTATTTAGTCAATAATAATGATCGCCTCCCAGGCAAGAACGCAAGAGGGCTTTTCTGGACTTGCTGCTGGAGGTTTCGGAGGAGGGAGGGTTGGGTTTAGGTAATTACTAATAGTTCTTTTCCAATGTTCGCCTCTCAGGCAAGAAGCGCAAGAGAGCGTTCCTGGACCTGCTGCCGGAGGCTTCGGAGGAGGGCGGGTAGGGTTTGGGTAATTACTAATAGTGCTTTTCCAATGTTCGCATCTCAGGCAAGAAGCGCAAGGGAGCGTTCCTGGACCTGCTGCTGGAGGCTTCGGAGAAGGGCGGGTAGGGTTTAGATAATTACTACTAGTGCTTTTCCAATGTTCGCCTCACAGGCAAGAAGCGCAAGAGGGCGTTACGGAACCTACTGCTGGAGGCTTCGGAGGAGGGCGGGTAGGGTTTAGGTAATTACTAATAGAGCTTTTCCAATGTTCGCCTCCCAGGCAAGAAGCGCAAGAGGGCGTTACGGAACCTACTGCTGGAGGCTTCGGAGGAGGGCGAGTAGGGTTTAGGTAATTACTACTAGTGCTTTTCCAATGTTCGCCTCACAGGCAAGAAGCGCAAGGGAGCGTTCCTGGACCTGCTGCTGGAGGCTTCGGAGGAGGCGGGTAGGGTTTAGGTAATTACTATAAGTGCTTTTCCAATGTTCGCCTCACATGCAAGAAGCGCAAGAGGGCGTTACGGGACCTATTGCTGGAGTCTTCGGAGGATGGCGGGTAGGGTTTAGGTAATTACTAATAGTGCTTTTCCAATGTTCGCCTCTCAGGCAAGAAGCGCAAGGGAGCGTTCCTGGACCTGCTGCTAGAGGCTTCGGAGGAGGGCGGTAATTACTACTAGTGCTTTTACAATGTTCGCCTCACAGGCAAGAAGCGCAAGAGGGCGTTACGGGACCTACTGCTGGAGTCTTCGGAGGATGGCGGGTAGGGTTTAGGTAATTACTAATAGTGCTTTTCCAATGTTCGCCTCTCAGGCAAGAAGCGCAAGAGAGCGTTCCTGGACCTGCTGCTGGAGGCTTCGGAGGAGGGCGGGTAGGGTTTAGGTAATTACTACTAGTGCTTTTCCAATGTTCGCCTCACAGGCAAGAAGCGCAAGAGAGCGTTCCTGGACCTACTGCTGGAGGCTTCGGAGGAGGGCGGGTAGGGTTTAGGTAATTACTACTAGTGCTTTTACAATGTTCGCCTCACAGGCAAGAAGCGCAAGAGGGCGTTACGGGACCTACTGCTGGAGTCTTCGGAGGAGGGCGGGTAGGGTTTAGGTAATTACTACTAGTGCTTTTCCAATGTTCGCCTCACAGGCAAGAAGCGCAAGAGAGCGTTCCTGGACCTGCTGCCGGAGGCTTCGGAGGAGGGCGGGTAGGGTTTAGGTAATTACTAATAGTGCTTTTCCAATGTTCGCTTCTCAGGCAAGAAGCGCAAGAGAGCGTTCCTGGACCTGCTGCTGGAGGCTTCGGAGGAGGGCGGGTAGGGTTTAGGTAATTACTAATAGTGCTTTTCCAATGTTCGCTTCTCAGGCAAGAAGCGCAAGAGAGCGTTCCTGGACCTGCTGCTGGAGGCTTCGGAGGAGGGCGGGGTAGGGTTTAGGTAATTACTACTAGTGCTTTTACAATGTTCGCCTACTGCACTGCACTGCACTGCACTGCACTGCACTGCACTGCAGAGCACTTTATCAAAATATTAACTGTTCAATACTTTTTACTGTAGACTACGCATAATTATACATTTTATTTTTCAATGGAATGAATTCTACATTTTTTAAATGCCCTTATAAACATGCCTGGACTAAAAATGTTGCTTCATTTCTAATTCTAGAGCTTCAGAGCTTACTCTTGCCCGAATGCTTCGACCTTGGCTGTACTCCGATTTCATTTATTCGCTAACGCCGAACGGAAAGAAATACAAAAAGTGTCTCAATATACTTCACTCTTTCACCAATAAGGTAAGATGTTTTGTCACTGATAAGTGCAAATGAAGTAAGGTAGCTCGGACAGTAAACTGCTAAATATGAAGTCTTTTCTAAACTACCGTTACGGATCGTACGTCCAAAACATTCGTATATAAACCCTAGTGAAATACCATCCCAATTAAACAACCACCCATCTCAACGACCGATTTTTCTTGGAACAGACACTGAAACAAACTTTTATATGCAAATGATACCCTTTTTAATAGACCACATCTCTCCTCGACCACCGGCTAGCCACTTAGTAGCACTTTTATTAATTGAACCCTTTTAAGAGACTTTTTTCAGAAAATTTGTAAGAATACAATACAATACACTGAATTTTCTGTAGTTAAAATGAAAAATGGCACGTTGAAAGCAGTATTCGCGCGGCTCGTCCTGAGCCTCAGCTATATTCTCGAGAGAAGCGCCGGCAGGCGCAGGGCGAGGGGAGCGGGAGTCCGAGAATCAAGCTCCAATAAATTGTGGGCACTGATATGGTATCGTGACTCCATGCTCCATTTCGGTTTAATTCCTTCTAACGAGACGGCGGATATGAAAGTGACCAAATTCTTTGTGAGTTTCAATCCTTCTAGGCAAGTTAATTATTTGAATTAAGAAAGCCTTCCTTTTTTTGTTTCCTGAAATAACATCTGGGGTGGTGGATTATATCGCAAGACAGGGTTAACAACTTGGGGTGTAATCAGAGTGTGTGGTTTGCGTCCGGAATCTGAGCTCTCCCCCGTGATCCATCGCTTGATGTTTGATTTGATAAGAAAAGCGAGGTTTTGAGTTCCTAATAGAATTTGCCATGCTTACTGAAAAATCAAATTGAGTCTTCATTAGAAAATGGAGGTGTGTAGACAACTATTAGGAAAAATAAAACTGGAAATGATTTAAACCTTTATTTTTACCCAAGACGAGTTATCAATATTTTAATATACATTTAAAAGGTAGTAAATAATTCTAAAGTATTTACATCAAAAGATAAAATAAAATGTAGTCAACATATTTCATTTTTCATACTTCCTGCTCATGCTCAAAAAACGTGCTATAAACATCCGATGTCTAATGATAATAATAGATCATATTTGTACCAAAAAAAGTTTTCCATATTGAGCAATCACTCTCTAAAATATCACGTGTTATACGGAACAACAGTGGTCGCTTAATGCAGGTTTCCCTGTAACTGAATTGCATGTTATGTCAGGCTATAGCCTGACAACTTACAAGAAAAAAGCAACATGGCGTCCCTTACGTCAGGAGACGTGGCGAAGCCATCCCCCACTGCTCTCAAAGGGGGAGTTCAGTTAAATTCAAGGTCCGCGTACAACGATAACTGATTCGTTCTTGCGACTTATTTCTGACGTTTCAACACTCTAGGGTTCGGGACGTCCGTTAAGGCCAGGCATCTTGTCCCCGCCCGCTCAGGCCGCAACGGCCGCGGCGGTTCCTCCTCCTCGGACGGAGAAGTTGAGCGTCCAAGACGGCATATTCCCCTCCGCCACTTTTCGCAAATGGGCAGTCTAGATTTTTTTCTAAGTTGTCGAGCTATAGCTGCTTCCATTAGGCACGTCGTGCTGTTAAGTCACTTGCATGAACTGTCAATCTGAAATACCATATTCTGTGTATTTTTCAGGTTATCAATGAAAGAAAACAGAGTTTCAAGAAAAAACAATATGTAGAAGAGGAATCTGATGTACTTGGTAAGCAAAAACATTGAGGGTGTCGGTATTCTTGGTAAAATTTAGAGGACTACGGTAACAAGAAGCTAAAACGATAATAAATATTGTTGTATTGGGATGCTCTCTTCAGAAAATCTTATTTTGTGTTAGTAGAAAACATTAGAGAATAACATGTTTAAAAAATTGCTATTATAAGGATATTGATTTATTTAATTATTTAGTCAATAATAATGATCGCCTCCCAGGCAAGAACGCAAGAGGGCTTTTCTGGACTTGCTGCTGGAGGTTTCGGAGGAGGGAGGGTTGGGTTTAGGTAATTACTAATAGTTCTTTTCCAATGTTCGCCTCTCAGGCAAGAAGCGCAAGAGAGCGTTCCTGGACCTGCTGCCGGAGGCTTCGGAGGAGGGCGGGTAGGGTTTGGGTAATTACTAATAGTGCTTTTCCAATGTTCGCCTCTCAGGCAAGAAGCGCAAGGGAGCGTTCCTGGACCTGCTGCTGGAGGCTTCGGAGAAGGGCGGGTAGGGTTTAGATAATTACTACTAGTGCTTTTCCAATGTTCGCCTCACAGGCAAGAAGCGCAAGAGGGCGTTACGGAACCTACTGCTGGAGGCTTCGGAGGAGGGCGGGTAGGGTTTAGGTAATTACTAATAGAGCTTTTCCAATGTTCGCCTCCCAGGCAAGAAGCGCAAGAGGGCGTTACGGAACCTACTGCTGGAGGCTTCGGAGGAGGGCGAGTAGGGTTTAGGTAATTACTAC
This sequence comes from Teleogryllus occipitalis, assembly GCA_011170035.1. Lineage (NCBI taxonomy): Eukaryota > Metazoa > Arthropoda > Insecta > Orthoptera > Gryllidae > Teleogryllus > Teleogryllus occipitalis. The sequence continues at coordinate 204,963 of BLKR01001283.1, forward strand.
TAGTGCTTTTCCAATGTTCGCCTCACAGGCAAGAAGCGCAAGGGAGCGTTCCTGGACCTGCTGCTGGAGGCTTCGGAGGAGGCGGGTAGGGTTTAGGTAATTACTATAAGTGCTTTTCCAATGTTCGCCTCACATGCAAGAAGCGCAAGAGGGCGTTACGGGACCTATGCTGGAGTCTTCGGAGGATGGCGGGTAGGGTTTAGGTAATTACTAATAGTGCTTTTCCAATGTTCGCCTCTCAGGCAAGAAGCGCAAGAGGAGCATTCCTGGACCTGCTGCTGGAGGCTTCGGAGGAAGGGTTCGGGTTAGGGTTTGGAGGTAAGGTTTACTAATAGTGCTTTTCCAATGTTCGCCTCTCAGGCAAGAGAGCGTTCCTGGACCTGCTGCTGGAGGCTTCGGAGGAGGGCGGGTAGGGTTTAGGTAATTACTAATAGTGCTTTTCCAATGTTCGCCTCACAGGCAAGAAGCGCAAGAGAGCGTTCCTGGACCTGCTGCTGGAGGCTTCGGAGGAGGGCGGGTAGGGTTTAGGTAATTACTAATAGTGCTTTTCCAATGTTCGCTTCTCAGGCAAGAAGCGCAAGAGAGCGTTCCTGGACCTGCTGCTGGAGGCTTCGGAGGAGGGCGGGTAGGGTTTAGGTAATTACTAATAGTGCTTTTCCAATGTTCGCCTCTCAGGCAAGAAGCGCAAGAGAGCGTTCTTGGACCTGCTGCTGGTGGCTTCGGAGGAGGGCGGGTAGGGTTTAGGTAATTACTAATAGTGCTTTTCCAATGTTCGCCTCTCAGGCAAGAAGCGCAAGAGAGCGTTCCTGGACCTGCTGCTGGAGGCTTCGGAGGATGGCGGGTAGGGTTTAGGTAATTACTAATAGTGCTTTTCCAATGTTCGCCTCTCAGGCAAGAAGCGCAAGAGAGCGTTCCTGGACCTGCTGCTGGAGGCTTCGGAGGAGGGCGGGTAGGGTTTAGGTAATTACTAATAGTGCTTTTCCAATGTTCGCTTCTCAGGCAAGAAGCGCAAGAGCGTTCCTGGACCTGCTGCTGGAGGCTTCGGAGGAGGGCGGGTAGGGTTTAGGTAATTACTAATAGTGCTTTTTCCAATGTTCGCCTCACAGGCAAGAAGCGCAAGAGAGCGTTCCTGGACCTGCTGCTGGAGGCTTCGGAGGAGGGCGGGTGCTGGCCTCACAGTTTACTGCTGGAGTCTTCGAGGATGGCGGGTAGGGTTTAGGTAATTACTAATAGTGCTTTTCCAATGTTCGCCTCTCAGGCAAGAAGCGCAAGAGAGCGTTCCTGGACCTGCTGCTGGAGGCTTCGGAGGAGGGCGGGTAGGGTTTAGGTAATTACTAATAGTGCTTTTCCAATGTTCGCCTCTCAGGCAAGAAGCGCAAGAGAGCGTTCCTGGACCTGCTGCTGGAGGCTTCGGAGGAGGGCGGGTAGGGTTTAGGTAATTACTAATAGTGCTTTTCCAATGTTCGCCTCTCAGGCAAGAAGCGCAAGAGAGCGTTCCTGGACCTGCTGCTGGAGGCTTCGGAGGAGGGCGGGTAGGGTTTAGGTAATTACTAATAGTGCTTTTCCAATGTTCGCTTCTCAGGCAAGAAGCGCAAGAGAGCGTTCCTGGACCTGCTGCTGGAGGCTTCGGAGGAGGGCGGGTAGGGTTTAGGTAATTACTAATAGTGCTTTTCCAATGTTCGCCTCTCAGGCAAGAAGTGCAAGAGGGCGTTCCTGGACCTGCTACTGGAGGCATCAGAAGAGGCCGGATTGGGTTTACGAAATTTCTAATAGTGCTTTTCCAATGCTCGCCTCTCAGGCAAGAAGCGCAAGAGGGCGTTCCTGGACCTGCTGCTGGAAGCTTCGGAGGAGGGCGGGCGGCTGTCGGACGAGGAGATACGAGAGGAGGTGGACACGTTCATGTTCGAGGTGCAGTTATCATTTTCGTACTTACAAATAATTTAAAAATTGTGCTAACCAGCCACGGGTCTTATCCCTTATCATAACGAGTCTGTCCGACGCACGCGATCGGTGAAGGAAACGTAGAACGAGTGCGGCAACGAGGACAATCTTATTTCGTAGTTGAAATGAAATTGACGCATTTTAGTTAATTAAGAAAGTGTTTTGGCGTATAATGCGTTGGAAATTGTATATTGGACAGTGTCAAAGATGTTTTTTGTTTGTTTGGGCCGAAGACCCACGACATGAACTTTGACGGCTGTAGCGGGGTAACCAGGGAAAAGTGTTCGAGAAAAAAGAACATTGGAATAAAATGCTTAGGAAATTAAGAGTTGGATAGAATGGCCCTGCGTGGTCTGCCACTCCGCCAGGGGGTACTGCGAGGGGGCGTTAACCCCGGGGTGGCACCTAAGCTTTTCGCTTTCATCCTCATTCCCCGCCAGCGCACAAGTACTCCGGCAGGCTGGTATCCGGATCCCGCAAGAACGCAGTTTGCGCAACCTCCCAACCCAATGCCTAGGTCTGGCCGCTCGAACAGCTCGGTGCTCCTAGCTATCCAGGCTAGTACCGGAGTCGAAACAATACGCCACTCACATGCGCCGGGACAAGTCTTTTCTCTTTGCCCAGGGTATCAGGACGCTGCCTGGACGTCTAATGATGTGAGTACTGACAGAACCTGGGGAAGAGGACAAGCGGGGTATCTTTGTGTCCGTCGGACTTTTATATGTGGAATCCGGAGCATTCCGATAAACGTCCATCGCCAAAACCTGCCCAACGATAGGCGCGCCAGGGGCCTAACGGGTGAATTACCGGGCAAGGCCCGGCAACACGGAGCTTAGCATCGCCTACTCACTGCCTCGACCTTGAAACTAACGACGTGAACAGATTGGAGGATGTTTTCTGTTAATCGCGCACGCCGAAGATTCGTGCCCAATCATAAATTGGCCACGCGTAGAGAAGCGTCTTCGGGCTTTAAAGTATGAGGTTATAAATATCACTCTATTCCGCTCGAGGTTCCGTTCCCATTCCCCTTGCAGCAATCATGTTCGCGCGGAGCCGGTTTGCTCTCGTTTGTAACGATATGGGAGAAGACCTCAACGAATGTTTTTTTACTTATCTGAAAAATTGAAAATTCTTTTAGTTTCCAAAATAGTTATGTGAAAACTTGATTGCGAATATACTGCTTAATTGTATTGATTGATAATAAACATTGATTGCAGGGCCACGATACCACATCCGCCAGTCTTTGTTGGACACTTCTTCTTCTGGGCAATCATCCTGACATCCAGGTGAGCGCATTGTGAGCGTTGGAACATCACGTCACATTTTTGAGAAATAGCATGCTTCGCCCGTCTCCCCACCTGCGAGAGAGTACAAAAGTTGCGGCAATAATTCCGAGGTCACCATTATCGTTTTTTTTTCATTTCTGGAGGTGGCAACTCATCCTCTGATTCACTAGACATTTAAAACCAAAGAATTGGCCGGTTTTTAGTGAGAAACACGCAGCAGCAACATATAACACAAAATAACTTGCGTTCTGATCTTAACGTCAGTCAAATGTTTGCTCTACCACTACCACGGTGCTAGTCAAATAGGTTCAAAGTGAAATTAGAATCCAATTTATTTGAAATAATATTTCACGTAAAAATTACTGATAATAAAAGAAATTAAAACTGACGAACATAATATAATATTAAATGCAATTTAAATGCACACAATCGAACAACACGTTTATGATAACGATTCTCAATGATTAATGACGTGTCAATACTTGGTTTGTGAACTTCTCTGTGATTGGTCAAGAACCTGTATCAAATGAAATCTGAATTGTAATGAGTATCATTAAGCAACGGGTTACAGCCATCCAATGATAGAATTATACAATTGGAGTAGAAAAACGTAGTACCATTATGTATCGCCATGAAGAAAGGAAGTCAATAAATTAATTGACACAATATAAAAGGACGTTCGATGATGACAAACAGTTTTTGCACAAATGTTTCAAATATCAGGACTCAAGGACCTAGCTAAATCAGACATTGCTTTTTCGCAGATGGACTTATTGTCCCCTTGTCTATCAGGTCCAGTTTCACGATATACGGGCAGCTTACCGCAATCATGCATTCATACTCGTTAATGGTTTATCTTCCATTGATGAAGTGGCGTGCAGGTTTCATGATATTAGGGTTTCCAAGTAATTTTGAATTCACTCTGTGCAGTGTATGCACTACTTACTTACATAATTTTCCATGCCCTGAAATCCATAGAGTCGGTGTCATTGCGGCAAGTAGTTCTCTGCTCTCATTCTCCGAGCTCTCTTCAAGCTATCACCCTTTCTCCTTCAGACTACTTAATGGCACATTGAACAATACAGCATCTAATTGATAGTTTATTGCCTCGCCCTGCGATCTAGAACTTAGCTGGAATACGGGTCATGTGTGAATCGGAGGTTGGTCATTGATATTCCCACTGATTGCTCCGCAGATTTAAAGGTAGTTCTGAAACGCTCAGTACTCAGTGCATGGCCGACCGAGTGTCACAATGCCACTTTTATATGATTAAAGATTGTGTAAAACCCTGGTCTTTGTCATCCCGTGCTGCTAGGCGTGGAAAAGTAATTTTAACGTATCTTCAGGTCGGCCATTTCCACTTTTCGCATGGATTCCTTATTCGAGGTGAACCTCCCCTCATCTGCGACACATGTAAGACGGAATTCTCTGTGGGACATATCCTACATTGGGTGATGTTAAATGGGAAGTGACGCAGAAGCAACTCTCTACGAGAGGTGCTCGGCAACGAATCCGCAATCTCTTCTTTTTTCAGCGGGAAAGTGGACTTTACCATTGGTTTGAGAGTATGTAGCCAGGATTTATGTGGTTTTGATTACGATTGTTAATTCTGTGATTGTAAGAAGCAAAGACGAACTTTTGAAAGAACCCAAGAATAAAACCTAGCATTGTCAATTGCATATTCTAGCATTGCATTTTCAATTTCATTAAAAAATAATTGTTAAAAAATAAGCATTTGCCCTTCTGGCAATGCCGCGTCAAAGGTAATTCACATATGTTGTGAATATCATTTGGCTCTTACTGTTCCTTTTAATGTTCTCCGACCCAGATCTGTCCACACCTGAGGTGCCCATGCCTGGGCGCATGAACCCTTTATACACGGGGCACGTTGCTATTACACCGCCTGACGAATGGCCTGGCGCCCGGGCCCATCACAGTATGTAGTTTTGTTGCAGTTTGTAGTAACAGTATGTAGTTTTGTTGCAGTTTGTAGTAACAGTGTGTAGTTTGTGTTGAAGTTTGCAGTCACAGTATATATTTTGTATTTCAGTTTGTAGTCCCAATTTCTAATTTGGTTGCCATCACAGTATTGTTATTGCTTGTGGCATTGTTATCATCATAGTATGTAGTTTGAGTTGGAGTTTGTGCTCATTGCAGCTTTGCACCAAATGATCATCAGAACAATTGTTTTCTTGCAGGAACGAGTGTTTGAGGAACAGTCCGAGATATTCCACGGTTCTGACAGATTACCAACGACGCAGGATGTAGCAGAAATGAAATATTTGGAACGGGTGATAAAGGAATCTTTGAGGCTGTATCCTAGTGTCCCTTTTATTGGTCGAGCTTTGACCGAAGACGTTCAAGTTGGTAAGTGAAATTCTATCGGGGAGAGTATATTTACAGATCGGTTTATGTATATTACCTATTCTTTGGGGGTCAAATATAGTAAGCCATTTCTGAGGCACATTTGAAGGATCTTACGAGGAGCTTAAGTTGAATATTGTGAAACATTTATAACGTTTACCATACTCTTTTCGTTTTTTCATTACGATTAAATTCAGAACTCTCATATCATATTTCTTCGTGTTATTAATGTAATAACACCAATAAATTGAAGACCCAAGTCTAATTTCTTTCTTGCTGATGTCAAAAATTGGCATTTAAGAATTTTCACTTAGAACAATTCCGTACTCATTGTCAAAGTATGTTATTGTAGACAACGTCAATACGCACTTTACCATTACTAATGTGCCACTATGAAAATCCTAATTCGTATTTATAAGAACGTTATTACGTGCCTTTCAATTTGCAATTATAGTTTCGTATTTATATACCTTGACAAAGGACATCTTGTGTTGTAGGAGAGTACATTTTACCACAAGGCTCTCAAGCAACTGTCCACATCTACCACGCCCACCGCAACCCGAAGTACTTCCCCAACCCCGACGAGTTCAACCCTGACAATTTCCTGCCAGAGAAAGTGCAGGGCCGCCACCCGTACGCATATATTCCCTTCAGCGCTGGATCTAGGAACTGCATTGGTACGTACTATATTGTTAATCAATTAATTTAGTAATTACTTCAATTTCCTCAGGAATGTTAGAAATGTCCATTATGTAGGATATTGATAGCTTAAATATTTTTTTAAAAATTATCCTTACCTATTAGATCAATTTGTCATTTTCATTAGATCAATTGGTCGTGATCATAAACATATCAATTTTGGAGAAAATCCTCTGTATGTTTAGACGGTAGTGTTTCGCCGTTAATCTTATTTTTAGGTATCAAGGACCAACAAAATATGGGTTCTGACTTCACGACGTGATATAAATAATACGCAAAATAGTAAAGTATAACGAAATAGAGAAACAAGATTTATCCAATTTTTCGTCGCCAGGGTCTCGCAGAAAGTGTTTTCTGTCAAAAATTCGCCGTTTTCGACGCACGATTAGAATACTTTCTCTTCTTACGAAGGGCGAGAAAGTAAAAGGAACGGCTCTAACACGCATCCAAGCGACGCCGATCCATAAATCTCGTCGGATAGGAAGCCATCAATTCGAACTCTGTGCCTGACCGCGGAGAAATTCTGTAATCCAGGTGATAACTCGCTGGCCTACTTCCCATTCGATAATAATTAAAGGGCTTGCTAGAACAAGGGGCTATCCCACATTCTACGAGTTCTGAGATATTGAGGGTTTTACTAGAACTTTCATAATATAACTCTGTACATTTTTAAAACATTTAAGCACAGTTCATTTGCATATAACTCCACACTGGATTTAAATAACACATTACATTACAATAATATTTGAAGTGATTTTTAACGCTAATAACTCAATTTCACAAAGAATGTGGGATAGCCCCGTGTTCTACTGAGTCCTTCAATGTTATTACGAAGTCTGTCGTGAGGAACTAACTCGAAAGCTTTAGAAAAGTTTCAAATATTTCTCCTTGGTCGAGTGAATCGGCAATGTCTTGAAAAATGATAGCTAGCGGACTTTCGTAAGGGTAACTTAGTTTAAATCCGTGTTAGTATTTATCTAGGAGCTTATTCTCGTTCTATATATGTCGCAAAGAGTCGACAATTTGATAATCTAACAGTTTACATACTATCGATATTCAGCTGATTGGTCTGTAATTAGATATGGGAATGATCTCCACCTTTGTAAATAGGAAACACTGTAGATTTTTTCCAGTCGTTAGGAACATTACCATTATTTATAGTAACTTAGTAGAATTCTCAGAAGGTACGGAATCATGGCGTTTCCTCCCAATCTTACAATTTCCTCGAGAATCCCATCAGGTTCCACGGATATCCGCGTGACAAAACAGCGATTTGCTTCCTTAGTAACTTAATATATGTTGTAAAAAGTCTACCCTTGGCATGTTTTAATGAGCAAATATTAACTACCGAATCATTCTTGGAATACGAAGTACCAAATTAAGAGCGTTTGCTTTCTCCAATACGTTGCAAATGGATCTCTCGCCGCCTATTTCGAAGGCAGTTGTATTTTTTCCCCCGGCGTCTTTTCATATACTTGTAAAATTCCACCCAGCGTTTCTCCTTATTATGTAAAGCCGAGTTTAGAAATTCTTCTAGTGCAATATTTTTCACCTCTAAAAGCTCTTTTGCCAGAACGCGAATATTTTCCTGATAATTTGTTTCTGTCTTTATCATATTATGTTTTTTCAGTCGCCTAATATGTATGTTATAATATTCGGGATCCGGATTATTTTTAATATTTTATACGCAACAAAACGCTCAATGCTCTCTAGAACAATGGAATTGAAGTTCTTCCATATTTCCTCTACACTAGGGCCAATTCCCGTCCAACGAGTGTATTTTTTACGAAAAAAGACCCGTAATCTGGGTACATTAGTTTTACGGAAAATTAGTCATCATTTCCGCTACAAATTATTGCATTTAACGCCCCATTCCATTTTCAAGAAGATATTACTGTTGTCACTTACGGCCGAAAAATTTTCACAGGAAAAAGTGTTCTGAGCGAACACGAATATGTCCAGAATTGCGTGCTCTCCCTTATGGTCCTCGACTGCTTGCCTATTTGCGCAGTCCCAAACAAATCTATTGTCGAACATTTGTGCTACGCTAATCCCATCAGTGACACCAGCCCACTGGTTTCAGGGGCGATCAGAAGGGGGCGGGGTCAGCTAGGGCAACTTGTCCCTAGCCCCAACTTAATTGGGACCCGATTTTTTAATTTAAAAGAAATAAAAAAATATTCATCTCTAACCCAAATTTAACGCCTTAAGTTATTTCTGATGCATGGAGAAATTACTTCTATTAATGAATGGGAAATCTGTTTATGAGGGGGAAATGAGCCTCGTGGGTCAACTAGGGAATTCTATAGACCGGCTGGTCTTATCGGTAGTTTTCCGCGTTTTCTTCGATCAACACCAGACGAATGCCGGAACAGTACCCTGACAAACGGGCCACGGACCGCACGTGTTCTTTCCTTCCTCTTCCTTGTCCTATCCTCCCTCCTTACATACACACACACACTAAAAAGCACTACACTACCACACATGCCGGGTGACCAGTCGGTAGTTTAGAGTTTGTCCAGGCTGGGGTAGTGCCCCGCTGGTGGGAGAGGTGCGCCACGGCGGGGACTCACCCGACCAAGATTCATCTTGACGCCACCAAAAAGTAATGCACGCCACGCGGACTGCCCAGCTGCCGATGCGGGCCCAGTGCACCTATCTTGATACCTTCATCTATTTCCCCTTTTATCCCTTTTATACTCAGCAATCCCAAGACACGTCCGCTCGCTGCATCGTTCAGACACCTTCTCATACTATACTCTATACACTAATGTACATATTATATACTTATTATCTCTTGAATCAACCGTTAATGAAAGTAATCTGGTACTTCCTCTGGAGTACTCAATTTGAAAATGAGTCTACCTTGAAACCAGTGGCGTTTTCTCACAGCAGGGAAGGGAGAAACGTCCTCTTCACTTATTTTTGCCATTTTAATGTAATATCCAAATTGTATATTTTCTGAGGAGTTTGAGAGAAAACACACAGTTATTGAGTTGGTAACTGAGAACATTTATTTTGATAGTTTTTAACCTCTGCGCACTTTTGAGCTTCATGAAAACGATCGCAATAAATCGAAGTCGCTCCGAGACTGAACTCTTGTCCTTTCCTCACCTCGCAGCGCTCCTGCGACGAGAAAAGGAAAACTTTTAATGGAGATATGTAGCAGAAAGGGGGAATTTCCTCCTTTGAACTGTCAACGGACGACTATTGTCTTCTTTTGAACCAAGAGAGAGTCATAGACAGTCGTGTAACGATCTGGTAGGCAAGACATGGGCAGAGCAGCACATTTCAAATGCTGTTGTACTGCAGGTCAGAAGTTAGCGCTGCTGGAGGAGAAGACTGTGCTGTCGTCTGTATTTCGAATGCTTTGTGCTGCAGGCCAGAAGTCCACGCCGCTGGGGGAGAAGTCAGTGCTGGCGTTTGTATTTCGAATGCTTTGTGCTGCAGGTCAGACGTTCACGCTGCCGGAAGAGAAGACGGATGTGTCGATTGTATTTCGAATTCTTTGTGTTGCAGGCCAGAAGTTCGCGCTGCTGGAGAAGAAGACGGTGCTGTTGTCTGTATTTAGAATTTTTTTGTGCTGCAGGTCAGAAGTTCGCGCTGCTGGAGGAGAAGACGGTGCTGTCGGCGGTGATTCGCCGCTTCCGAGTCCGCGCCCTTGACCGCCCCTCCGACATCACGCTGGTGGCGGAGCTGGTGCTACGGCCCCTGAACGGCATTCGCCTGGTGCTGGAACGGCGGTGATCGCTCCTTCTGCCATGCGCATCGAGCACGAAGAAAATACGAGCTACCGAAAGATTCATTAATGACATATCTGCAGAGTATTGTTTTACGCACAAGGATTTCTCGTAGGATAGCGTTTTTTAACACAATTTACAAGGAAAATCATACTCTCAAGATAAATTCTTGCCGTAGAAACGAGTAATTTGGCGCACGTTTTGCGTATAATACATCTTAGTGGTCGGTAATGACCTAATGTTGACGCTATCTTAAATAACCAATAAAACGTCTTAACACGACGTGAGCGAAACATTTCTGAGCTGTTTTGTAAAATTATTTCCTCCGAGGTAGATTGGCGCGATTTCGTTTGTCTATGGTATGTCAGTGAACCAAGACGCGAAGACGAAAGACACTTGCGAAACATTGCCATGTTTCGCTATTAGAATGAAAACGCGGAAAATAAGGACAGTTTGCTCAAAGCGTAGGGGAAGTAGACAGGTTTGCTGCGATGTACAAGAATATGCTGCTAACTTATGCATACTATAGAATATTTGAATGTAATACCATTTTATAATACGTAATCAATTCCTTTTCTTATGTAAACGATGATTGTGATAAATGCCCGGCCAACGGCGGGTACTATCGACATGGACATACTTTGAAAAAAAATTGAAATGATATTCCTAAAATATCGTAGACAGTGCAAATTGGTTTGTAAATCTTTTTTTAAAAGAGCCGGGATATTATATTTATGAAGAGATTGGTTGTCTGAAAATTTAAAAGTTTATTTCAATGGGAACTCTCGTTGAATTTTGTGTTTAGTATTTTGACGTTATAATGGGGTTGATTAGAATCTTTTTATTTCAAGAACAATTTTAGATGATAAACGTTCGAGCACTCGCCAATAGCAAAAACGAAATAATGAAATTGTAATGATCAAAACTCGCACACGAAGAGTTTAAGAAATGTAAAGTTTTTTAGACTCATAACTAGAATTTAAAAAGAGTAAAGTTACATTAAAAGGATCCACAATACAAAATCGTACTAATGACAAGCCAATAACCAAACTTCTGGAGATGTGCATAATACACTTTGCCTTGTTACCGTAAGTCGAGCAGTTGTTCAAGATTCAGGAGACCTGGAGAGGCGGGAATTTATTCATTTATTAGCGATGTAAAGAACTGCAGCCGTTTTGGTTTCTGCAGTATAGGCAAGACCTATCTTAAATAACTAAACTGAAAGTAACTTCTGTAACTAATCGCCAAGCCAGTTCGTCCTCCTCCGCTGCGGCATCGCCCTTACATACTCGGGTGCGCGGGGGCTCGCCGGCGGTGCCGCGTGGGCGTGCGCGCTAGGCCTCACACGCCCCCGCGCAAATCGCCTTGGATTCATTAGATACAAATCTATAGAGGAATTGCTAATTTTACCGAACGGAAAGCCTTTAATGTCTGTCATTGTGTAATTGCAGTATATTTTCTCATCCAAACAAATTTCTTTACTTACGTGCGTTAATATATTTTTGTAAACCCTCTTTATTAAAATGCATCTCAAGATTGCATTAAATAATTTCAAAACTGACATTTTATGACATTCATTACGCCATACCATTTTGCAGATTTGTACAACAACTGCCTTTATTCCTTCCATTGATTCCAAAGTTCCTTCACAAGAAATTTTAAGTAATTAGATAATAGATTTCTTTTACAGCGTTTATATTCTCTTAACAGCGACATCAGAATTGGAAGGCAGGAAGGGAAGACATTAGAAATATCGAAATTAGTCTAAAAATGCTAAACAGTTTCCTGGTCGCAATGTTGTTAGAAGTGTATTTAATGAATGAAGGTTTCACAAATGAAGTAGTAATAGGGGCATGAGCATTAAACCAATAGTTCCTAGCCCTTTCCCCGTCCGGGCACCGCCCATGCTCCCGGGAGAGGTCGCGCCGTTGTTTGCCTCACTCGTCAGTTTCGCCGAAAAGAAAAGAAACGTCGCTACGCCCAGCCTCGTAGGCAGTCGCCGCGCCGGTGTCAGCTGGGGCAGTCGGATTGAATTTCGCGCATTTCAACTCGATTTTCTTGAATACAATTTTTGTTTCGAAAAAACTGCATGTGCCATTCTTCATGAAGATTAACGTAGAATCTGGGGTATTTTTTGAAAACAGGAGCTTCTGGACACCTGTATACAAGAAATGATAAATACGCAAATGAAAGTGAGTCAAATTAAATGTACGAAAAATTGAAAATATGACAATGAATTACAAAAAAAAATGTTAAGTACTATATAAGATGCGTTTGCAAATTGGGTCGTACTGGCCTTGGAGTTTTTGGGCGGAAAACGAAATTTCTGCGGCTTCTCGGAAGGGCGAGTCTTTTAAGAGGACAGAGGGACGGTCGGAAAGGGGGGTGGGGAGGAGGAGGGGGTGGGCCTCGGGGTGGAGGGAGAGGTGCGCATATTAGGACAATTTTAGCAGCGGTGACGAGAGAGTTCAGGGCTTTGCTCATTATGGCAAATTACAATTTGGTTGTGCAGGTTATGTATATGAATGGTTTCTAATTTTAGACTGTGCCAGTATCTATTTTCAATTTCTAGATTACATAATATGGAAATGAGTGTTAATAGAATGTATATTTATTTTGTGTTAGGTGTAATGCAGAGTGTGTGTGTGTGTGCGCGCGCGTGTGTGTGTGTGTGTGTGCGCGCGCGTGTGTGCGTGCGCGCGCGCGCGTGTGTGTGCGTGCGTGCGCGCGCGCGCGCGCGTGTGTGTGCGTGCGTGCGCGTGTGTGCGCGTGCGCGCGCGTGTGTGTGCGCGTGCGTGTGTGTGCGCGTGTGTATTTTTCCAAGTGTGTTTATGTTGATTCTCTGTGTGAATTTTTAGGTGGTTTGCCCTATGTATGTGACGTTGCAATTAAGGGTGTGGACCCTATATAAGGAGGAGGGTGGGATTGGGTCTGTAGTGCTTTCTGATACGTGTGCACAATGCGAAAAGTAGCGTTGAGAACGAATTTTTTGAGTGCGGTGGCTATTTTAAGAGAAAGAGGTCCTACACACTGGAACGTGAGATACGTGACCGTAATGTTCTCTTCAATCCGAGGAAGGGTAGGATGTTTGCAGATGTTGAGTGTTTTTTTAAAATTAATTTGTCCATGAGATTACTATCACATCCGTTCATTCTGTATATAAGTTTAATGGTGTTTATTTCTTCTTTGTATTTTCTGGAGACATGGGCATGGAAATTAAACGATGTATAGACGGGTGCGTGTTTGTGTCGGAGAGTAATGTGAAATGTTGTATATGATTGTCTGTGTGGATGGGTTGTCTGAGTGTATTGAAATCGTGATGATCATATACTAGTATAGTGGTAATATCAAGAATTTAAAAATATGTGGTCGCTTTCTATTTCAGTAGTGAATTTTATGTTGAGGTATTAGCAGTTGGTTTTGTGCAAATATGTGAGTTGTCTGGTGGTTCCCATCCAAGGAGTCAACACATCGTCTTAGGTTTTTTAGAAGCGGATGTCCAGAAGAAAATTATGTCTTTTCCCAGTTGTCCATGATTATATCACCTAAGAAAGGTGAAAAGGGTAAGTCCATGGATAATCCAGAATCTTGACTGTAAAATGTGTCCTTGACATTAAAATCGTTTGCATCTATGCAATATGGAATTACGTTGAACAGTGCAGTTTCGATGTCGACACATTGAGTAAGAGGTTTACAACACAAGTTTAGCGTTAGTGGAGACTGGAAATTGGGCAGTGGGGATGTTTGTCAATATCTTATTGCTTTACTCAAAATCGCTAGAGGCGACCGCTTACTGCAGGTCAATCTACGAAATGTGCCTGGAAACTGGAGACAAATGGCCGCATAAAAGGTTTATTGACATTATTTAGACAAAATCAATCAGTTCCACCAAAAACTGTTCTTTAATGGAGGTGGTCGTTTGCCAAGGTTTTTGTGTATCTCAAGGCATTGATACCGTCATTACGGCCGCACAAGAACATTCTGAAAGCGTGAACCTTGAATTGATAAATGCATTTTCGCTTTATGAAAATACTCAAGCAAAGACAAGTCTACCAGGGAAATGATCCTTTTGTGGAAACGATCATCCTTCAAGGCTGCTTATATTATCAGAATTTTCAGCAGTACCCTAATCAAAGAAGTAAGGCCTCCCCGCTTCTTTTCTAAATGCTCGTGCGGAAACGCTCAGAGAGTTTGCGTAGAACTTTCTTGCCGTGTCTATAATGATGATACCAAGTTATCGAAGAATCTGTTAAAACATGTTAATTAATTTTAAAGAAGCAATCCTATCCAATCTTTTATTAACCTTCTCACGCAACTGATCATAAGTTTATATGCGTTAAAATGGCGCTGTCTTACGATATTACTTTATGGAACATAAAACGGAATATTATCGTCGTTTCAAATATCGTTGTTTCCACAGTTTTTTTGTTTAGTGCAGTTTATTGATGCACACAAAATTTACATTGCTTTAGTAGTATTTGGAGCTTATTTTAATATATGCAACTTTTGACCTACAAGGATTATAAGACCCTTCACATTCAACATGCAGTCGGAAATGTTCATGGCAAATTAGCGGCAATTTCTAAAAAAAAAAAATATTTAGCAGCATGAGTTAGATGAGCATGAAACTAAAACTACCTTCCATACACTTCCGTATTGATGTCGGATATGAAAAGTTCAATTATCTAAAGCTCAGAATATTGCCCTCGTATACATAAAAACATCATATTTTTAATGAATCATATTTTAGTACTTGGTACGTAAAAACCATACAACAAATAAAATTTCTAATATAAGACCAATCATCCATTATGTTTAGACGCGCGGCGTACGAATGTGCAAAAACATCAAATCTCGAACAACAAAAAATATGCAAGATAGCAAACGCGTCGTGGTAGTGTCAAATAAAACTATATAATGATCTTCATCTCCAATAGTGTCAAAATAATGATGGACGTAGAGTTGGGTACCATAGAAACTAAATTTACATTCCACTCATTTTACAATCACTCTCCTGGATAGTGTTACTGTTTCGTGGCAAATGCCGTCGTGTACTGATCCTTTTATTTATGTGTAAATAGAACAATTGTCTAAATTGAAAATAAATTGCTAAGTAATTGAAATGTAGAGTAGAGAATCAATTACGTCTATATTCTTTGTACATAAACGTAAGTATCATACTTTAAAAAAAAATAGTTATCAGCATTAAATAAAATGAATGGAAAAAAGTTGTATACACCGGATATGGTGACTGAAATTCAGATATTTAATACTGATATTTACTCAACACGCGAATTTTTTGACAAGATTACTCAGCAGAATCCTATCTCGTAACATTCCCTTGATAAGAGAAAGTGAAAAACGAAGAGTTATGAAGCAACCATTGACGGCGTAAAGGTGCGTGAAAGATTCTGTACTGAGTTTCGAGGTAAGAGGAAACGATTGTTTGACAAGAACTTTGACGTTAGATTGCATTTGAAAGAAGTGATTCGTTTTAAACTTCATTTTATTAATTAATTAATAAAAGCCAGTATTTTTATAAGGGCTAAAATTTATATGGCATAGGTAACATATATCTAAATATAAACTTATATAAGCTAAAAATGTTCAAAATATGGAGTAAAATAGGAAAAAATAATGTATTAATCAAATGATTAAGTTACATAAATGGAACAAAGAACTTTGATGTAATATTAGGTGTAGAAGAAGATTAGTCATGTAGCTACTAAAACATAACATTGTGTTGTTGAAAGTAAGTTTCTTATTCCTTTTTTCATAATTGGGCATTTACTCAACAATGGGTTGCAAGGCTCTATTGCAAATGCTCAAATGTAAAACTGCTCATTTTATCTCTTAATACTTCCTAGTATTGGTTAAAGTTGCCACTTTCATTTATTTACATACTTGTGACAATGTTTATATGTGTGAGATGATGAATGAGTTGGATAGTTAACAAAAACACACAAATATGCCTCAGAACAAATTGTATAATTATTAGTCTGGTAGACTTTGGCAGTTTAAATACACTATACAGAGATAAATACTGATTTGAGAACTTAGTCTATAATAAGTTTATTTTATTAACTATTTTATATGGAGATGAACTGTGATAGTGACAGTGCTTTCTTGTATCTAAATTTGGTCTGGGAAACTCAACAATATCATGATGTGGGCTAACGCACCCATCCACGACAGTTTGACATGCAATTCCATGTGATAACGCCTTTTTAGCTTTTAATTTTCCACTATTCACGTTTTCCCTTGCTTGGTACTTTTTGACTTCGTCATTGGTCTTGTAAGGCCTAGATGTTCAATTTTTTTTATTTTTCTACGAGGCTTGCTCTATAAAACAATACAATATAAATTAATTATGTGCTTCTCAAAGTTAAAATGCACGTGTGGCTAAAACAATAAAGTAATTTAATCAACATGTACAATTTATAAATGTTTTATAAATGGAATATAAACTCACCAATGCCCAGTATTTGAAGTAAGTACTTCTCAAACGATATAAAAGCAGGGGTAAGATTGTCTGTATGACAATGTTAACCTGAAAGTAGTATGCATTATTAATACATTGTGTCTTGTTTATAATTAATAATCATTAAGTCACAACGTAATGTGCCTTGGAACTGATATATTTACATACCTATGTCACTTATTTAAACTGGATTAATCCCAAATTAGCGAAGTTTCAACTATTAGGCTGCGTCACAAAACACCACATACAAGGTCCTTTTAGATTGCTACCAACAATTGTGTGTTTCTAGATAAGTAGCTAACTATGGGAATATACACTGCCAATAATAAAATTTACGGTACAGGCCGCGCTGTTTAAAGTTTTCGAAGTTGTATCAATGTTTCACACCTAGCAATGTTACTCCCACACTAAAGGTAATTCACTACTAAAAATTGCAGTTAAATAATCTTCTAAGAATAATTTTGAAAGTCTTTAACATGGAACATGCTAATAAAATGTTAAAATTTACAAAGATATGCAAATTTTCCTTAAATATTAGGAAATGTGTCTATATGCGAAAAAATAAGGAAAATCAAATACGGAAAATCAAGAATTATCGAAAATTGTAAAACTGTTAAAATTTTCGGACATTATCCTACAACTAGAAATTTAAAGATAGATATTTTTCCTTCAATTGAAAATCGTTTTTCAAATTTTTTTCTTTCATTAAAACTTTCTTGAAAATTACGTTGTGCGATATAAAATTATGAAATTTGTGCGATATAAAAAAATATTAAAAGCAAGAATTTCTCAAAAACGACTTCCAAGTTTTTTCTTTAAACTTTTAGTATGGAGAGTGCTTAATGTACTGTATCAGGTGACATGTCATTTTGCTCTATTCTTTCGTTTTATTCAAAAATTTTAAAAAAGCAATTTTTTGACATCTCTCACGGCGTTAATATTTTTATTACCGGCGATTTGTTGCCATTATTGTATTTATGAGTACGTGTGCTTCAAATAAAGTTTCTCGAAAACACAAATGTTTTCTAGGAAAATGAGCGAAAAATTCTGCATTTTCAGAAACGCTTAATTGCCATTTACACAAAAACTGCTCCAATTTGTTCTTAGTTTTTTCAACGAATAGTGCTAAGTGGACTAACATGACATCAAAGCTATTTTGATAGACTCTTTTGTTTTTTCAAAAATTACACAAATATATTTTTTAATATCTCTCACGCCGTTAATATTTATATTATCAGCAATTTGTATGCATTATTGCATTTGTGAGTTAGAATAATTCAAATAATTTCCAGTGAAGTTTTTCCAAAACTCAAATTTAGTAAAATAGCTTCAAATTTCGCATTTACAGAAACGTCTAAACGACAGTTCCTCAAAAACGGCTCCAAATTTTTCAATGAAAATTGTCATTCAGGATGAGGCTTTCTCTTCTATAATATTCTTAATGTCATATATCAGTTCTACCGTTAAGGGAAAAAAAAGTACTTTGGACGGCGATAAGACGGCGGCTGCTGGGAAGAGGGAGGGGCAAAACCGAACACGTAGCCCAAACCAAACAATTTATACTAGTAAATAGTACAGGAAAGTCTGTACCATTCTTTGCACCACTAGTTTCTCTTTGACGAACTTTAGTTGTTTTTTTTTAATTCTCTGCGTTATCCGATTTCTTTTTGGTTTTCGTATTAATTTTATCTCAAACGTCAAAATGGAGTGAGTTTGAATACGATAATTTCCTTCATTCTTGATGTTAGGAAGTGACCATTCCACATTCGATACCGCATGATTAAATTGAGTCACTGTAGATAAAACAGTCATGTCACTGTAGATAATTAATGATATTTGAGAAAAACAACTTATCCCATAAAATCTCTCACGCTTTTGGTATTAATACTCAGTTCTCACGAGTTTCAAACGATCATGTAAATTGGAAGTGATAATGACGGCTTTAGCCTAGATGCTTGGTGGGTGACCACTGCCCCAAACAGGCATTTCCTGTTTCAGTGTTTAAAAACTTTAAAATATAGAACACAAGGAGGTAACCTGCAATGGTTAGGTTCAAACTTTTGATAATTCTTCTAAATGTTCCTGTCGCAAATAAAAGGTGCCGGCCGGAAAGGGCGGGCGCGGTCGGAAAGACTAAAATTGTGCAGTAAAATTGAACATAAAACTCTTTTGAGTCCATCCTTCAAACAATTGTGCTGATATTAGATACTACTGTATCCTTTAATCCATTGAAACCTCATCAGGAGATATCATGGGAAATTTATCAAAGGGGATTTACAGTTTTTATCTTCACTTTCGAAGAAGATAAACATGATAAAGATGTGTTCGGCATTATTAGATTTTCTGATTTCTTCAATACAGTTTGTAAAAGTAATTCGTACTCTATGAAATAGGGTAGAGTTAAAATTTCAAAAATATTAATGCATTGAAGGTTTCGGAAATAAATGGACACGTCATATCACGTCACACCTCAAATAATTCAATACATTTTATCGTTGTTTTTTTCAATAATTTCGAGTATTTTAAGATCTCAGTCGGAACAGCAGGTTAGAAATAGCACGCAGCTACCTGCCGGTATTACATCTTACTCGTCATACTATACAAGGTACTTGAATCTTGCCAATATTGGCGACACAGAGACGAACAAACGACGTGCGCTTTGCACAACGCCTTATCGGAGGCCGTCGGAGGCGGGGCCCCTTCACCAGTTGACGACTCGGCCACCAGGGATGCGACGTCGCCAGCAAAACAGGCATGGTTCTAAACTTCCATGTTAATAAAATATAGATCCAAACCCATCGATGATTTTAAACATAGATACTTTTAAAACTGCAATGGTAAACATTAATATTCACATGTGTGTGTGTGGAGTAATTTGTCGTTGGTCATTTATTAGTTTTTCCATCAGATTTAAATCTTTTAACTCACATGTATGTTCCGTATATTACAGGCAGCCGGGAAATTAAAACAAAACAAAAATTTAAAAGTTGATTGACATTAAATATAATAAATGAATTGCAACGAAAGTAATTGTCCTTTCATCAAGTTTCAGTGAGTAGGGTCTATATAAAACAAGAAAATACAAAATAGTGTAAAACGAGAGAAAATAGAAGAATAAAATGAACAACATTGATACATACATAATCATGGTCGAGAGAGGAAGTTACATGATTCGTTGACATATAAGATCATCAACCATAAAACAGAGGATAATGACATTTTTTAAGTTAATCATGAATGATATTAACATTGTGTCCAGCTGCGCAATTAAGACAGTGTCGATCGGCAATATGAAATATTGGTAATAACCTAGAATAAGATGAAATAAAGACCTAAGCGAATTAAAAGTTATAAAAGTAGACTAAGAAATAAGGTCTTTATTTCATCTTTATCTCATCTATGACGTTGTTTTTTGTGATTAAGGCACTTAAGTATTAGATGGCATCCATTCATTAAATATTTGTGTTTTCTAACATCATATATTTTGATATTCTGATACTTCTTGTTTTTCTCATATATTTTGTTTTCTCATCATTTATTTTCAAACCCATTCATTGAGCTCCTTCCATCACTTGCTGTAATGCTTCTTCCATGTCTTTTAGTGTAATAGTAATTACTAATTCATCAGCGTAAACCAAACTGTGCACAGCCCTATTCAAAATTATTCCGTTAGGATTGCTTTTAATATTCCGTTCAATTTTCTCCATGCGTGTGTTAAACAACGCAGTCGTCATTTCATCTCGTTGCATTAATCCATGTTGGTTTGTGTATTCCTTAGACTTTCCCTCCTGAAATTAACTACATTACTCGAGCCCCGAAAGGTCATTTGTATCAATTTTAACATTTTAAACGGTATTTCAAATTTATATAATACCTTAAATATTTCAATCCTGTCAATAGTATCGTATGCTTGTTTAAAATCAACAAGTAGAATGAAGAGGAGAGCGAAAAGGTCAACAAGAACAACAAGATCCACCAACAACAAGATCAACAAGAATAAGAGAATAACGAGAAAGGCATTTAAAAACAAAAAACGCAGTACCGAGCTAATGAGTATTTTTCGAAATTTTTAAAAAGAATCCGATCGAGATAAGAAAATTGCTCAGGAGACGTATTTAAAGAGTATTCTAGATGGAAAGCGAAATAACAGGACTATATAAATATGTTCGTAGAAGAAGGAAAAAAAGAGGATATCCCAGTTGTTCGTCAAAACGGGTGAACACACTCATCATAGACGATCGGGCAAAAGCTAACCATTTAATAAGTATTTCAGTTCGGTTTTCAAAAGCAAAACGAACTATCCACTAATTCAAATGTCTTCGGTTACAAATCAGTTTAATATTGCAGTAAACGTTCTACAGAATAAAGTAAAATGTATGAAAAATGGTAAGTCATTGGAACCAGACGACATTTATACGAACATACTTAACCTAAGAGGAGAGACAATATTACCGTGCCTAATTAGAATATTGGACATGTCCATGAACAATTCAAAAGTGCAAGAAGATTGGAATTTAGCGATTTTTGTACCAATCTTTAAATGTGGGGACAAAACTATATTATGTAACTACAGGCCGGTAAATCTTACGTCAGTGGTCTGCAAATTTATGGAGCATCTAGTTGCGAGTTACATTAAGCAAGAATAGGAAATTAAAAAATGGCTCAACATGGTTTCAGTTGTGGTTACTCATACGAAAGTTAGGTAATCACACTATTTCAGGATCTAGCAAATGAAATTGACGCGGGTGGGAGAGTAGAAGCATTAGTTATATATTTTGCCAAAGCGTTCGATGTCGTTCCACAGGATCGACTTGTACAGAAATAAATGAATTCGGCATCGATCCCAGGGTGGTGGCGTGGATTAGCAAGTTTATGCGGGTCAGGCAACAGAAAGTCCGAATTGGACAATAGTTATCTTCCAGGGCAAGCGTTACGTCAGGAATACA
The DNA here is from genome assembly GCA_011170035.1 of Teleogryllus occipitalis. Lineage (NCBI taxonomy): Eukaryota > Metazoa > Arthropoda > Insecta > Orthoptera > Gryllidae > Teleogryllus > Teleogryllus occipitalis. The sequence goes on from BLKR01001283.1 coordinate 226,420, forward strand.
GCAAGAGAGAGTCATTGGACCTCTTCTATTTCTAGCGTTCGTTAATGATTTGCCAGCGCACTTAGTATCAACTGTTCAGCTATTTGCAGACGATTGCATAATATATCGTATTATGAATTCGAAAAGTGATGAAAGAAAGCTGCAAAGGAATATTGATGCGTTATATTTCTGGGCGGGAAAAATGGCGTGACCATAAATAGCTCTAAAAGTAAATTCATCACTTTTGGCAGGGATCATAATTACAGCGAAACAAATTACCGTTTAAGTAACGACATTACTCCGAGAGTTTCTTCGTGCAAGTACCTAGTAATCCATTTCGACAGTAAATTAAACTGGAATAGTTGCGTAGATTTTGATGTAGGGGAAACCTGAGATCTCTTTACTTTGTAATGCGCATCTTAAAAAAGAGTACGGTAAACGCGAAGGAAATTGCTTGTTTATCGCTTGTTCCTCCGATAATGGAATATGGATCAGTTTGTTAGAATCCGCACAAAATTATGCAGTGTAAGAATTTGGAAAGGATTCAGCTTAGGGCAGCTAAATTTACTTTCAGGAACATGAAAATGCCAGAGTGGGATTCACTCGAAAACAGGCGAACTTTGGTGAGACTGCAATTTGAATAAAGCTTATAGCGGTCATCCAGCTTGGAAAGAAATTAAACGACGGCTAAGTATTCCTACGCACATCAGTAGAGGGGATCACAGGCACAAAATACATTTAAGGCCGCAGAGAACGGATGTCAGGAAATTATCTTTCACAAATCGAACGATAAGGGATTAGAATACATTGCCTGCGGAAACCTTTGAACCCTCTTCTCGATGCGTTAAACAGTTTAGGAAATTAATTTAGAGAATTCCTAAGTTTATGAGGGCGTTAACTAAGAATATTCGGTTATGTAAAGAAGTGAGGTATCGTGCAGTGTAGACCAGAGATATCATGAAGGAAATGTTTTAATTGTTATAGTGAAGTGAAGTTCAGTGCAGTAAAGTGAAAGAATGTGAATAAGAGGACAGTGACAGTACAGTGCGGTCTTAATTGTACTACAAACTTTCATTGCGGTTTTTAAATTATGGACGTTTCTTTTCTTTTTCTTCATGTAATTTAATGTTTTATGAATCCCCAATCTTCAAATTATTATTATTATTATTATTATTATTATTATTATTATTATTATTATTATTATTATTATTATTATTATTATTATTATTATTATATTTGCATGAAATTTATTACCCTATTTATGTAATGAACTGCCATCGGGTTACACCCAATTGTAGTTTAAATAAATTTATAAATCAAGTGAAAAAATTAATACAGTTTATGTATCTCTACTTTCTGTTCGTATGCTTTCTCTAACTCTTGTCTTAGGCAAAATATTTGATGCGTTGTGCTTCTGCCCTTTCGAAAGCCTCTTTGGTAGTCCCCTATTATTTGATCATAATGTTTTCTTACCTTTATAGATAGAATTGTTGAGAATATTTTATAAACGGTACTCAACACACTATATCTCTGTAGTGTGACGGTCCTATCAGACGCGTCCAAAATAAATACAAAACATTGGATTGGGATTAAAAACACTTTAATTTCGTATAGAAATTAAATAACGAAATTTTGTATAGAAGATATAGAACGAAAACATGTGAAGGTGCATGACTGGAAGATGTTTTCTTTAACTGATTGATATTCTAAAGAACTGTGCCCAAAATAGACTGTGGGAATATAAATAAATAAAAACAGGACATATTTATAAATAACGACACGTCGCAAACATGTAATGCACCATAAATAAAAGAATTTCCGTGATAATAAATTAATTGTCCGTATTAGGAATGAGACAGTCTAATGTTCTCACAAACATGACGAACGATTACTGATAAATGTTAAAATAAGAAAACAAGTGATTGGAAAAGAGGTTACGACATTATAAATATTTTGGAATACGTTTAGGAATTTATGGGAACGTTCGAAGGCTATTGAAGACAATATAATACAAAAAAGAAATATGTAAAGAAACAATAGGAATGTTAGAAAGAGTTGTTTTTTGTTTTAAACTATGCGGTATCGTAGAATCAAAAAATTGAGGAGATGTGACAGAGATGAAGTGGTGAACGCATCGTGTGGTTAAAGATCAAACGGACGATTATTTTTGAAATGATCTAGAGTTGCCGTAGTGGACGCATCGCGTGTTGGTTTAGAAGTTTCGAAATTTCATGAAGTTAATTTTGAAGATATCATGATTTGTGTGTTTTTTTTAAATGTTGTGATATGCACAGCAGTGACAGTCAATCGTCGTGCAGCAAAAGGGAAGTTCAAAAACATTTTTTTTTCTATCATCAAAATTTATAGCAAGGCCAAGATTGTTAGTTTTTAAGACCTTGGAGAAAAGACATGGCCATTTATTTGTTTTTAAATTTTTCAAATTGGTTAAGTGCACTTGTGTGAATGTTGTGATAATTAATTATGCGAATGTTAGAAGAAAATATGTATCGTAAAAATTAGATTGTAGATACTTTTTTCAACCGGAATTTTATGTGTTAGTTCTTTTTTGTTATGTATGCACATGTCTTGATGTCACAAGCGAGGTAGAATTCGCTGAATAATGATCAATGAATACGGAATAAACCAAGCCGGTATTTTTATACGGTTTAATGACAGAAATTTCATGGAGTTATTATTATTATTATTATTATTATTATTATTATTATTATTATTATTATTATTATTAGATAGCAACAACCTGAGTGGTATGAAATAATTAAAATATATACATCTTCCTGAAGTAATTGTAATATTATTCTCGATTTCCTGTATAGGATCGATTTCGCGAATTCACGATATATAAATTCGTTAGAATGGTGTATCACAATCCTTAGTAGGAAGACTGGGGTTCAAATATAAAAGTAATTTTATTTGTATTTATAAGGAAGGGAGTAAAGGGGTTGTGTGTATATTTAGAAACCATGACAGTAGTCTTCCATTCCATTCTATTCCCTTTCTTATATGTAGGATTTAAAACTGACATTCGCCTATCTTTCGGCATTCGTTCTTTTCTCCAAGTACATATTATCTCCAGGTACATATTAAATTAAGTACGTTCCACAAAATTCCGGGTCTAATTTTTATGAATTCTGCCATCTAACCCCGGGGCCTGCTCATTCCTCAGTTTTCTTAGAGGTGCATACGATTCGTTTATTGTGGGTTCTGTAAATTCCAGGTCTGGTCCATAAAAAGTAACCTTGTCCTAGGTTCAATTACTTCATTTTCTCCATTCAAAAGTTGATGAAAATGACCTGCACACCTACTCATTACTTTATCTTCCGTTCCAATTACATTTCCTTCTTTATCTCTACATACAAATATTTTAGGATGGTATCCACCTTTATAATTTTTAATTCTTTCATAGAATTTTCTAATCTCACCCCTTCTATATTTAATTTTTGTATATCACCTAGACTTTCTTCTTCATTCGAGTTATTCTGTCCTTTCACTATTGAATCATATACGTTATTTTGTCTTCTAAATATGTCCTATTATAAAATATTTATTTATATTACGACAAAAACAGTTAAAAACTGTGTGTAATGTGCTAAGGGGAGAGGTGAATTCTGTGCACTTTTTCATAATTATGTGATCACTCTCCTAAGCCATGCTCCTTGAGTTTTGAATACAGAAAGAAATGAGCATTTTTTGCAAGAGTTGTTATCAAAATATTCGCTCCGATGTAATAAAATCTATTTTCAAAGGTAAATAAGCTATAAATTTGGACTCATCCTTCATCATGTCCTTTGTGAAAGAGTAATACTTCCTGCCGCGACAACATGGAGAACGATTTGAATAACTATATTTTCCATTAAATTCTAGAAGACGTGCACTGATAATGTTGTAACATTTATATCCAGAAACAAAACAAGGGGCCATTTCAGCATTATCTCAAAGGATCAGGGAATCTGGACGAAAATTATTATTATTATTATTATTATTATTATTATTATTATTATTATTATTATTATAATTTTTCAACATTTTACGTTCATCCGGGGTTTGAAGGTATAACTCAAGGACAGAACGTCAGCACATATGGTGAGACAGATGGTGAGAAGTTCTTGCTCCATTGCACTCAGGTTCCGCTTCACTGACTAAGAGAGAGAACCTTGCGCACAATATTGGTGGTTGCCAGCAACACGGTCTTCTGCATGGTTCTGAAGTGCCACTCATTTAGATGGAGTTTCTCTTTCACAATCCTCCAATCTTCAGCGATAAGCCCATTAGTTGAAATCACGTTTTTCAGTTCAATTGAGAGTGACTGGTATTTTCTTTTCTCTTCTGCAATTGTTGACAGCAGATGATGATCTATTGGGACTGCGTTGTCTATTATTATTATTATTATTATTATTATTATTATTATTATTATTATTATTATTATTATTATTATCATCCGATATTTTGTTAGAAGGATTCTGACTTTTCTATCGAAAGCTTGCAAAGTTTTGTCTGAGACCACTTGACAAATCCAAATGTATGTGATGCTGCTGAAAGAGCCCAGGTGTTAATTCCTGTAAATTTGTTTCTCGAATTAATACAGGACTTGCAGATTTTCGTAACACGAGAGATAACTTTTCTTTCCACTTGTTTTCTTATTTTGTCATCTGCAGTTCCTAGGAGCTGCTGGAGGATATACTTATGTTCATTGCCATAGAAGAGTTCTTGAATTCTTGCGCATCATCTATCTGGTAACTCAATTTCCTCTCATTGAAAACAGTGTTGTTCGCCAGCTGTTCACACACGTAAGAAATTTAATGATAGAGGGGTGAACCTTGTAGAGTTGAAGGGTTCCCTGCAACCAAGAATGCGGAATGGAATCAAATGTATTTCGGAATCAATCCAGCCCTCTGACAAATTATACGTTATCTTTTTTACAATAAAGATTGGATACAATATTATCTATTGTCAATAATTCTTTGCATCTTCGAGATCCTTTCCTACAACCAACCTGTTCTGGCGAACGCAGCTCATTTTCTTTCAGATGCTCGTCGAGTTTGGTGGCAACAATGGAGGTAAGAAGTTAATAAATTGTGGGTAGACATGTAATATTTCTCGAAGCAAGACGCATTTCCACCTTTCGGTAACATAAATGTCACCGCCATGGTACAAAATTATGGCAGCATAGATGTTCTTGCAAAATATTTTGAAATTGACTCGCCAATATATCATGATTGCATGTCAGTTATTTCCACCAAAAATTATGTATTTCATCTACTCCTAGAGCTTTCTAATTGTGGGTTCTCTTTATAGATCTTTTTAAATCCTCTGTTGAAATCACAACTCCATTCATTTCTAGGATATTGTGGCAAGATTCTTCTTCCTGGCGTATCCAAGATGCTTCATCAAAATATTGCTTTGGGGTGGATCAAATTTGAGACCAAACGTCCGTCATGGCAGATGCACTTGGAGGGTTTATGTCATTGTTATTGGTACCTCTCGACTCTAGATATCTATAAAAGCCTTTTTGCTAGATAATAGGGAATTTTCTTTCTTACGTCGCACTGCTTCATTATACCTTCTTACTCTTGCGTTGTTCAGTGGAGGTTCACCGCTTTCCACCAGCACAGGTAGTAGCACATTTCTCACAGCTGCGCCGGTGCTAGAAACAGCTGTGTGGCCTTGCGAGGACCGGTCGCCAGCGTGATTTTTCCTTAAAGCGCTACTCATAATTCTTCTCTGGGGGCCCAGTTCTGGATCACTGACGAAGATGATCTGCTACCCAGCTCAGTTTGTTATCAAGGGATCTGACAACCCTCTGAGTATGAAGATGAACTCTTAACCCTTCTTCGTCGTTGAGATTTGATCTTCTTCCGCCATCGAAGCCGTTGGTACTCTTCACCTGTACCCTAGGCAGGGGCCCTTTCTAGGTACCGACAACTGGAGCCTAGTTTTTTTTATAGATGTATGCTCCTCTGAAAACTCTTCTTTTTTTAATATATTTATTTCCTGTTCAATTTTCTACAAGTTTTCGGGATTTTTGAATAAAATGATTCAGACCTTTTTGAAGATGCCAGAATTCATATCATAATTATTGGTAATTATGATTTTATTTTAAAAATATATTCGAGTAAAATTGGATTTTATTAAATATCTTGTATTTTTTAATATAAATTTAGAGCTTTAAGAGAAATTATTTATGGAGGGTGAAATATATCTTTGGGGAAGCGGGAACGAATTCTTTTTATGTGATAATTTGTTCCCAGATCGAAATGTTGATAAGCAGGATAATTTGTTAAGGGGTTGAAGAAATTAGAAGATTGATTAATGTTGAATGTTTTAAATAGTTCTATTTGTAATTGTTTATGTATCTGCTTGTTGGAGATGAACAATTTGGCCTTTAGAATTCTCCTTAAATATTTATTTTAAATAGTTTGTATTTTCTTCATGTTTGACGCAAAAGCATTACACCAAATTGGGCATGCGTATGTATGTGATGGTCTTATTATTGCCTTGAATATTGATATACCACAATCAATTTGTAATTTTGAATAGTTTTTTCGGGCAGTTTGTATATTTTTGTGATACGGAAAAGTGCACTGTCATCAGCATACAGCGCTATGGTGGTAAGTGTGGAATATCTGACACATATATGTAAATTGAAAAGTAAAGGAGAAAGTGTCGATCCTTGAGGAATTACTGAGAAGATACGACGAGAAGTAGAATAAGATGTATTAATTTTGACACAAAAATTACGATTATGTAAAAAGTTTTTTATTATTTTGAATAAATATATGGGATTTCTATTGAATGTAATTTATATAATAATCCAGAATGCCAAACGCCATAGAATTCAGAACGCCATAAAAAGGAGAAAAAATTAATTAAAAAAATGTATATTAATAATTGTCTGAATATTTTTCTAACTTAATTCAATTTTTCGGATTTTTAATAATAAAAGTTTTGGTTGTTTGGGTTGGCAATGGTGTCCAAGGTTTCATTCATAATTATTTTACGGTCTTTGGAAAATTTAAAGTTGCGAAAATTTAGATTTCTTATTGCTTCCTACAACTGCAACTTCTTTCTTTCTTTCTTTCTGTCTTTCTTTCTGTCTTTCTTCTCGAAATATCTTTCTCAAAATTAGATCTTTAAATGAGTTCTTGTACAATTTTTTCAAAGTAAGAGTAGTTTTCGCATAATTTTGGGTGAAACAAAAGAATTTTTAAAAAGAAGACTTCTTCAAAACTCGCTCGAATTTTTTGAATTTTTTTCCGTCACTGTGAAGTATGACGCATTTACGTTAAATTCTGAATTTTCAAAAAATTTACGAAAATTACAAATAATGCGAGAAAGTATGTGCTGTTGGAGCACAACTTATTTCTTGGTTTCCTGAATAAAAATTCTAGGCTGCATTATCATTTCGTCCATTTTTTTCGTTTTTAACATCCTTTAATATTGCTATTTTGTTTAAATGAATATTTCTGAACATTTCTTCAGCAGAAATTTATTTTGACACATGTTCGGTTTGTTTGAGAACGACAACATTAACCCCAAATCATTAACACACACTTAATCAATTTCCGTTCTCGAATAATAGTTTCAATTGGTCGTTAATTACATTTCTTTTTCTTTAGATGGAGCTTAGTACAATTATCTACGTTCTTGTGGCACTAGTGATTCCAATTTGGATCTACTTGCAATCTGATCCAAAACGGAAGCAATTTGTACAAGCCATCAACAAGATTCCCGGACGATTTGCTTTACCTGTTATTGGCAATGGTTATGAAGTATTCACCCTCACGAGAGAAAGTGATTACATTTCATTTCTTCTATTATTTCAATTAACTTTTTCTTTGTGAATGAGAGACGAAATTGTGCGATCATTATATTGCAGAATTCTTTACATCGGTTCAAGAGGATACAAAAAAATTCGGGCCGATATGGAGGACGTGGAATGGACCTATCGCAGAAGTGATCGTATCAGATGCTGACCATGTTGAAGTATATATTTATATTTTCTAATCATTTCATTGTTTTAGTAGATAAAGCAATGTGGGTAATTAATCTAAGTCAATCAGTTGAAGCGGTACTCAAAATGTTTATAGATGAAAAGTAGACTGTAGCCAAATATATTTCCTTGAATGATATGTTTTAAATAATATCTGATTAAAGTACGAGGAATCTGAGAGTTTCTAAAATATATAATCTGTATGTATATGCATGTATGTGTGTGTGTGTGTGTATGTGTGTATGGAGTTACACACGTGACATTTTCCCCTCAGTTTTAGGCAACTGCTTGGACACATGTGTTGGGCAGGTAGTAATTTTCTATGCTAACGAAAGTCATTCAGTATATCAATTGTTAACATATAAAATTTCCCAAAATTTAGTTCCTTACAACTTTTCTCGTTACGCGCTCTGTTTAGGCGTAATCGAATTTTGGCAAATTTGCGTGCAACTTACCATGAACTCGGCTACCTATTGCCAGGGTTGAACAAAATACTTAAATTTTAGTGGTTTTTAAATACTTCGGCAAAATACTTTGTAAATAAGTATTTATATACATACTCAAAATACAGTAAATACAATAATTCTGTATTAACTTTCTTATTGCAACAATATATTGTATTCGTCAATGACCATAAATTTCTAATGTAGTCATACATTTCTAAACAATAACATATATAATGTGTGTGTGTGTGTGTGTGTGTGTGTGTGTGTGTGTGTGTGTGTGTAAGCAGTGACGCGCTGAGTATGAGAATATTCGGAATAACACAATTAGATATTTGCATTTTTCATCCAAAATCAAAACTGTTTCTTTGATTTTGGATTTTCCCCGAGTTCCTGTGTATCTAATAAAACAATAGACACTTTTCGTATTGGCAAGAAGTCTGCATAGATATTCTTTCAATTTCTGCCTGCTTTGAGAATTAGTAATACAGGTAACTAACTATTCTTTTACAGGCAATTTTTCGAAGTTCTGTTAACATTGACAAAGCATTTACGTACAAATTCCTTGAACCGTGGCTTGGAAAGGGCCTCCTCACTAGTTCAGGTAAGACCTCTATTAGTTTATTATCTACTGAATTTTCCGATTTTTACTTTCATTTTCAATTAATTACTTTGCGTATTTTCACAGGTAAAAAGTGGCACTCCCACCGTAAGCTCATCACACCTACCTTTCATTTCAAGATTCTGGAAGCTTTTCAAGAAGTCTTCGCGGAGAAGAGCAGCATTCTCGTGCAAAAGTTGGAGAAGGAAGTGGGGAACAACAAAGGTTTCGATGTATTCCCATACATTACACTCTGTACTTTGGACATAATTTGTGGTAAGCATTACTAGAGGGTATAGCGCGGAATAGAAGGCTACAAATGTGAGAACTAACGTTACCAGGGTCGGTTTCTCCGGCGAAAACTCGCACGATTACAATACTTTCTCTTCTTACGAAATAAGGTGAGAAAGTAAGAATGGATACATCTTACTCCGGTACATAGTAAATTACTTCCTCTAATACATTGTGTAGGTAGAATCCAGGTTTTGTGGTTTCTTGATGCCGAAAAATCGATTGACAGCGAAACGTCTGTGTGCCAGTCTGCCTGTGTGAGTCAACGCTACCGAAAAACAATCTTTAGCGGATATTCTCCATAGTTGATATTCCTCAATCGATTTGAAGGAACTCCAGGCCCTCTGCATTTGAAACGGATACTTTGATTCTTGATGGTACTTTATAGAAAACCTGAACAACATTTCCAAAATTTTCTCAAAAATGTCTCCAATTTTTTATTAAACTTTGTGATGGGATAGCGTAGAGAACGCTTAAAAGAATGGTGTAGGTTTTATTTTCTTGAAAATCCCTGATTTTTCGTAAATTGCAAAAGTTCGGGTTTTCGGCGTCTTCCTTCAATTAAAATATTAAAAATAAGAATTTTTTACTCAATAAAATGTTGCTCAAACACATCTTGAAATAAGGTCATATACAATTTTTCAAAAATATGAGTAGTTTTTGCGTAACTTTGCGTCAAATATACCCAATCTTTAAATTTTTTAAAACAATTATTTTCTCAACAATTTTTCAAACAAATATTTTCTCAAAAACAGCTTCAATTTTTACTTTCTCGTATAGTACATACATACGGAGTAATACACGTAGTATAGAGAAAGTTGTGTAATGCTGCGGTAAAAAACCGCGATTTTGCGACACAAAAATTTGTATTGTGCGGCCCTGATAAATAAAAAGTAGATAAATCCTGTTCTAATATTTACTCCTTCTAACACGTTATGTAGTCAGTTTTCAGAAATGGTAGGTCCTTGATACCGAAAGAATGTTTTTTTTACTTTCTCGCTACCGCTGCCGCAGTAGAGAGAAAGTTATGTAATGCTGCGTAAAAAAACGGCGAATTTTCGGCACAAAAACTTATTAGAGGGCCTTGGTCACAAAAAGTGGATAAATTCAGATGCTAAGTTTAGAAAAAAGCCTCTAATTCGTGGTGTAGCTAGAATCCATGTTTTGTGGGTCCTTGATACCGAAAAATCAATTAACGGCAAAACGTCTGTCCGTCTGTCCTTGTGTAATTGGGAGACAATTTGGCGCCCGCTTCCAATATACTGTGCATACGTGTATTATATCAAAGTAATATATCAGTCAGCCTGCACTGGTTTCGCAAATAGTTGAAAACTCAGGGGTAGTTATTGGAGATCCATAGAATGCATTTGCTTGGTTAGTCTGGAGAATACTATTCTCCTCCCTCCACAAATGTCATCTTCAAGGTAGGGTACTGTTATGTCTTCCTTTAGGCTGAATTAGACAACAACCTCCACCTACATACATAAACCATAAATCTCAAAATTTTGTGGTCAAATGTAGTTTTCAAGAGAACGCAGTTTTATAACCAGTGTATTTTGGAATCAAATAGTAGTATGCGATTTGATAATATACATAGTATGGAGAAAGCTATGTGATGCTGAAAAAAATAGATGTCGAGAATTCAACGGAAATATTCGTTTTGGTGTTAACTGATAGCAACACTGTTTTTTTAAATGTCCGTCCATAAATGAACAATAGCATGTAAACTATTTGTGTTTTTTTTTTCAAAATAAAAATTCCCCAATAAATCTGGCCCGACTCAATGCCCTGCAATTTTGAAAAGAATTCATTAAAATTTGAGGGTTCTTTACATGAAGCCCCTGGAACATGCTCAAAATTTTTACAGTAATGGATCCAATTTGTTTCTTTAAATTTCTTTTAAAAATAGAGATAATTTCACTTATAATGATGGCATATCTACGATTTTCACTGATACCCATCGATATTCGTGTGCTGGATGGAGGACTGCATGTGTTGGTGGATTTTAATGCCCCACGGAGGCGTCTGGAGATATCTTTCCACGCTGGATAACCGGCATATGCTTAATAAAAGGCAAAAGACTTGCTTAAACCCTCCTGATTTCCAATGACTCCATTCTCCTTTCTTCTGTATATCCCCAGAAAGTAAGTTTACACGCTCTTTCTTGAATATGATACAATGAAAATACAAAAAAACTGAAACATTCTGTACAAGATTGTCGATGACACACGTCTTCTACTAGTCGTCGGACGTTTAAAAAGTGTTAGCAGGCACTCGAATATATTGTTTAGCTTTCCATGTACCGATAGCGGAAATCACAATTCAGTATAGTACTGTATTATAGGCCTATATTGTAGTCGTTGTAAGCATAAGAAGTATTTTTGGTCTCTTCTGCATGCATTGTAACATGGTTCTTTCTTTTTAGAAACGGCCATGGGAACAGAAATCAACGCTCAAGAAGACTCTCATTCTCCATATGTTTCCGCAATATACACGTATGTGTCTTAAAATCATTTGTCTTATTCAAGAAATCTTCTTGCTCGTAATGAAATTAAACAATTTTTGAATGCTTAAATTACAAAATAGCATAATTATATCTTATACATATCTCTCCACTTTCTGTGCTCCTAACGGAATATAATTATTGCAGCTAACATTACATTCGTGTATTTAATAGTTCTGTACGATACTATTTCATTCGAGCTCCACGGCAATAAACACAAAATCCGTTTAGTGGCAGCCCAGAGAGGCCAGTTTTTGTTCGCCGACGTCAGGAGTGAAAAGCCTTCGTTTGACGATCGGAACATGCGACTCCGCCAGTGGTCACTACTTCAAGCGTAAATTTAAAAAAAAATTAAAGTTGTCGCGAAGTAGAATCGAAATTGGAGTACAAATGATGTGAAAAAAGTTTGAATGAAAAGTGCAACCTTCCTTAGGCTAGCGGAAGGGCTTCCCTGACACGCAAAGTAGGAGGGGTGGACATCGAAGAAAGTGACTTAAGTGCAGGAACCTGCACAGAATATAAAGTTTAGACTGTAGTTTTGACACGGGCACAGTAGTTTTAGGCACGACAATTTTTTATTGATTAATTTATAAGTTAACAGATGTGCGGTATATTAACGAAAATTAACCTTTTTTAAAACAGTTTAGACCGACTGACGAAAATAAAAAATATTTATTTCAATTCATTATTCAATTACTATCATGGCTTTTTTTGTTTTGTTTTTATAAAGTTTCGAAATCGGGGGATTCCAGATCAAAAGTTATCGGGGGAGGCAGTGGAGGTGGGAACGACATAAAAATGCAGCTCACGGAGGTTCCCCTACTTCGACTATTTCAGGGAGCTTCTCCTTAAAGTTCCCTCCCTGCGCATGTTCATCGAATGAAGGAAGGCAAAATATTTTGGTTTATACCTTATTATCGTTGCACGTTCTGAATGCTCTAGAGTGAAGGAATATCATGGTTGTAATATGTCGCACAGTCATTTTGTAAAAAATAAATTAAAATAAAACTACTCGATCGGTTGCGACCTACCAATCAGCGTCCGCGAGCCAGCGTGGGGTGCTCGAACGAAAGCCACTCGACGAATCTCTCGATCGAGCAAATGGACCTCCTTGTGGCACTCTGGTGTTTTCCCTGATAAGTATGAGATTATCAAGAAAAATCTGTACTGAAACTTATTCTGTAAGCAGTTATATTTTATTTTTCATTCCAGAGCATCAGAATTAACACTAGGACGAATGCTGCGTCCTTGGCTGCACTCTGATTTCATATATTCTCTGACTCAAGATGGGAAAAAATACAAGAAGTGTCTCAACACACTTCATTCTTTCACCAGCAAGGTAAGAAGATCAGAGCGGACGGCTGACTGTGTTTAAATCAACGAGTTAGAGATATCTCTAGCTGTATTTCTAGACTATCTCTAGCCCGTTAGTTTACATGAATTACAGACGCTCCATTTGAAGAAAAATACTTTTACGAATTATGCTAGAAAACATTTCCGAAAATGCTTATTAGCATAGGCTGCGCAAAGGGGGTAGCAGGGAAGCTGTGATCGCCCTGAAAAATTTGAAAGGGGGCCCGATATCCTTACGTAATAAAACATTTTATTTCCATAGATATGTTCAATTGTTGATTTTTCCTTTTTTTACCTGACAATTTGGGGAAATGCTGCTCAATTCGGGGAAGAGGCTATCCAAGTCATCTGGAAACCTAATAAACAAATCGACATTTGATTTGATTTATTTTTGCCAGAGAATACAAATCTGCGTGAGACTATGGAAGAGATGTGTGATCTGTGAACGTTTTCATGAGTCCAAAATCTCTTCCTTACCTTTTACTATACACAGTTGAAATACGTACTACAAGTACCAAGAGCGAGGTTAGCAACATCCACAAACTCGACAATTTTGCTCGCGAGTTATAGAAAACTTATGTGAATCGGTAAATGAATTACACATTTTTTAGTATATCTAATAAAATAACAAACCACCACAAATAAGCAAAAATGCATTAAAATGACGGGAAAAGATAATAATGACTTATCGAAATCGACGAAAAATGCAACAAAAAAAGACATAAAAAATTCCTTTCCTTTTGTCATAATATAAAATAAATTTCTATACTAAACGGCATTATTTTAAAGTGAAAAAAAGACATTTCATTAAAATCTGCCCCTAATGATGACTGTTCCGTTTGGTGAGAATTTTTGTATGGCTGTCCAACTCATTGGTTACGTTGGGCAAACCCCTCGTGTGATTTTAATACACACGTGATAGAAATTGGTTGGGACTTTCGCATTGAGTAGCGAGGAGGCTTATGGTTCATGGCTTTCAGATAAAATTAGTACCTTCTTGGTGGGCTCAATGGGAATGTCCCTGTTCATTGGTGGGCCAGGACGCGCTCCTGTATACGTGCATTTGTTTGTTTGCGCTAGCATGTTTGCGTTGGTTCGTGGATGGACATGACTATGAATGGAGGGAGTTGAGGAATGGGGAGCCAAGAAAATTCATTGACATAATCTATTGCAGCAAACCTGTTTTCAGTCATTGGTGGTGGTTATTGTGTTTTTGCTTTGGATGGACTCTTGGAAGGTTCTGTGGTGTTGCCTATTGTTGACCGACCGTCAGTGTTGTGAACAACTTATTGCTGTGTTGTGACTCTTCGAGACTTCGTATATGATTTTATAGTCTATTCAATTAGGCTATTAGATTGTCGGCCTTTGTGGGTGTATAGAGTAGGAAGTATAAGACATACAATCAAATGTATGTATTAATTGTATCATTAATGTTATAATTTCATTCTTATTGTAGTAAGTTTTATTTGTTACTAGTAGAACATGTCATATGCAAATAAAACGTTTAGTGGAAAAGAGGACCCAGAAAAGCTTGTTTTAGGTTGCGCACACCTATGCTTCTTAGCTTTCTCCTACTAAGCTTCACAGATCATGAGATCCGACGTTCAGTGATGCTCATTTGTTACAGGTCATCAACGAGAGAAAATTAAGCCATATGAAAAAACATTATATAGAAGAGGACCCTGATGTACTTGGTGAGCAAAAGTAGTAAAGTTGTAGATCACCTCTGCAAATACCCAAAAGGCATTGGAAGAGGAAGCTATGAACGTCGATGAATATCTATCGATGAAATTTCAGAAAATCAAAAAGTTTGTGAATTAGCAAACAAGGTTATAGTTCAGTTTAAAAAAAGCTAGCACACTAAATCCAACAACCGTTGAAATCTTTTAAGATCGCATGGCATGCCCTGTACCATTTCAAGAGTTATTTTATTAATAATAGTGCAATGCGCCTAATATTGTTTAAGCTTTATTTCCAGAACTTTTGTTTTCAACACATCCACTTACGACGAAAGAATCGATATTTTCACCATGATCTAGATAAAATAATGGCCATTATAAAGTTGCAGAAACTTCTAGAATTCTGTTGCTTGATATGAAGCAATTGGTGATAAGCTACACTAGATTTTGCACTTTTTCATCGATGATATATGGTCGAAATGATCTGACTTGACATAAAATTGTACACTTTTAATACCCTTCTTGAATTCTAAAGTTGAAACAATGAAAAATTATTAAATACAATACAGATATGGTCTTGAAGAAAAAAGGAAAGTGATTATAATTAATTATTTACCGTAATTATGTTTCATCATATAATATGTTTCCAATTTCACAACAAACTTGTCTTGTAAAATTACATGTAAACTTCTTTGCGCATTTATTACATTTGCAATGTAGTAACTCAGTTGGGTATTAAATAATGGAAATGTGCACACGATTTAAACGAAATGTGCAAGCACCGGCAGAGATATTATTTAATTATTTCTATGATCTCTCCGAACAACGTTTCTCAGCTCTCTGAAATGACGGTAACACGACGTAAGGCGAGTAGACTGTAAATTGTATGTTACATGCTGAAGTAAAAAGAAGGTACGGGAATGTCTCATTTTGTAGAGAATGACCTGAGATAAGTTATTGGAATATCCATTATAGTAATGCATCAGGGTCACAACTAGGTACTTATAAAACTAATCTATACATATCATTATAATTGTGAAGAAGGGAATAATCATTTAGTGAATCGAATTATTGAACACTCAGCTTCAACACGTATATAATAAACTATTTTGAGGAAACGTCAGCAAATAAATGATTACAATTTCATCTCTTATCAATAGCTCAATTCACTTAGAAATCTTTAACTCTCCCTCAGATATTTAGAATTAATCGGAAGCCATCGAATCAATTATTAACAGTGCTTTTTCAATGTTCGCTTCTCTGGCAAGAAGCGGAGGAGGGCGTTCCTGCCCCTGCTGCTGGAGGCATCAGAAGAGGGCGGGTAGGGTTTAGGTAATTATTAATAGTGCTTTTTCAAAGTTCGCCTCTTAGGCAAGAAGCGCAAGAGGACGTTTCTGCACCTGCTGCCGGAGGCTGTAGAATAAGGCGGGTTGGTTTAGGTAATTACTAATAACGCCTTTCCAATACTCGCCTCGCAAGCAAGAAGCGCAAGAGGGCGTTACTGGACTTGCTGCTGGAGGATTCGCAGGAGGGTGGGTTGGGTTAGTTAATTACTAATAGCGCCTTTCCAAGACTTGCCTCTCAAACAAGAAGCGCAAGAGGGCGTTTCTGGACGTGCTGTTGGAGGCTTCGGAGGAGGCCGGATTGGGTTTACGAAATTTCTAATAGTGCTTTTCCAGTGCTCGCCTATCAGGCAAGTGGCGCTAGAGGGCGTTACTGGACCTGCTGCTGGAGGCTTTGGAGGAGGGCGGGTTGGGATTAGGTAATTACTAATATTGCTTTTCGCCCGCCTCTCAGGCAAGAAGTGCAAGAGGGCGTTCCTGGACCTGCTACTGGAGGCATCAGAAGAGGCCGGATTGGGTTTACGAAATTTCTAATAGTGCTTTTCCAATGCTCGCCTCTCAGGCAAGAAGCGCAAGAGGGCGTTCCTGGACCTGCTGCTGGAAGCTTCGGAGGAGGGCGGGCAGCTCTCGGACGAGGAGATACGAGAGGAGGTGGACACGTTCATGTTCGAGGTACGACCATGAGCAGCATCCTTAGGCAATTAATGCGAAAGTGCAAACTATTATTTTTACTTACTCGCCTACTGCGAACATGCGTTGCACTAAAATGTTCAATTCTTGCAAAATGGCAATACTGGGTGCTCTGTTCCGACCACTCCCTCCCCGCTCTGTTCCTCTCTGCTTATCCCCGCCTCGCGGCGCCCCGCTCCCCTCTTCTCTGACCCTTTCTACTTCGTTCTACATGCTCGCTCTGCTCTGATTCGCATTCTCTGCTCTACCCTTATCTTGATGCTCTGTCCCGCACGTCCTACTCTGCCCCACACCGCACTGCTCTGCGTCTATCTACTCTGTAAAACACGTCGCTCTGCTCTTTACTCCGACTCACCCTACCCCGCTCTTCTCCTCTATCCCGCCCTGTCCCGCCCTCTCTGCTCTGCTGTGAGCCGCTCTACTCCGCAATACCGCGTCCCACTCTGCTCCTCTCTGCTATACTCCCCTCGTCGCCGCCTGCTCTACCCCGCCTCTCTGCACCGCCCCGCTCTTTTCCTCTTTACTCTACATCGCCTCGCCCCGCCCCCTGCTCTGCCTCACATTCGTCTGTTCCTCTCTGCCCTCCCCGCACTTCTCGCTCAGAATGTGGAAACCTTCCTCATTTCATGTCTTGGTGTGTTAATACTGAACGTCATGGAACAATGCTTTTGGGTTTTTGTATTTTCTTTTAGTGAATATTTAGAACTTTTCAAACTGTTTATAGCCACATGCTGCACATATGTTTCGACGAGCATCCTTTCTGCATTGACCAACTACGTAAATTTTTGTTTGCTTAGATGTTTTCTGCATGAATTCATTAAATTGTATATCTTTAAATATTGTCATGCATATTTAAAACAATCTGAGTGATCCTTTAGGATCAACACCAAGATGGGGAAATGTTTCAGATAACCGCGTATTCCCATTAGTCCGATTTTGCAATTTTAGGCGCTAAACTCAGACTGGCTGTTTTTAGTGACTTAAGGATTAACATTTTATCCAGAAAAGAGTGAAAGAAAAGTAGACGTCGCAAATGCGACGTTATAAAGGAATGAATTAAACAGATTTTTACTGAAATATAGTGGCTCTGTTGATTACATAACAATAACCTCTTCATTAATTACATTTCTTGTAGGGTCACGACACAACTTCGGCCAGCCTGTGTTGGACTCTCTTTCTTCTGGGCAATTATCCTCAAATCCAGGTGAGCTCATTGCGAGGAAAGAGCCGTGTGATCACATGGAACACATGGACGGATATTAACCGTATTATACATACATCCGTGCATACTAACCATAACCATAAGTAATTTGACATAATGCATTTCCTTTTACTTTCTCGTATACATACGTATATACGGAGTAATAAACATAGTATAGAGAAAGTTATGTAATGCTGCGGAAAATCGATTTCGAGATTTCAACGAAAATACACGTTTTGGAGTCCTATGATACCGAAAAAATGTTTTTCTTCAAAACGTCCGTCCGTCAGTCCGTCAGTCCGTCAGTCCGTCAGTCCGTCAGTCCGTCAGTCCGTCAGTCCGTCAGTCCGTCAGTCCGTCAGTCCGTCAGTCTGTCAGTCTGTCAGTCTGTCAGTCCGTCAGTCCGTCAGTCCGTCAGTCCGTCAGTCCGTCAGTCCGTTCGTCCGTTCGTCCGTTCGTCCGTTCGTCCGTTCGTCTGTGAACACTACTAGCGCCTAAACCACTCCTACGATCTTTTCCAAATTGAAGAAATCCCCGTCGATCTGGCTGTAGTTAAAGATTTAAGATTTTGAAAAACATTCTTTAAAATGTGGGAGTACTTTACATGAAGCCCCCCTGACATTTTCAAAAATTTTTCAAAAAAGGGTCCAAATTTTTTCTTTAAAATTCTTGAAAGAATAGAGTAGTATACTACTTATTGTACTAGTTTAACTTAGTTAACTCGGAATTTTCGGAAATTGCAAAAGTTTGAATTGTTTCGTCGCCTTACCACAAATACAAAATTGAAGATTAAGATTTTTTCTTCAAATGAAATTTCTTCTCTATAAATAGTTCTTTCATTAAGGTCATATAGATTTTCTTGGAAATGTTTAATAGTTTTAGAGCAATAGTGCGAGCAACATTTGCTATTTTTAAAAAAATAATAAAAACAAGATTTTCTCAAAAACGGCTCCTAATTTTTTCATTAATTTTTTGGTAGAATTAGTGCCAAACAAACCCTTACGATGACATAAACTCTGTATTGCTATATTTGTTTTTTTTTCAAAAATTACAAAAATGTATTTGTTTTACTTGTCTCTCACGTCGGTAATATTTACATTCGAGGCTATTTCTTCACGTTATTGTATTTACGAATACAAATGATTAAATAATGTTAAATAAAGATTCTCGAAAACTCAACAGTTTTTTTGTTAAATAGCTCAAAATTCCGCATTTTCATAAACGCTCAAACGCTATTTTCTCAAAAATGGCTCTACATTTTTTCATCAAATGTATAGTTTTGCAATGAATAGTGGTAATATATCTGTTTGATATGACGTAAAGTTCATTTTGGTGAATTCTTTTGTTTTTTCAAAAATTACACAAATGTAATTTTTTTAAAATATCTCTCACACCGTTTATATGCACATTTCAATGTATTTGAGTACATTATTACATTTGTGAGTGGAAGTGCTTCAAATGAAGTTTTTCGTAAACACAATAGATTCCTGTGAAAAAGAGCTTCAAATTTTGCATTTACAGTAAGGCCAAGGTCATTTTCCTAAAAACGGTTCCAAGTTTTTCAATGAAAATTGCTATTTAGGACTTTTTTGAATATTCTTAAAATATTCGTTTCTACTATATCAAAACCGAAAAGTTGAGAAAATTTCTAAAAAATGTACTTTGGAGGGCGATAGATGGCAGCAGGCAAAAAGCAGGGGCAAGACTGTACAGTACCAGTCCACACCAAGGAAATTAGAAAACGTTACTACGAGAAAGTCTGTGACATTCTATAGCATCTCTAGTTTGTTTTGTATTTCCGAACCTATGACTCTAGAGGATGCAGCCGCTAGCAGTGTGATTTGTGGTTTGTGATCTGCCTCTTCGAGAGAAACATGCCTGAAACTCATTTGTTCCGTTTTTGAAGTGATTTTCCGAGAGACCCTGAGTACATTTTACTCACCGGTTTTAATACCCAATGTTAAGAGGAAGTAAACTTTGCTCGTCACCAATAACGCTGGATGTTACTGAGGAGGTTACTGCAAATACCCGAGAAATTAGTTTCTCCAGCGCCCGATAGGCGCGATGAAGCTTCTGTTAAACAATTTTCCAAGAAATGTGATGTCATCCTAAAGTACAATGCAACCAAAGAGGCAATACAAATCGGTAGAAATAAGCCAAAATTAGAAACGTGGAAGGAAAACCGAAGATGATCCCTAAGGGGCACAACATTTTAAAGTCAGCATCAGAAAACAATTCAATATATTCGTTCATTAAATTTCAAAAAGAGAAAGAGGACACTATTCACGAAAAGGAATACTCTAAGAGAAATTTTCCTTCTTGCAGGAAGTTTACTTACGATGAATATCAAAAGAAACTATGTCCTACTCTTTTTTTTGTTTCTCATACGATTGCTGATTGTGTGCTCAATTTTTTTTTCTTTTTTAGCGTTATTTCGTTTTCTACATAAATACGCAGTTCGAATATATAAATATTGCATAAAATTTTTTAAATTTATTTATATGAAATTTAAAATATATTTCATACTCTAAAAGAAACAAAAAAGCGTATAATTAAACAAAGAAAAAAACAAATATTTTACTTAAATTTTAAACGAAATTATAAAATGTGAATCAATTAAACACATGATTAGTATGCACAGAACTTGATTAGTATTATAGAGTTATTATTCTATGTTCTTTAGGGCTGAAAAGTGATAATTATCTAGAAATATCAACACGTGGATATATAAATAATTTTTCAACATTCTTGTAATTTAATAATGGTATTCACAAAGTGGCATGCCACAAGTATACGATTGGCATATAATCCCACTTTCTGAACACTATTATTCACCTGATTGAAAATTACATCACATGGGCTTCAAAGGGCTCATATGAACGTAATGAAATAAATGATATAATTTAAACCTGTACATTTTAATTAAGTATATTTATCAAAATGAGTGTCTAAATGTGATATAATTATTTTCTAGGTCTTGAACAATACAAATTTTAAGTTGTACAAAATGTAGAAGTCCTATGAAATATAAACTCGAACTTAGAGGTCAATGGATTAGTGTCTGTAAATGGGCTAAAGTTTGCTAAATATGTTTCGTAATATTGCATCATTCCAGGAACGAGTGTTTGAGGAACAGTCCGAGATATTCCACGGCTCTGACAGATTACCAACAATGCAAGATATAGGAGAAATGAAATATTTGGAGCGTGTAATAAAGGAATCTTTGAGGCTGTATCCTAGTGTCCCTTTTATTGGTCGAGCTTTGACCGAAGACGTTCAAATTGGTATGTAAAATTCCATATGAAATAATTGATATACTAATTCGAGCATTGCGACAATTTCAGTGATCGCGAATTTCACACGAAACTACCATTCGTCATTCAGAAAATTTAGAAAATATTAGCCTAAGAGAATCATTTATTACGGAAATTACATTAGAAAACATAATTTCTTTAATTTTCTGTTTGCTCCTGCAGGAGAATATCTATTACCGGTGGGCACTCATGTCAATATTCAAATTTATCAAGTTAACCGCGACCCCAAGTACTTCCCCAACCCCGACGAGTTCAACCCTGACAATTTTCTGCCAGAGAAAGTGCAGGGTCGCCACCCGTACGCCTATGTGCCCTTCAGCGCTGGCTCCAGGAACTGCATTGGTACGTATCACAGTCATATTAAAATTTTGTATACTATTTTCTTTACCTAATCGGGTATTTTGCGTGTATTTGAAATGTTCTTGTGCTACAGGTCAGACATTCACGCTGCTGGAAGAGAAGACGGATGTGTCGATTGTATTTCGAATTCTTTGTGCTGCAGGTCAGAAGTTCGCGCTGCTGGAGGAGAAGACGGTGCTGTCGGCGGTGATTCGCCGCTTCCGAGTCCGCGCCCTTGACCGCCCCTCCGACATCACGCTGGTGGCGGAGCTGGTGCTACGGCCCCTGAACGGCATTCGCCTGGTGCTGGAGCGGCGTTGATCGGTCCACGAACTGACGCACTCACCAACTGCTATGAAGATATCAAAACAGACACCTCCTCTTTCCGCGGCGAATTTCATGTTTTATACACGAGTAGCGCTTTTTAGCTCTCGTTTTCAGCACAAAAATATTCTTCACGAATAATTTTTTTCTATAGTATATCGCTATTTATAAAAGTCCGCTCATTCCTGCAATTTTTATGACCGTAGACAGAGTTTTGTTATCATGTTTTCCTCTTCGATTGTAACCCTTCTCCTCCCTGCTTCTTCCTGCCATGCTCTGCCCGGTCACGCACCCAAAGCCCTGTCTACTTTTGACCCCTACTTGGAAATTTCCGGTCTACATAGCTCACCTTCTCCATAAAAAAAGACATTTTTTAAAGTTCCAGCTCCTAAACATTCTTCACATTATAACTGAAAACAATAAAAGAAATCTAAACTACAAAAAAACAATACTTGTAGACTCGCGTGTATTATATTTGTTGAGTTTTATATATTATTCCAATACTGTCAATAAATTGTCACATTGTAAAACATTTTCTATTGTATTTTTTTCTATTGCATTCATAAAGAAAGATTTGAAATTGATCAGTCAACCCGTGACCTTGAAGGGACTTCCTGTTTTAAGCGGAGTTTATCATGTCAGAATTCTTGTACGGTGACGCTAGAAAATAGATATGGAATATAGATGTAGATGTGAAAACGTAATTGATGAACCATAACCATAAAAGTAAATGAAAATATATATGCTGAAACGTAATTGCCAGTATTTATTATTATTTTCAAAAACCACAGAAATATATGTTTAAATTACATGTAAAAACGTATTTGTTTACGTAAATTAATTCATCATACCATTGAAACATGAGACTAATACTGATCCACAAACATTACGTGTACATAATAAATTGATATTGTACTGAGCCACTTAACAAAACAGTATTGGCTTCATTATTTGATCAGAAGTCAATGTTATGAATCTTGAAATGTAAATAATAGAAACAAAGGTCTCCCAAACTTTTTATTAGCTTTGATATTGACAAATATTTTTAGATAAATTAATTTTTGTTTGTTTTTTATAGAAAAGATGAGTGAATTCATTCTTCGGGAGCAACTGATATGCAAAACAACAGCACAGATTAGTCTTTATACATACCAATAATTATACTACATACTTAATTACACACCACTGCACATATTCAAGAAAAAAGTTCAACTGGCTGGGCCCAAAACATACAAACATTTTCCATTTTACTAATTTAAACATGAAAACTCTAAATAGCGAAATTGTGAATGCTAATGAAAATCTGCTCCTTTACGTAGAGAATTATTTACATTTGCATCCCTCCTTGTAGTATTATTTTCAATAGTGCGAGTGAGTAGTTCAGCAAGTCGCATTTGCCTCTGAGTAGCTAATTCAAAATGTTATAGACTGCCCATCTATTTGCACTTGTAGTCTGTTTTGGCAACTGTGACACTCGCGTTGTTTCAAACAATTCAATGTTTACAAATTTCTGTAAAAGAAGAGGGTGTTTTGAATGCATACGATATCTATATATAGTACATTGTAGATTACTGTATATTATTGTACTTTATACTCTCTCAACCTACCTCAGTTTTTGTACACTTTCAAACTGCAATGTTTTCTTGACACTTTGTACACAACACGGATTAAGGATAATGCATGTACATTGACATCTTTACCACTTTAGTTACGGATTTCTTTCAAATTTTCCACCAATATTTAGATCTAACAAATCAGCAGCGTTCACACATTACATAACCTTATTCAAACTCCAATGAATTTCGTAATGATTCTGGACATTGATGAAATCAGTAGTAGATCTCAGACATCATACTCTGGTGGCGCGCAGCTAAAGTATTGACATTGATGCACTATTGAATCTGTGATGCAAATATATGCCAAACACGCCCAGAAAAGTAATTATTTTGTAAATATATTACGGTTTATGGTCCTAAATCATAGCCTATAGTACTCCAGGCCTTTAGAGGATGTTAGCAGAAAAGTTTCGTCGGCATTGGCTCAGTAGATTCAGAGATTACCGCGCTGTAAGACACCACTTTTCTCTTTATACTATATATATATATATATATATATATATATATATATAGTATATTTGTAATTATTTTCATTTTATGTAGAAAACCATTAACAATTCTTTTTGTATTCTTTGTATGTTAGAATTGCAAACATAAATACTGAAACATTTGAGACAATAAAAGTGTATTTTATTGATACGTTATGCTTGTTATTGTCTTCGATACGGAGCTCGATATACACTGCATAACTTATCTAGATTGAGAGGACCGTGATTACTATCCTATAGGATAATAGGAAAACAGTTGAATGATGCAACATGCACTCTTATGGAGGTAATGATGAAAGACATTTATGGGAGAGAAATATGAAAAGACACAGAGTCATGTTAACATCTAGTTAAGTGGTGAATAAGAAAATATAAAACAATATTAATTGCTAAAAAATAAACTTATACGTACGTACCACGGGCGTTAACTACGTCTAATGATGGAGCGGCGAAAAAAGCCCGAGAGCCTTTGGCTCCATTGGATAATGAGGACCTTTATAACGCCCTGGAGGTGTAAATAACTATTTTTACGAAAAAACAATATTTTATGATTCATAAAACATGGAATTTTGATATAAACTGATAACAGATGAAGTATTAATAACGTAATAATTAAAAACGTAATAACAAGAACCAATCATTTAAATGTATTCTGTTTCTTCAACGTGTCGCACCGAAGCCCAATAGTATATCATGCTCTCTTCTGGAATACCGATTAAAACCTTAAAGATCTAACTGAGTTCCAAGGACCGATGACCATAAATTTAATTTTAAAAAATGAATAAATAAAATAATTGTTAGCATTAAAATTAAATTTGTCTAAGAATCAGAATTATCATTAACACAAAATCGATAAAATAGTTATTTTCATAATATGTGTGTGAAGTTTCCGTTTTTTTCATGGTCGAGGTTGAGATTTTTTGCCGAGACCGTAGGTCGAGAAATCAGGAAGAAAAGGGCGGAAACTTTACACTCGAAATATGAACAACATTTTTTCTACAACTGCATAAAAATATAATACAAATAGTTTCGTATTTTGTAAGTCCGTATCCCAGAACCAAACGTGCAAAAACGTATTCTAAAACAGTGCAAAAAATACTTTTTTTCACGGTAACAAGATAGTTGTCTTGGCAACGATCTTTTTTTAATGGCGATTAAAAAATGACGAAGTTCACGTACTGCTAGCGATGCAAAAAAGTTGTCTGAAATGTAATGTAAATGCGATGTAAAAAAAAGAGTTTTTATTTTATAAAAATGAAGGAATCTCAAGTATATAATGAATTAAAACCATACATTTTTTCATAATACCAATTTTTCCAAAAAACCGTTGTTTTTTGGAATGTATTTGAAGAAACGGTGTTTTAATCTATAACAAGTTCTCGCGAATTTTCTTAAGGTTCTTATGCCTTTTCGCAGCCAGCGTGAACTAATCGGCTCACGTCTGCGAGAACACGATGAGCCGCGCGGAAGGGCGGCGTAGGATGACCAAATGCTCCTCTCAGATGTCTGAGAGTAGACTCTTGAAACCCACGCACTTGGACACCGCAACCGCTTCCCGACGGCTCCTTGGTGCGGCGTTGGCGCTCCTCCCTCGCTCTGGCGCGCGCCCTTACTCGTGAGACATTGTCCATTTGGTATTTGCGGGCGCGTCAACGGCTAAGGCCAATAGTCTAGTAAGTGTAGTTCACGTTTTATCACGGAAGGTGATCTGCCCCCGCTGGATGGGGAGATCCGGCGCTGATATATCGCCGTCTAGCGGGATTTTCTCCAATCAGATATCCCTCATCAGTGGGGCACCACCCCAGCCGGGACAAGCTCAAATCCGTGATATGTGTACTAGTGTAGTGCATATAAGTGTGCCTGTAACTAAGGGGTGAAGTTAGAACAAGGAAGAGGAAGGAAAGATCGCACGCGGTCCGCGACCAGATTGATTGATTGATTGATTTTTTCGTGATTCCGGGCGCGTCAACTGCTTCGGCCATTAGTCCCGTAAGTGTAATGCATGTTTTTTCTCGGGAGATGGCGGTGATCTTCCCCCGCTGGATGGCGAGATCCGGCGCCGACCTACCGTCGGCTAGTGGGGTTTCCCCCTAACCCTCTCCCACCAGCGAGGCACCACCCCAGCCGGGACAAGCTCCAAACTCCCGACCGGTCTCCCGGAATATGTGATAGTGTGGTGCATGTTAGTATAAGTGTATGTGTAAGGGGAGAGGATAGGGGAAGAGGAAGGACAGATCGCGCGCGGTCCGTGGCCCGTTTGATAGGGTACTGCTCCGGCACTCGCCTGGTGTTGATCGGAGAAACCACTGAAAACTACCGATCAGAGCAGCCGGCCGCTAGAATTCTCCTCCAGACAGCGACTGAATTCGACCTAGCTGAAAAGCTAGTGTCGAAAATCCTGCCGCCGTCAGGACTCGAACCTACGACCTCCCGGTCAGAGGCGCTGGAGTGACATCAGTTGATGCACTGAGCTACCGCTACCGGTTCCACGACCAGTTTGTTTAGGTCATGGTCCATAATTCGCCTCATGTTGATCGGAGAAACCACGGAAAACTATTACTGTCAAAGATGGCTCACGGCTACAACTGATTATATTGCAGTGCAACTGACCGGGAGATCCTGGAGTTCGAATCCAGGCGCTGTCTAGAGGAGAAGTGTAGCGGTCGGCAGCTCTGGTCGGTAGTTTTTTGTGGTTTCTCCGATCAAAACGAAGGGAATGCCGGAGTAGAACCCTAAAAAAAGGCCACGGACCGCGCGCGGTCTTTTCTAGCTCTTCCTTGTCCTACCCTCACTCCTTACTTACTTACTCACATACACTACACTATCACACAAGTCGGGGGACTAGTCGGGAGCTTTGAACTTGTCCCGGCTGAGGCGGTGCAACGCTGGTGGGACATTCCTGGGGCCGTATCTTGCCATGCAGTTGAGAAAGATCACCGCCACCTCATAATAATAATAATAATAATAATAATAATAATAATAATAATAATAATAATAATAATAATAATAATGTCTTTATTAACGGCGAAGCTCAGGCCATAGGGCCTGATCTTCCGCCTAACCACTGAGTCTACACTGATACAGAGTAGTAACATATAAGAGGGGAGGGAAATCTGTACATTTACGTCTGGGAGAGCAAAACTAGGGACCATCCCGGCATACGCCTTAAGCGATTGAGTAAACCCAGAGCACCTCACGCAACAACATGCACTGCATTTACGGGACTAGTGACCTTCTAAGTTGACGTGTCCGGAATCACCAATCAGTCAATCAATCAATCAATCAATCAATCAATCAATCAATCAATAAAACAAGGGAAAACTTTCGATCAGAGCAGCCGGCCGCTAGTATTCTCCTCCAGACAGCGGATGAATTTTAACTAGTTAGTGTTGAAAATTCGGCCATCGTAGGGGAGTGGAACGTAGGATCTCTCGGTCAGAGACACCTGCAGTGACATCAATTGATGCCCTGAGCAACCTAAGCCGGAACTTTTAAGAGAACTTTATTTAAAGGGTGCTGACCTGCACTTGTTCTAACACTCTTCCTTCAACAAATCTACTCTTGCACCGCCATGAATAAACACATACTTATTTACGCATTTCTCTAAATGTCACAGCAGACCCTGATGTGCAGGTGAGGTATATTACTCGTTTGTCAATAGAGCCCCCTCTCTCCCAGCCCTCTCCCCTCCCTTTCGTTCACCGATTTCGCACCGTGCGTCGACGCGGAGCCAATATGGCACGATAAGAAATGAAAGCTTTTCTAAAAATATCGTAATTATTATATATTTTATTCATTCTTTTCTGAAACAAGGATCTTATGTACACTCGATAACCAAAATCCATTGAGACCGTCATTGTCGATTCTAATGCGGTTTTTATCCTATTCGATGTGTTGAATGAACGTTTTACCCTACAAATGATGCATGATATGGGAATAGAAACATTGCCTTGGAATAAGTTTAACAAGAGTTAATTACAAAACATGTGTAACGCATTCATTATGGTACTGTTTATGCAAAAGCGCATAGAAGTTGGAAGATTTGCGGGAGGGCAGTTGCTTCCCTCTTGGCTACGTCCGTGACTGTTAATACATGGGTTGTCAAGCAAGGAATGTGAATCCTGCAAAAGCATTTAACACAAAATAATTGATAAACAAATTTTGTTTATCAGCTCTTTAAATTGTAAGAATGGAATCTTCACACATCGAATTACTCATTTAATATATCGAAAATGTTAATTTTTGGAACGTGGGAACAATGTTCAGAGAATTGTTCCTGAGTACCTGTAATTCTTAATTTCGAATTCCTGTTTCCGTGAATCCGAACAGACGGACACTTCCTTGTTGCTAACAGAAGAAAAATAGGAGAGGAATGTAAAGAAGACAATTATTCTGTAAAATCAGAAGAGATGGGGAATGACATAAAAAATAAAAAGTATTGAGTCATTTTCCGAAAGTATCGCTCGCTTTCATACCCCCCGAGTATCGAGGGTATCGATGTATAGAAAGTATTGAGGACCCATCCCTAGAAGGAAAGTTACTGAAGTGCAGCAATTTAGCTAACCACTTTGACAGCTACCGCGACACAAACAAAAAGTTCAAAATAAAACTTCAGAACTAGTGCTTTGCAAATTTCACTTCAAGGTCACAATAGTAACGGCGCTCTGATAAGCTACTAGGACGTGAAATGACACAATGACACAATCAATCACGAAGGATTCAAATTATTCCAGTATTTTCATTTTATATAATTTTTTTGGATCGCTGGTGCCTGGATTATTATATTTATGTTTCATATTATGTGCATTGCTCGCTAGCCCTGTCCATCCAAAGATTCCCTTCCAAATCAACCCCCTAACCCCGCCCCTCGTCCCTTCCATCCACGATGTTCCGCACCACAGCGACGCGAAGTATCGGTTCAAACGGCTTCAAGTTGTGTCGTGCTTTTACTTCAGCCAAACGCTTCACTTAAAAAATTAAAATACAAAATATTAAAGGTATGGGCCACAAAGTAAAAAAATTAATGTTACAAAATTTAAAACTGAAAAGAAGGTAAAAACGTATTAAAAAGACAAAAATAAAATTTCCTGGGCCGAAACTGGCAAATATATGTTCACAAAACTCATTAATACAGATGTTGGCACATGGGCGGCCAAAATTAATTCAAATTTGGCGCCGTACTTTGAAATCTATCATTTATAACAATTCCTTGGCGCTAATTAACAGCAAAGAACATGTATTTTAAACGTTCCGCATTGGACTTATAATAAAAAAACCAAAAACCCGCGGGTTAGCTTTCAGAGAGAAAGGCAAAGGCATTTTTCGCATGAAACTTTTTGGTAGGACAAACAGTTGAAGAGTTGAACTGCTTCCATAGACGCTCGCGAGATCGCGCCAGATACTGGAGACGCTGTAGAGTTGGCAACATTCCGAGAATTAAACGTCTTTCTTAATGAAGGCGCGATAGAATCGCATTATTTAAAAATAATGTGGCCGAAACAGTTTCGGGGTGACTCGCCTCACTCGAGTAAAAAACCGTTAAGATGCATGTATATATGTTTCCGACTATCAGTTATGCAATTATGTATTATTATTACTACGCAATTATGAAAGGTTGGTAATGCCACCCAGCTGAGAGTTATTGGCGGGCAAGCTCGCTCCCATTGTCGGAACTTCGAGGAAATACAACGCATCTATTCACATGACGCCACGAGAGGCAGTTGTTGGAGAATTTTTCAGCCGAGCATTTGCACAAAGGATCGCCTCGCCAGTAAAAAGATTTAGTAATTCACATCTTGGCGGTAATGAAGAAATTAGATTTTTGACTGGTGGTAGCCGCAGCAGCCTTACAGCTGTTGCAAATTCTGTGTAAAGAGCGTGTTGTAAGGGCGCGTAAAGCTGAAAGTGAGCTGAAATTATATTACGCATGAAATACAATAGAAGTTTAACAAGAGTAATAATCTAATATTCGCCTAAGGAAACATCGAAAACTTCAAGCAGTCTCAACAACAGGTATAAATACTTTTTAAAATGATCCACAAAATTCAGGAAAATAGTTTCATTTTATTGACATACCAATTATGTATCGCAAATTTTAAAGAAAGTTTCTGTGCGTCTGTCCGTCCGTCCGTCTGCATAGGGTCTCTTTTAAAACAAAGTTTCAATTATATAATAATTAAGGGTACCTGTAATTCTTAAATGAAAATTTTCCAAGGCAATTTTTTAGTACAACAAATTTGTGTAAAAGGTTCTTCATGCTTCTTTAAAATTTGCTACCGAGTCCCCCTTTAATATTTATGATAGGAGTTGATGGATTTCTGGAGAGCGCGCAGGAATGTGTGGTTACTGAAGGACAGAAACTGGACGCTCTTTTAGGCAGGTGTAATAATGGTCAAGGGTGAAAAAGATTTGGAATGATGAATAGAAGGCTAGACAAATTTCTGAAAATAAAAATGATGATTCTGAACGTAGATAAAAGTGAGATATGGCTTATAAAAAGTAATGAGGCTAAAACAAAGTACGTTATCGGTTCTATAACGGTTAAATAGTAAAATTATAATAATTATGAGTGAAAGTATAATACCACAGTTTTTATCCATATTAACACATCCTAGCCAACACTTCTACAACTCATTCCACATCATAGCCCGTTAGACGCTAAAAATAATTCCATATTTACATTCTCGTATACATACATATATATGGAGTAATATTGGAGTAATATAGGAGTATAGAGAGTTATGTAATGCTGCGGAATATCGATTTCAAGATTTCAACGGAAATGCACGTTTCGGAGTCCCCTGATACCGAAAAAGTGTTTTTTTTTCAAAACATCCGTTTGTCTGTGTGTCTGTCTACCTGCCTGCATGCCTGCCTGCCTGCCTGCCTGTATGTCGGTCTGCCCGTCTGTCGGTCTGCCTGTCTGTCAGCCTGCCTATCTGTCTGCCTGCATGTCTGCCTCCGTGTCTGTGTCTGTTCAGTCTGCCTGCCTCCCTGTCTGTCTGCCTGTTCGTCTGCTTGTCTCTCTTCCTTTCCTGTCTGTATGCCTGTACCTCTGCCTGACTGTGTTTCTGCCTGTCCCTCTGCTTGTGTGTCTGTCATTCTGTCTATCAATTCATCTGTCTGTCCCTCAGTCCCTCTGTCCTCATGTCTGTCCCATTGTCTGTCTGACCGCCTGTCTCTGTCCATCAGTCTGTCTCTCCATTTGTCTGTCTGTCCGTCTGACGGTTTGCCCGTCTGTCCATCTGTCTGTCCGTGTCTGTCCGTCCATCTATCTGTCCGTCTGTTCGTCCGTGTCTCTGTCTGTCCGTCAGGTTGTCCGTCAGTCTGTCCATTCGTCGGTCCGTCCGTCTTTCGATCCGTCCGTCTGTCAGTTCGTCTGTCGGTCATCCGTCTGTCGGTCCGTCCGTCTGTTAGTCTGTCCGTCTATCGGTCCGTGCGTCTGTCCGTCCGTCCGTCTGACCGTTGGTCCGTCTGTCTGTCGGTCCGTCCGTCTGCCGGTTCATTCGTCTGACTGATTATAATACTGTACAAAAAATAGCGTATGTAACTCGTTTATAATGTTACTTTTTTGCACTCATAAGAAATTATTACCGAACTCACTCGTAACGTCGTTCGTTCGGTAATATTTTCTTATTCGTGCAAAAAAAGACAATATAAACTAATTCCATAATATACTGTTCAAATTTTACAGAAATATATTTTTTAAGTCGCTCCCGTCGTTACAATTTACATTGCAGATGTATTTGATTGTTCAATGCGTTTTTTAACAAATGAGCTTCAAAGTATCTTTAATGATGGTTTTTTGAAAAGTCCGTAAGTTCTCCATAATCGTTGAGCATATTTGACTGAATTGGCGAATTTTCTGAAATGTTTGAACCACATTTTCCCAAAAACTACGGAAACTTTTTCGTCGAAATTCTCCACAGTGGAAAAGAGTTCAATTCTCTCAGATATTCCAACAGCTTGATTTTGGCCAAGATATTTGGGGCCCAAAAATCAAAATAATGCTGAAAAATGTAGGTGTTCTTAAATCATAAATAGGATAAAAAGTACATATTGCAGAAAAACGAAAAGTAAATCATCGTGTCAATTGAAATGTCTAAATATTTTGTTTTATAACATTTTCTCAATGTATAGTAAATATTACCGAAAATGTGATTATTCTGCATTCGCCCGCCTAGAGAATTTACCAGTGATTTAGGGATAAAACGGTCACCATGACAAGAACGTTATTAAATAATGTGTTGATACAGTGTAAACCAAAGATGTTGGATAGTATTACCTCGATGCACATGTAGCGCTAGTGTAGCGTTACAAATTGAAGGCTGCCATATTGTAGGCAATTAGTTCCCTCGTAGGTACTGACAGGGGTGTTGTGTTCGTACGAGACGAGAATTGTAGGTATTTCCCATGTAAATTAGTACTTTGAAATGCTTTTATCTTACTGTACAAAGATTATTATTTAGGCATGAATAAAAATAAATAATGAGAGCTTCATTTTTATGTGACCTCAAGGCCAATATAAAAAAGCATAATAGTTACAAGAAACAATTTTCAATAACCCAAATGATACAAACAAAACATGTTTCATTTAGTAACACGAACATTTTTCATCTAATTGAAACGTACACTTTAATTTGGTCCT
This sequence comes from Teleogryllus occipitalis, assembly GCA_011170035.1. Lineage (NCBI taxonomy): Eukaryota > Metazoa > Arthropoda > Insecta > Orthoptera > Gryllidae > Teleogryllus > Teleogryllus occipitalis. The sequence continues at coordinate 259,239 of BLKR01001283.1, forward strand.
AGCATATCTGCACACGGAGTAAGAAAATATATTCGATTTTATATATATATATTTATATATTTATATATATATAAATATATATATATATATATATATTTATATATATATATATATAAAATATTTTATTAATTTAAAAACTTTTTTGTATTATTAAAAATCTGACTTCATGACGTGTTAAAGGGAGTAATTTACTACAGTTTAAAACATAATTTATCCACCTTTCCTGTGGGCCCCACAGTACGAGTTTTTCTGTCCAAAAATCACCGTTATTGCCGCAGAATTACATAACTTTCTCTATACTACGTATATTACTCCGTATTTACGTACGTATACGATAAAGTAAAAATTAGAAGACAGTTTACATGAGTTTTGGACATTTCATAGCTTTCTTGAAAATGAAGATTTTTGTGTGCCAATATTTACTCAAATCATTTTCATTTTAAAGAATAATTTGAATCTCTCCTTCAGAAAAAGAAACTATGCATTAGCTACGGAGGGCAACAAAAGAATTATGAAATTGTCTTCGCTGAATTGAATGTCAAACCATTCGAGCTATTTCCAATTACGTTATTTTTAAAACATTTAAATTTTTCGTAATTTATTTATCATAGTGAATAGGAACAATAACAATGTGATTTTCAAAGTCTTATATCCGTAATATCCCTTGAAAAGGGCGTTAAGACACACAGTTTTTAATGACCGCTCCCACATTTATGGCGAAGAGTGCAATGTTCAATTAGTTATGCTAGTGCTCGCCTCTCACAATAGTAGTGGGCCTAGGTCTGAACACGAGGGCTATTATCTGTGGAATATTTAAATAAAACATTACGAATAAGTGTGTGTGTGTGTGTGTGTGTGTCAGTGATAATACATATTAGTGTTCGGGTTTAAGTGTAACCGAAGTGTATTTCTTACGTAGTGATTTCTCGATGTGCATCCGTTGGAATTATTTTGTTACTGAAAACGTTTGCTATTTGTAGTTCCACAAATTGTACCCGTTACTCCTGTGCATCATATATCAAACTGCTACTACATAAGTAAGTAATTGAGTAGATTAATTCAAATTTCACAGCTATATTTTGCGTTCATCATTTCTGCATCGTTTGTAAATAGACTATAGTTATTTCGTATTGCATTTTCCTGCTTGAAAGTGCTTGAAGTAATACTTGAAATAAGGCGAATTTAGATTTTTGTTCTCAAAACCCGCTCCAAATTTTTTTAAAAATTTTTTCCTCAGATAGAGCAAAGGACACTTAAAAAACGATTCATTTTCGTAAAACTCTCTAATTTTCGAAAATTACATGAATTATAAATTAAACGCAAAAAATGTTCTGTAGTAGCACCACAAGTTATATACTGCTACTAGGGAACCGAAATATTAATAAAATGCGACAAACTATTTTTGATGCCGATAGGAACCAGCCGGGACACGGTGACAAAACTGAAAACCAGAAGAAACATGTTAGAAAACTACCTAGTACGAGAAAGTCTGTGCCATTCTGTGACACCACTAGTTATTTTCTCGTATACATACGTATATACGGAATAATATACGTAGTATAGAGAAAGTTATGTAATGCTACTGAAAATCGATTTCGAGATTTCAACGGAAATACACGTTTTGGGATCTCCTGATGCCGTAAAAGTGTTTTTTTGTTCTTGTTTTTCTCAAAACGTCCATCCGTCTGTCCATCAGTCCGTGCGTCTGTGAGCACTACTAGCGCCTAAACCACACGTACGATCTTTACCAAATTGAGGAACCCCCTGTCCATCTGGCTCTAGTTGAAGCTTTGAAATATTGGAAAACGTTCTTTAAAATTTGGGATTTGTTTTTAAATATACACAAAAAAATTCTTTTTTAAATCTCACGCCGTTAATATGCACATTTCAATGGTTTGTCTGCATTATTGAATTTGTGAGTGAAAGTTATTAAAATGACTTTAATCGAAGTTTTTCGAAAACTCAATAGATTCCTGTGAAAAAAAGCTTCAACTTTCGCATTTACAGTAACGCTTAACGCTTAAATTTTCTTAAAGACGGTTCCAAATTTTTCAATGGAAATTGCTACAGGGTAAGATTCAAAAGTAATGTGCCTTCGTTCAAAAAGACAGATTTATTGAGTTGATCGGTACAAGTGACTAATAGTCTTCAAAATATTCCCCTCCGGCATCAATGCACTTCTGTAGGCGGCTTTTCCAGGACTCAAAGGCATCCCTGAAGTCCTGTTCCAAGATTTCTGCAAGGGCTGCCTTGGCATTTGCTTGGATGTCCTCGATGGAGTCGAAACGTTTTCCTTTTAGCGCTGATTTTAAGCGCGGAAACAAGAAGTCAGGAGGCGACAAGTCCGGACTGTAGGGAGGCTGGGGCACCACGGGAACGTCAGTACGGGCCGACGACGGGCGTCCAGACCTGGGTTCGTCAGTCACCTGTTCCCGGCCCTCACGAAACGCTTTGTGCCACTTTTTGACTTGCAAATAAGACAGACACTCATGGCCAAACGCCTGTTGAAGCATTGCGAACGTTTCGGAAGGAGACTTGCCCAACCGGAAGCAAAATTTGATCGCGTGGCGTTGCTCTAACGAACTTAACATTTCGCCGTGTCACGCACCACCGTGTAGGGGCTACTGTTTAGGCCGATGCTACCGCTCCGAAAGCTGTGAGGAAATTACCCGCGTTGGGCTGAGAAGCCAAAACCCACCACCACCGTCGCTGTAAAGCGGAGAGCGCTGCAGGGTGCGTACGCGTCAGTATAACGTGAGGCTCATTACTTTTGAATCCTACCCTGTATTTAGGACAAGGTTTTAGTCTTCTTTAATATACTTAAAATTATGTTTTGGTTCTACTATTTCGAAACCGAAGAGTTGAGAAAATTTCAAAAAAAGTTCTTTGGGCGGGGATAGATGGCGGCTTGCAAGGAGGAAGGGCAAGACTGTACAGTACCAGTCCACACCAAGGAAATTAGAAAACTTTACTACGCAAAAGTCTGTGCCATTCTGTAGCACCGCTAGTTTACTTTTGCATTAGAGAGCTGTCTCTAGTATACTCCGTAAGTTCGTAGAAGGTGAGAAAGTAAAATTATTAAAAAGTAAATATTATCACGAAACCAACAACAAAATATAAATATTGTATTTCTTCATGCAACGTGAGAGTTTTATTTCGTCCCGCCGTGTTTGCTGGTTTATATATATATATATATATAAAATATTTTCGCGTTTGAAAGCGTTCTTTTTAACACTCCTATCCATATATCTTTCTCACCCCTCGATACTCTTATCACTTGTGAAAAAACAACTTGACTTTAGACTTGTTTATCTTTGGCCTTCGAGTGCCAATACTTTTTCTGGACAAACAGATATCTGTTGTCTTTAATAGTGAGCAGAAGAGGCATTGTAATCATATGTTCATCCATTGATCTAGTACATTTGCAGAATGTGTCATACGGTGCACAGTATCACGTAGGTATTTAATGTGATCGATTAACCTGTAAAAATTATCATCCTTCAGTGCTCTACCTCAGAATTTCCCAAACATTTTGAGCCATAGAGCAAGTTTAGTTTCGCTAATGTAAATCATTTCATTTTTGTGAAATCTTAAATTTAACGACGCTATTTTAAAAGCTAAATGGTGCTACAGAATGTCACAGACTTCCTCGTTTTAGTTAGTTTCCTTATCCCTTCAGTCTGTGCAATCTTTTCGGTTTTGCCTCAAACTCTTCTCAGCTTTCATTCATTTGTTACCTATTTATTTATTTATTTATTTATTTATATTTTTTTTGAAAATTATAATTTTTGCATAATTGTGATGAAAACATTGGACAATATTAAAAATTATTGAAAAAGAGATCTCAAAAACAGCTCTGAGTTTTTTCTTTAAACTTTGTGTATGTATCGTGCTAAATGTACTGTATAAGCTGACAGAAACGCAATTTCCTGTAATCTTGTTTTTAATTGCAAAAGTGTAAATTTTTGATATCTTATTTACATGAGCGGTAAGTTGTATACATTATTGCATCTGTGCGTTTAAGTGCTTCAAATAATGTCGTATAAAGTTTCTCGTAAAATCAAAAGTTTGCTATGAAAGGTAGCATAAAATTTAGCATTTTCAGAACACTCGAAAGACATTTTTACAAAAACTTTTTCTTACTCGAAATTTTTCCTTTTAACTTTTTTCTGATATGCTAAATGCATTTACTGACATAAATGTCACTTTTATGATCTTTGTCGCTTCAAAAATTACACAAATGAACTTTTTTAAATATCTCACGTCAGAAACACATACATTACGGTATTTCTCGTGTATTACCGTTTTGTGAGTACTCTTGCTTCAAAATGTTTCTTACGAAGTTTCTCGAAATCTGAGAGGACTTTGGTGAATATGCGCATTTTCAGATGTGCTCAAACATTTTCTTAAAAATGCCCCAACATTTTTATTGAAAATGTACATACAAGGGCTGGGTTTTATCCTTCTTTAATAATCATATTTAATTGTACTATGGATCGTGGGAAAAATTGATAAAATCTGAAAGAAATATTTTAGGCGCCTATAGATGGCTGCTAGGAAGGTGGGGCAAAACCAAAACGATTGCACAGAATGAAGGGATGAGGAAATTAACTAGTAGGAGGAAGTTCGTGCCATTAGATTACTTTCTCGTATGCATACGGAAGTGGCGTCTTCTTGGGGTAGGCACTGCCTAACTTGATGAAGATGTACTAGTTGATTACATTTCATAATAATAAAATAAATTAAATTGCTTTTATAATTTTAATTTGGTGTAAGTATCATTCATCTGGAAATGTATAATGAGAATTACATTATCGTGACATGAGCCATATTTCTAGCGTTTTCTAACAGCCCGTGCGCCAGGCGATCTGTCCCGAGTCTTCCCGCAGAGACAAGCGCTCTCTTGCAGATATCAGGGTAGGCACGCCCGGGCGCTGCCTCAGAAGCAGCTGTATCCATACTAGGCGCATGCGCATTGTACGTAGGCCAGCGAATTCTCTTGCTGCCTACCTGTACGGAAGACTTCGATTTCCACTCGCATGCAACCAGCGTAGGCGTGTGTTTACTGTTTTGTTGACGAGTTAACAAGCGGAGAAAGTGATTATTATTCAAAAGTATTAACTTTACATTTAAAACCAGTGTTCTGCAGATTATCAGTGTTATTGATTTTTTATATTTAAGTATGAGTTTACGTAAATATTATGGCAGACACAGTGAATGAACTATACTATGTACAACGCTTTCTCGTTCCGACGATGTAGAAAAGAGACTAATTTTGTACAATGGTCGACCTGTTCCTATGTTGAGTACGGTTGTTCGTCGTGCTGGCGAGAAAAATGTAAGAACATTTAATCCTTCGTGGTGTGATTTCCATACATGACTAACAGGTAGTGAAGTTAAAGCTAAGCTTTATTGTTAACCATGTCTTTTATTGTCAATTGAAGGGGGTACATGGAATAGAGATGGATATTTTGACACGAAAAATTTATAAAAAACTACATAAAAACATGAAATGCCAACAGAAAACATATGTAATTCAGTAAATCTTAAACGCCTGGCAAAAAATTCAATCCGATTTCTGAATTATTGTCCGAGAAACACAAACTTGCAACACTTTTCAGTATCTGAATATCTTGAAATCTTGTCTGCGCACGGTTCATGGAAATATATCAGTGAGACAATTGTTTTGAACAAAATGAATATTTTTTAAACCTTCGGATTGAGGTGGGGCATGGCCCCATGCTCGTTCCCGGGATCCGCCACTGTTCAGTAATGTTCTGCGTCCCCTGAATATTTATTCACCAGCCGACGGCGTATATACGGAGAAACATGTAGTATGGAGGTCTGTAATACTGCTGTAAATAGACTTGGGGATTTAAACGGAAATACGTGTGTTATTATCGAAAAAGTGATTTTTAAAACCGTGCGTCTGTTCATCAGTGAATAAAGCCAAAACTATTCGTAGGAGGTTTTTTAATTTTTTTTTCTGTGGTCGTTCTACTTCCCCTGAAACCCCTAAAATTTGGAAAATAATTATTTGAATTTTGGGATAGTTTACAAGAAGCCCCGAGGAGATTTTCATAATTTTCTTAAAAATTCCTAATTGTATTTTAAATTTATTGTAAGAATAGAGTGAAATACACTTACGAAGATGGCACAGGCCCTATTTTCACAGTTAACTCCGAATTGAGGAAAATTACAAAACTTCAAATATTTTCGGCGCCTTCCTAATATTGAAGATTGAGAATTTTTCTTGAATTGAAATTTTGCTTCACAATTGGTTATTTAATCACGTTCATTGTTTTGAAAGTATTTGTGATTTGCGCGTAATTTTAAAGTGAAGTATGGGCAATATTAACAAATATTAAAAATAAGTTTTCCTAAACAACGGCTCCAAATTTTTTCTTCAATTTCTTGGCAGTGATAGTGATAAATGCACTGTATAAGATGACATAAACGCCATTTTGATGTATCCTGTTTTTCAAAAAATACAGAAATGTAATTTTTGAAATATCTCTCACATCGTTAGTATTTATATTACGGGGCTACCTTCGGAATGTTAACACGCGTAGGAGTGGGAAAGCCAAGACAATGGAGGGATGTAACTACTATTCTGGGCCTTCCCTTCCTCTGGGCTATAATTACTCATGCCATACTGTATATAACTAGTAAACGAATAAAATGTAGAAGGGGAAAGTTGCCTTGGAGAGCTTCTTCCCCACTGTCGTGTAACAGTTTCCCAAATTGACATGTTAAAAAGGGGAAAATGAGGGACTGAACGTTTTTAAAGAAAAAAACTTTTCGTAGGTAACACTATTCGCGATCTTTCACAATTTTGAAAGGGGAGGCACGTCCCAACTTGTCCATTCTGTGCGCACACCTCTATTAACATGTGTTTTGGTAATTTGTAAATTCACTAGCTAAATATATTTGTATTGTCACAGATTTATGGTTTGTGCACTTTTTTTATTGTGGATTTGAAACTATGTGACCATAGAGTGCAAAAAACGTGCATAACATCGCGTTCAATTCACGAGTCCTTGGACAAAACTCGTCAAACGGGACGTGCGACCGCAGCTCGCAGCGGCGAGTCGAGACTGAGATGTGGCCTCTCAGGTTCCGCACGTGACGCGGCGCTGCGTCAGCTGTGAGCCAAGGACAAACAACCGGGAGGAAAAATGTTTCAAAATTGCTACAAGTTGTGGGGAACCAAGCGTAACGCTGGAGTTTGAATTTTCTTGAGAAAACTAAAAGGTGCGTATTTCCAGATTGGGTGTTGCATTTCATAACTATTTCCTTCTTTCGATTATTTCTGTTTCTCTGTCAGATGCGAAACGAAATCTTTCCTGCTGCTCACGGCGTTAGGCATATTGCAACACACAACATAGGATAAGATAATATTTAATTGTCGTTTAATATATTGCGATTCGCATAGTAAATATACTTTAATTAAAAGTATTTAGTTGTTATCTTCATGGAGGATATTTCTGATAAAAGGTAAATAAAACGCATCTATTTATGTATGTGGATGTACCTTCTGCTTCAAGGCATTGACGAGCGTGCATCGCATTAGGGAGCAGCGAAGCCTTTGAGCATGGAGCTGGTTGCAGCGGCCCTCGTGGTGCTGGCGGTGTTCGCGTGGGTATATTGGTTCAATGACCCCCGGCGCAGGCGAATGGTGAGGGAGGTGAACAAGATCCCGGGGCCGCCCGCCCTGCCGTTGATTGGGAACAGTCTCATGGCACTCAAATTTACCAGGGAAAGTGAGTGGCTGCCCACGTTCACTTGCGCTCAGGATTAGATGTGTGATACGAGGCGATTGAAACGCATGGTGAACCGGACCGGATAATCGAGGTCGCTAAGGCTGAAGGGCCGTAGCTGCCTTGGCTCAAAGGGTCGCTGGTTCGAATTCCGCCTCGGGAATTGGTGTTTGTGTGTGTTCCTGTTGTCATTACGTGTTCTTCCTAAAGTGCTTCTTACAGTTAAAACAATCACAGTGGTCGTTATATGACCAAATTGTTAAAAAGCGACCTACAAAAAGAAAAACAAGAAATGCATGGTGAAAGTATTAAGACGTCATATTCTGAATGTTGTACAATGGCCTACCGTGTCATCCTATGATTGATTAGTGATTCCGAGCGCGTCAACTGCTCAGGTAGTTAGTCCCGTAGGTGGAATGAATGTTTTTATCGCGTGAGATGTCTGCCCATCTGAATGCCTACCTGTCTGTCCGTCTTTAATTTGCCTGTCTGGCCGAGTGTCTGGCAATCTGTCTGTCTGGCAGTCTGGCATGCTGTCTGTTTGGCATGCTGTCTGTCTGGCATGCTGTGTGTCTGGCGTGCTGTGTGTCTGGCGTGCTGTGTGTCTGGCGTGCTGTGTGTCTGGCGTGCTGTCTGCCTGGCGTGCTGTCTGGCATGCTGTCTGCCTGGCATGCTGTCTGCCTGGCAGGCTCTGCCTGGCAGGCTGTCTGTCTGGCAGGCTGCCTGCCTGGCGTGCTGTCTGGCATGCTGTCTGCCTGGCATGCTGTCTGTCTGGCAGGCTGTCTGTCTGGCAGGCTGTCTGTATGGCTGACAGGCTGTATGGCTGGCAGGCTGTCTATCTGCCCAGGATGTCTGTCTGTTATCCAAGAATTAATTTTCCGTGAAATAGTGAGATGACTGGTTGACGCCATTTTACGGACGCATCTGGTTGTGCTCTTGAATTTTTGTGATTTATCTATTATTTTTAGCGATCGTACTGTATTTGGCGTGTTTAAGTGCTTTCATAACATATTGCAGGTTAGTTGAAAATGTAATTTCGACTGGTTTTTTTGCTACGAACCAACAGATAACGAATTTTAAATGGATATTGGAACCTTAATGAACTTCAGATTTACGAGTTGGTAATAAGTGTAAAACCTATAAACAGTTACGTTTATTTTCGATATATCACTGTGCTAATTTAACTATCGAAAGATTTTTTTGTATTTCTGTGGAGTGACGATTCCGTTGTTTTGAACGTTACGAGGACGGTGTATGGAATAGTTTTGAATTTGTGTTTCAAATCTTACTCTATATTTCCAAGAAAATTTTCAATGAATATCTTTTATCTATTTACGGTAAAGTATAGTCTACTGGTTGGATTAAACAGTTGCAGCTTACGTGAAAGAAAATCTACGCAATCACATTGCCAAATTAACTTTTATTTATTTATTTATTTATTTAGTCAAAAACAGTCAAAAACTGTATGTGACGTATGGGGGAGAAATCATCTGCGCACGCTTTCTTGAGTTTCAGAATCACTTCCCAATAATTTAACTATTAATAGTTGAAATAATAATAATAATAATAATAATAATAATAATAATAATAATAATAATAATAATAATAATAATACAAATTTAAAAAAAGCGAGAGATTAACATTTCAAAAACTAGATATTTTCGTTGCCAAATTATAGAAAACTTATTTTTAACGGTAAAGGAACGAACAGATTTGATTTTTCTGTATTTTAACAAAATAGAAACTCACCCTAAGCTCTACTACCACTACAAGCAAAAGGAAAGTTCAACAAAACGTGCGCATAGTGAAGCTACATTTACGACTAGAAGCAAATCAAGGGGCCATCTCAGCATTTGCTCAATGGATCAGGGAAACTGGACAAAAACTCGATCGAGGGGTCATTGATCCGGAAGTACATTATTTGTTACAGGCATATTGAGTATTTTTTAAAATTATACAATGCAAATGTAAACTAATTCATTATACTATATCTTGGTTTTGTTAAAGTAAACATTGTTTTTCGTTAATAAGATATATTTTGTAGATAGTATAGCTTCTCATTCTTGTACTGAATCTTACTTTTAATTTATCGAATACACATCAATCTTACACTACAAAAATATTAAGGTTGGTGCTTTTTGCTCTTATCTGGGTTTTCTTGTATTTATTCCAGTTTTTATCACGTACATTAAAACGCATACGTAACATGGCTACTACTCGTTATATTATTTTTACTTTCTCGTATACGTACGTATATACGGAGTAATATACTTAGTATAGAGAAAGTTATGTAATTCTGCGCGAAAAAACGGGGATTTTTCGACAGAAAAAAATTCATTGCCGCGCCCTGAAAACAAGAAAGTGGATAAATCCAGTTGCTAAATTAAGAAAAAAATCCCCTTACACGTGGAGTAGCCAGAATCCCTATTTTATGGGTCCTTGATGCCGAAAAACTAATTGAAAGCAAAACGCCTGTTCGTCTGTCCGTCTGTCGTAAGTGAACAAACTTAGTGCCTAAACCACACGGACGATCTTTTCCAAATTGAAGAAACCACTCTCCATGTCTAGCTGAAGCTTTGAAATTTTGAAAAACGTTCTTTAAAATTTGGGGGTACTTTACTTGAAGCCCCCTGGACAATTTCAAAATTTTATCAATAACGGCTCCAAATTTTTCTTTAAATTACTTGATATTTAATTTGATAAATTTCTTGATAGAAAATATTTGGAACCATTTTTGAGAAAATGGCGTTTGAGAGTTTCTGAAAATGCCGAATTTATTTAAAGCACGTGTACCCATAATTACAATAACGTGAAGAAATCGCCTCTAATGTAAATATTACCGAAGGTGGGAACTAGTCAAACAATTACATATTTGTAATTTTTGAAAAAATAAAAGAATAGAGCTGTATGGCATTCATGTCATCATATAGGGTTCATTTGCCATTAACCCTACCAAAAATTTAAAGAAAACAATTGTTGTCGTTTTGAGAAAATCTTGTTTTCTGTAAGTTTTAAAATTGCAAATATTACTCGCACAATTACAAGAAGAAATTTTCAAAAAAATGTACTTCAACTGAATGAAAGAACTATTTATGGACAACAAATTTCATTTGAAATAAAACATATCGATCTTCAATTTTATAGTTGTAGGAAGACGCCGGAAATAATTCAAACTTTTGGAATTTTAGAATAATGAGAGTTGACGGGGTATATCGGATCTATACCACCTTTATTATTTATTTTACTCTAATCTTACGACAAATTTAAAGAAAAATTTGGAGCCTTTTTTTAAAAATTTTGAAAATGTCTGGGGGGCTTCATGTAAAGTACCCCCAAATTTTAAAGAAAGTTTTTAAAAATCTCAATCCTTCATCTAGATCCAGATCGACAGGGGTTTCTTCAATTTGGAAAAGATCGTACGTATGATTTGTATAGTAGTGTTCACAAACGGACGGGAGGACGGACAGACGGAAAGACGGAGGGACAGACGGACAGACAGCCGGAGGGACAGCCGGACGGACTGTCGGACGTTTTGAGAAATACACTTTTTCGGTGTCATGGGACCCCAAAACGTGTATTTCCGTTGATATCTCGAAATCGATTTTCCGCAGCATTACATATCTTTTTATATACTACGTATATTACTCCGTATACGAGAAAGTAAAAAGTAGTAAAAAGTACGTATACGAGAAAGTAAAAATTGAGATGCTACACAATGCAACGGACTTTCTCGTAGCAAATGTTTCTAATTTCTTTGATGTGGACTGGCTTTAAGGTCTTGCTTCATTCTCTGGCCAGCTGCCATCTATCGTCATCGATAATATATTTTCTTGACATTTTCTCAAGTTTTCGGTTTCTTAATAGTAGAACCGAAATATGACTTCAAGAATATTAAAGAAGAGTAAAACCTCGTCGAAAATGGAAATTTTCATTGAAAAATTTGAAGCCTTTTTAAGAAAATGGCGGTAAGCCTTACTGTAAATGCGAAATTTGCTATTTTTCACAGTAATCTAGTTTTCGAAAAACTTTATTTGAAGTGATTTTAAGAACTTCCACTCACAAATTTAATAATGTATACAAATTCACTGAAATGTGCATATTAACGGCGTGAGTCATTAAAAAACTGGCATTTGTGTAATTTTTGAACAAACAAAAGAATACTCCAAAATGAACTTTACGTCATATTAAAGAGTGCAATAAGCACCATCTATTGGAAAAATTTTAAGAAAAAATTCGGAGCCATTTTGAGAAAATGGCGTTTGAGCATTTTTGAAAAGGTGGAATATTGATCTCATTTTTCACAAAACTGTTGAGATTTCGAGAAACTTTATATAACATTATTTAAAGTATGTACTCATAAATGTAATAATGTAAATATTACCTCTTATGTAAATATTATTTCTTATGTAAATATTACCTCTAATGTAAATATTACCTCTAATGTAAATATTAATAAAGTTAGTGACAAGTCAAAAAAATTAAATTTTTGAAATTAAAAAAACAAAAGGATAGAGCAATATGGCGTTAATATCATCGGATAGGGTACATTTGGCACTATTCCTACCAAAATTTTAAAGAAAAAATTTGGAACCGTTTTCGAGAACATATTGTTTTTGTAATTTTAAAATTGCAAATATTCCACGCACTATTGCACGAAAACTACTAAAATTTAAAAATATCTTTATGAAAGAACTATTTATGGACAACAAATTTCTTTTGAAGGAAAAATTTCTGTCTTCAATTTTGTTCCTGTAGGAAGACACGGAAGAAATTCAAACTTTTGAACTTTTAAAAGTAAAAATCTCTGTCTTCAATTTTACAGTTGTAGGAAGACGCCGAAAAAAATTCAAAATTTTGCAATTTTCGAAAATTCAGAGTTAACCGTGAAAATGGGACCTACGCCACCTTTATAAGTGTATTTTACTATTTTCTTACAAGAAATTTAAAGAAATTTTGAGCCGTTTTTGAGGAAATTTTGAAAATGTTAGTGTCAATGAAAAGTCATGTAAAGTACCCCCAAATATAAAATAATGTTTTTCAAAATTGGAAAGCTTCAACTAGAGCCTAATCAATAGAGGATTCTTCAATCTGGAAGAGATCGTACGAATGGTTTAGGCACTAGTAGTGTTTACAGACGGACGGACAGACGGACAGAGTGACAGACAGACGGACGAACGGATGTTTTGGAAAAAAACTACTTTTTCGGTTTCGGGGGACCCCAAAACGTGTATTTCCGTTGAAATCTCGAAATCGATTTTCCGCAGCATTACTTACCTTTCTCTATACTACGTATAATACTTCCGTTTATACGTATGTATACGAGAAAGTAAAAATGCCTGCATCACCCACTCTATAACAATGTTCAAACTTTAATTTTGGTCGACTTTTTCAAATAAAATTCGGAGATGAAACAAACCTCATAACCTCAACAAACCTCATCTGATTCTATCAGGAGTACCACAGGGCACCATCCTTGGACCAGTCTTGTGTACGCTATACGCCTCTGACTTATCTCAATTACCAGATGTCATCACCGCAACGCATGTAAATGGCACAGCTTCGCACGAAAACCACGAAACGGCAACAAGAACATTGAAAGTTCATCGGCGCATATAAGCTAATGGCTTAAACTGGAGAATAAGAATGAGTTAAACAAAGTCCAAATATATATATCATTTACTTTAAGAACCGTAAATACAAGAATAGAAAGAAACGGAAAACTGCTTGAAAACGTAGACACCGTCAAATAAATCGGACTACAACTTGACAAAAAGCTAACCTGGAAGTGAAATATTTCAATTAATAGAAAGGAAGCAGAACTAAAATATAGACAAATGTCATGGTTAGTAGGGAGAAAATCTTTGTCTTGAAAAATAGTTTTACTTTACAAAAAATACTGAAAATCATATAGACATACGGAACTGAACTCTGGCGAACAGCCTCACACTCAAATGTAGAAATAATTAAAAGATTTCAATCCAAAAGTCTCAGACTATTAAGCAAAGCTCCTTGGTTCGTGCCAAATCATACTACAGTACATAATGACCTCCATATTACCGCTGTTAAAGAGGAAGTCTTAAATCTGTCAAATACCCACCCAGACTCAAAAATCAAGTTAATCATTTGGCCATAAACATTTTAGTTAATAGCATAATGACAAGAAAAATGAAATGAGTACATCCTCTTCATTTAGATCACAGATATGACTAATAAAATGTTGTAATAATTATTATTGTAGATGTACATTATTGTAATGTTATTGTACCATTTTCATTTTGTCTTAGAGTTTCTATTATTGTATAATGTTTGTTTTTGTGCTGTTTTTATTTTAATGTGTATTTTTATTTTTATTTATATTTAGAAAGAACCAGAATTGGATGGTTTCTTTACAGATCAAAAATATATGTACAATTGTATTTGCCGAATATTCGAGAAAAACAAATTGCAAATAAAGCAGATAAAAAAACTGTCGCTATTTTAATAGACACATATTGTGATAAATGCTTATACTGGTCTAGATGTATGAATTTAATTTAATTTAATTTAATTTCAGAGAATTGTGTAATAATGAGTTTTCATGCTAAAACGTTATTTTGCAGATTTCTTCTATGTGGTCAATGACATCACTATGACATACTGGCCGAGATATAGAGCATGGTATGGACCTACACCTGAAATAAACTTCTCAGAAGCCGATGATATTGAAGTAAGAAGTCATTGCCGATTCCATTAAAAATTATTAATTTGTTATTCGTGATTTTATCTAATTTATGTAAGATACCAAAGACTTGAGTTTTTTCTTTGGCTTTAGGTAGTCCTTCGTAGTTCCGTAAATATAAAGAAAGGTTTGCTTTACCACTTCCTGCACCCATGGCTGGGAACCGGACTTCTGACAAGTTCAGGTAAGGCAGGACGAGATTTCACGACAACGGCCTTTAAATTGGTCTTTTAGGTCCCACTGAATAAATCTTGGATGAACGACTTTTCAAAACATAAATGGTAATTTAATAAGTAAAATGAAATCGAAGCATTTCTTATTAGCAAGCATTTGTAGGTTCGATGGTCATTATTAATGTAAAATCATTATGATTTTGTGAGTTCAAAGAATCTGAGAACTACTCTGCAATAATCAGTCATTTAAGGTAAGGGTGACTGCTCTTCTGCGCTCTCTCACGAGCCTTTAAACTACTTACGAATTCCTTCCGCTTGTTTATATTTACCTTTCCTCCCTACACTGTAGTATTAGGAAAATTCGGATCGCCTCTACACGATCTCCAATTTCTTCTCGTAAAATGCGTATTTAAGTTTCTTTTGAGCTGTATCTCTGCGCACACGTCAAGGTTAAGGTAAATTAGCGCTGTTCCAAAGTCAGTTAAGATTGAAGGAGATGGAGACAAGACACACGCAATTTTATTTCCGAAAATCGGCATTTCTATAATGTAAGTATTTGGATGAATGCATATATCTAACGTATGTATGGGTACATGCATGAAATGAATAGACGGACGGTGGGACGGACCGGACAGACGGTGTGAAGGAGGGACGGCGCGATGTGTTACGCATAACTGTCAGATTTGAAATGTTTGAACTGAAACTTGGCAAATACACCAGGTGTAAGATCTAATTGTACCATTCCAGAGATCAGTAAGATATATTTTTTTTATTTTTGGAGATATTTTACACGAAGCGTCTGTGAAATGTTCAAAATTTCAAGAAAATGAGTAAAAACTATTTCTTAATATTTTTTGCTTGAATCAAAACAAAGAATTTAGAGTATGGTAGAGTCCCTATTTTCTTTAAAACCTTCGACATTCAATTTATGCAAAAATCTTTATACATAAAACACCAAGGGTTTTTTTAGAAAGACGTTTGAACTTTCATGAGCAACCAATTTTCGACTTTTGCTTTAAATGAAAGATAGTGAGCCCTGTATGTGTTTTCACTAGCTCATATTCATAGATTTTATGGAATAAACCTATTTTTACTTTCTCGTATACATACTCATACGAAAATTTGGTGTAATATACGTAGTATAGAACATGTTATATAATGCAGCGGAAAATAGATTTCGAAAATTCAACGGAAATGCACGTTTTGGGATCCCCTGACACCGAAAAACTTGTTTTTTCAAAAAGTCTGACCGTCTGTCCGAGGACGAGGTTTTGGTCCTCTGTAATGTTCTTAAAATAGTATTTCGGATATTTCGGATTTGGAAACCGAAAAGTTGAGAAAATTTCAAAAAAGCATACTTTGGGCGGCGATAGATGGCAGCTGGCAAGAAGGAAGGATAAGACTGTTCAGTACCTGTTCACACCAAGGGAATTAAAAAACTATATTACGAGAAAGTCTGTGTCTGTGTAGCACCTCTAGTTTATTTATTCAATCGCGTCCGATATTATTTCAGTTGTATACGAGGACGTAACTTTTGTGGCTCTCACACGCAACCAATCGTTATAAATGTGGTCTCTCAAGAAATAGAATTTAAGGGAGACCTGACGAATTGCACTTTTCCTTTAAAAATATGGAGGATTTGTTTCTAAAAACGCATCTAAATATTCCTGTCAAATGCAACCGCAAGACTCGGGCAGTTACATCGTTAAATAACTCCTAAATAAAGCGTTTTAGGGCATTAAAAAGTAAAATTTTGAGGCTAACGGCCTAAAACAAACGTTCCCCGCACCGCAATCAATAAGATGAAATCTTCTTGAACATTCTATTTCATTTTTGCTGGTTGGACGCTTCTCAATTTCACCCCAGTTGTTCAGAGCCAGTAGAATCTGCAACTATTTGTCAAATTAATCTAATTGCTTTATATTCTTCCCGAATGAATTACACGGGTGTAACTCTCTGCTCGGTAATAACGTTAAATAAGAATAGTGTGTATTGACAAGAGTGTACTGTATTGTTATCAATTGTAAGGAGACGTATAGAACAAGTGACGGAGGATAAGAGGCACTTGAAGAATAATATATATTACAGGTTTAATATGGAAATGAAAAAAATAGGGAAGAGGGTTGAGTTTAACATACTCGCATGGGTACGCTAGTTTTTTTAAGCAGAAATTAACCAGTCATGCATTACAAAAAGTAAGGGGCAATTTTAAATACGAATTTAACTGAACATTTCTATCAAATATGTATGAGAGCAAAGATTAATTAAGTTGTTATGAAAAAGTTCTAAATATATAGAACACAAATTTTAGTATTGAATTATTTCTCGGCCTACTCGCGCCAGTAGCAGGTTTGACTTCGATTTTCGAAAAGTTGGCATTACTTAAAATACTCTAATGGCTGACACGTAGCTAATACCCCCACTCTAGTCACATTCCTTTCAATACATCGGTCAAGATAAGTTGCGCGGGTATTATGTAATATTCCTATCATCATATTGCGAAGTATGTCCAAATAACTCAACAATCTCTTCAACAAGAGAAGACTTGGAATTTCAAAACTGAAATTTTCGAAGATTTGCAATATTAGGAAGTTTATTGTTTTGAATCATGATGGGATTTATATTACTTTTATACGCTTACCTTGCGCTACTCGAGGAAAGCATGCTCAGAAAAAAGTGTTCCTTCCTATAGCTGAAAATATATTAAATCAACGGTGTCCAAAATGCAAGGCCTCAAGGGTCACAACTAAAATCTTTAATATGGTGGCGGGCCATATTTACATTTCTCGGGCGATTCACACGTGACCCCATCCTGTTGAACTCGGCAGTTTGCCTGGCTGCTCTGAAACGAGGCTGTGGGATATGGAAGCATGCGTGATATCAGACCACATCATGCACTACGCAGATAACACATTGGTATGATTTTGAAATTCTGAATTCACAAGAAAAAAGGCCTTAAGTCTAAACATAACCTATTTTTACATTGAAGGGTTATCGATCCCGGCAGGGCATGCGGACAGTTGGTCAACCCTGTATTAATTATATTTAAAGATCTTATTTTGAAACAAGAGGTGCTACAGAATAGCACAGACTTTCTCGTAGTATTGTTTTCTAATTTCCGTTTTATGTACTGGTACAATCTTGCCCCCTCCTTGCTTCCTGGCATCTGTCGCTGCCCAAATTACAGTTTTCAAAGAAACAGAAATATTCAAAATTTGGCTCAGATTTTGCGTAAATCTTGTTTTTAAAATTGCATGTATTTGACGCAAAGGTATGGAAAACTACTCGTATTTTCAAAAATATTAAAAATGTCTTATTTAAAGATGTATCTTTGAAGTACTCATTTTATGACGGAAAAAATTGTAGTTGTAGAAATATGCCGAAATTGTTAAAAAAATGCTGTTTTCAATAATTCATAGAGTTCAAGAAAACGAGATCTGCGCATTCTTTGCGCCATTCCAAAAAAACTAAAAAGTTTGAGTCATTTTAGAGAATTTTTTGAAAAATTTTAAGGCTCATTTAAAGCATCCCCCAAAATCAAAATAATAGTTTCAAATACGCAGCCTCTCACGTTCGATCGGATTGATCGGGGGATGTTCATTTTAAAGAAAATCAAAATAACGTTTGGGTAACTTATATTGACCACATTCGAACGGATAGACGAGCGTTTTGCCATAAACTAATGTTTCGTGTGATGGACCACAAGGTGAGATAATCATCTCTTCGACTCCATCTGTGTGTATGTCTGTCTGTCCTTCAGTGTGTGTGTGTGTGTGTGTGTGTGTGTGTGTGTGTGTCTGTCTGTCCAACTGTGTGTGAGTGTCTGTCTGTCCGTCCATCTGTGTGTGTGTCTGTCCATCTATGTTTGTGTCTGTTGTCCATCTGTGTCTGTCTGTCCATCTGTGTTTGTGTCTGTTTGTCCATCTTTGTGTGTGTTTTTCTGTCCATCTGTGTGTGCGTCTGTTTGTCTGTCCCTCTGTGTGCGTGTCTGTCTGTCCATCTGTGTGTGTTTGTTTGTCTGTCCATCTGTGTGTGTCTGTTTGTCTGTGTGTTTATCCAACTGTGTGTATGTCCATATGTCTGTCCTGCGAATGTCTGTACATCCGTCTGTCCATCTGTGTGTATGTCCATCTGTGTGTTTCTGTCCATCTGTGAGTGCCTGTCCATCTGTGTGTACCAGTCCATCTGTCTGTAAACAACTCTACCGGCTAAACCTTGGCGATTTTTTCCAAAATTGATATTCCCCAAACGATCTGGCTGATGTCGCGGCCGCTTTAATATGAAACCGATATTTTAATTTTGAGGGGTACTTTACATGAAACCGATTGACGGCAAAACGAATCGTTTCTCGGCAAAACGTTCGTCCGTTCGTCCTTCGTCCGTGAATAACCCTAGCGGCTAAACCGTTCAACCATTTTTTTCTGGGGCACTTTACATGAAGCCCCTGAGACATTTTCAGAATTTCCTGAAAAAGTTTCCAATGTTTTTGATTAAATTTTATTGTTGGATAGTGTAAATGACGTTTAAGACAATGGTGCAGGTCTCATGTTTGTTAAAAACTTTTGAGTTTTTGAAAATTGCAAAAGTTCAAAATTTTTACATCGTCTTCCTGCAAATAAACCTTAATGATAGATATTTTTTCCCTTACTAAAATCTGTTCCTTAAAGGTACATTTTGAAATTAGGTCAGGTACAATTTTTCGAAAATTTGAGTTTTTTCGCGCAATTTTGCGTGAAAATACGGGCGAGAAAGTCTGTGCCCTCTGTAGCACCACTAGTTCTCTATTGGAAAGTTCTTGAGCTGCAGCTAATGTGACTGCACATCAATGCAGCAACTGGCATGGTGATGATGTGGGGCGGGTTTTCTGAACGTCTTTATCTGTATTTGAACAGCTGTTGTGTCTTATCAATGCCTCTACCTAGCTTTAAAGTACACATTGTCCGTTTAATCACCCAAAACATAATATATATTAAAACCAACTTTTTTCTAAAACAACCAAACAAATCATATTTAATGCTTGAAACAACTTGTACAAATCCTAATATTTTTGTGTTATTATGAATTAGCAACTCAGAGTTGAAATATTATATTTCTTGGTCACAAATAGCCGTCTTCGTCATCAATAGGTGCACTCTTAGACGTCTCCGACGTTTTTTATAATTGTCACCTCCCAGCCACCTTTTTGGAGAGACAATTACGCCGGAAATATGTTCCGCAACAGTAAATACATCCAAGCTGTGACCTTGTTACTGAGTAACCAATGTATTTTAATATTTAAATTTGTTCAAAGAATTGTCACCAGTTGGGGTAACAAAATATGAAAGAAATTTAATTATTTAAACACATTGTTTCTTCATTCCTTGTAAATAGTTCATATCATGTTCATTATTTTGCAGCACACATGTGGCGTAAAGACCTCTACATTTCGACAGCCACAACCGCACTCTCGCAATCCAAGTTTCCTTCTGCCCTGATTCCACTAGAATAAATGCAAACTATTCTTCTTGGGCTGTCATTGGTTCATGCGCCGCTCGTGTTGTTGACTCTCGGTTTTCATTTGGAGAATCTTCATTTTGTCACAATTAATACACATTATGAACTTCATTGAACTATGTGATAAACGTTTATTTAACCTTTACATATTAATTATTTCCTAAATGTACCAACACTTCTGATTCTGTGAGTTTGGCAACGAATGGCGTTTAACGATGCTTGAAGATTAACTAAATATCAATCTCCAAAATTGTTATGTACAAAGTAAAACAACAACAGTTCTTTCACCATAAATTTATTTCAGTAAAGCCACAATCCAAATCAAGTCCGAAATACAAGCCAAGTTTCAGTCCGCCAGAAGAATACAATCACCGTAACACACGCACTTCAAACACCGAACTTACTACTATTGCTAGGCACTCGCTTGCTGCTCCAGAAATGTCCTACTGCCTACTGCCCCGGGCGAGGCCCTATAAATACGCCCCGAGGCATCGGGGCGAGTCTCTTACTTCCCGCCTCCATGGCGGGGCATCGAGGGGAAATGCCCCTCCAGTGACCGCTTAGGCCCGACACGGCCCGGTGGTCACGGAACAGCGCCGCCGCTTGCCCTGCTCCTGGCGGTGTCACTCGGAACTACACATTCCTACCCTGATCGCGCCCCACGGCGCAACCCTGCAGCGGCCACAGTGGGCCGCAACTACACTGCCTGGTACAGTGTGCTCACCACACCTATCCTCGGGGCACACTTGCTGTGGTACACAGCAAAAATTCTACTTGTTGCAGGGCAAAAGTGGCACCTTCATCGCAAGCTCATCACACCAACTTTTCACTTCAAGATCTTGGAGACCTTTCAAGAGGTCTTCACTGATAAAAGTCGAATCCTTGTGGAGAAATTAAATCAGGAAGTGGAGAATAAGGAGGGGTTTGATGTGTGTCCTTACATCACGCGCTGCGCCCTGGACATCATCAGTGGTGAGTAACAACCTCGCATTTAGCACTCAATTACTCAGAAGAATTTGTTATAAACAATAAGCAGTTTAATATTTCATTTCCAGAAACGGCAATGGGGGTGGAACTGAATGCCCAGGAAGATAAAGATTCACCTTATGTTTCTGCAGTATACGAGTATGCGCTTCAAAACATATTTATTAATTATAACTATAGCTTATAATGAATTCAAGACGTACTCGGCCACCATCACATATGTTCTACTTCATTAGTCAGTACCGTTTATTGAAATCTTAGCAGGTTAGTTAATGGTAACCGGTTTTCCTTGCAAGACTTTGAGTTTCTAGTTTCGGCTTGGCAACTAATTTTATTTAATTATATCCACCTCTCAGACGACCACTCGTCGGCATTAGGGAGGATGAATCATAAACGGCAACTTATGTACATATTTTCTGTAGGTATGTATTTAACGGCCGTTAGGGGTATATGTATTACGGGCGTTAGGGTCTACGGAACCTGATTTACGTGAATTATAATATTAATTTCAAATAGGATTGACAGGAGCTTAAGTGTTTCAATGTTTTTCCTTTCGTTATTTCAAACATATTATATAAATATATATATATACATATATATATTTATATATATACATGTATTTTTACTTTTAAATCTTAAAAATTATATTTTTGTGTTATTATCTTGAGGTAAAAATAAGAAGTGATGCAAAATGTAGATTTTATGGTTTTGCAATAGACAGAGGCAGCGTAAATGAAGTTAATTATTTTATTATTACATTATTATATGGCAAATATTCACACGCTAAAATATTAAGAGGTCCTGAACATAACTTCTTTTGCAGAATCTCCGAACTTCTGGCGGAGAGAGGAATGCGTTTTTGGTTGTACCCTGATTTCATCTACTTCTCAACCAATCGCGGGAAGAGATTCAGACGGTGTTTAAATATTCTTCATTCATTTTCTAAGAAGGTATGGAAAGAATCAGTGGCGAACGCGGAGAGGGACCTCGTGGAGCTTCAATCCCCAGAAACCCACGAGTCACATTCACAAACAGAGTTTTTATTAATTGCATATAGTAATGCATATCATTCAGTTTTTCATTTGAACATGTTATAAATTCCAATCAACAAATTATTATTACTATTATTATTATTATTATTATTATTATTATTATTATTATTGTTATTTGAAATTTTTCATGAACGAAAAAATCTGTATAAGAAATATCAAGTTGGCTGGACAATATACCCATAGCCCCCTCCCTTCATAATATCCTGTCTATGTCACTGAAAATGATTAATTCATTAAACATTGCACGATTTATATTTTTCCAGTATTTTTACATTAATATTGCTTCCGTCTCAAGATTTTTTCAATAATACATTCAAGGTTCTATAATATTGAAACGGAAATTTTGATGAATTGAAAGTAACTTGGAGTTATTCCTTCCATGATCGAAAAACCAATGACTTCTAAAACATCCTGTTAACTCTTGTTTACATATATAGGTCATTTAAATGTTAAGACTACTTTCGATTAGGATAAATTCGATGCCCCCGAAGATTGTGTTTGGCCATTTGAGCTCGTCAGTTGCCGATATTTGTTAGAAAAAAACGTTGAAAATTATGTCAGTCAAAATTATTGTTTAAATATTTTTTTCTTAGTGTAAGATCTGGGATTGAATCGCCTTGTCGTACGTAATTTGGGAAATATATTATTGAATACGTTTTCCGAAAATAACTCTTTCTTTCTTTTTTCTAACAGTCAAAAAAGTACTTTGACGTACAGTGATTTGAATTCTTCACTATTATTTAAGAGGTTAATAGCGAGATGATTTGATTGATTTTACAGACTTTTGTGCAGAAGCGGATTAACAATTTCTTTACTAGTAGGCAAGGGAACATATGTGCCTTTTTTTTTCTTCAAATAATCCAGGAAAGAATGTTGCATATAATAAGTATAATTTATGTTCAAAAATTGGACACACATGGCTAAAATTAAATATAATTTAATTAATTTTATGCGTGTTCAATTTTTTCTATTCATTTTTAAACCACATATTTTGATGTATATGTTCATTAATAATATTTTTTGTAGGTACGCATATTTATTATTCTATCGTTCAACGTTTAATTCTTCAAATTACGTAGATGTATTCATTTAACACTAGAAAATACGAACGAAATAAGACATCTTCAAAGAGATTATCAATATTACATATATTTAAATAAGTATAATTACTAAAATTTATAATACGAATAATTTATATGGATGTAGCATGAAGATTCCTTTTCGTTAATTGAAATTAAATCTTAATACTATGACTTCTGAAGAATGTAAACATCGCTCATTTTTACTTATCACAAGTTATATAGTAGAAGGTATTATCAGCGTATTAATAAATTAATTTTTCAGTATTTAAATTTGGTTAAAAACTCGTAGAATACAAATAAAAAAGAAAAATCGAGCGCGACGAAGAAGAGGCTCCTTAGAAACAATTTTAGTTCCCAATTTATACTGCCCCTAAAATTTAGCAACCGTAAACACGTGCCTCCTGTACCTTTTCAAAAAATACGCTCTTGCTTCTATGGCATTAACCTGGCGCTTCGTATCGCCCAGTTGAAGTCCCGACTCGGCAGTGAAAACGCGTGGTGTCAAACGGTCGTCAACGGACATGCTCAACAAACCCAATTTCATTTTGGAAGATGAAACATAGTTGCAATTGATTATAGAATAACTCATGTTTGAACGGCATTGTATAGAACAAACATAAAAAAAATGTATCTACATATTACCAACATTGTTCCGAGATTTACGAAAACGGGCGCCAAAATAGAACTTTCCCGACTGCGATGCATATCACGTAATGAAGGTATTTTCATCTCGTCACCGGTATTCAACTGCTGTCCAGAAATAAATAGTTTTAGGTGGAAAAGATGATAAACGTCTTTAATTGAATGACTTGACCTAGAGCC
The DNA here is from genome assembly GCA_011170035.1 of Teleogryllus occipitalis. Lineage (NCBI taxonomy): Eukaryota > Metazoa > Arthropoda > Insecta > Orthoptera > Gryllidae > Teleogryllus > Teleogryllus occipitalis. The sequence continues at coordinate 283,323 of BLKR01001283.1, forward strand.
AGTTTCCTTTACACGGTGATCATTTGTTGGCAAAGGGAACTCGCTGTCTGGGATTTGTCTCGTATTGAAGAAATCCAGTTCTGCGTATTTGCTTCCATACAATCACAAAATATATAAATTTTACTTCAGCCAAACACCCGCAAGAGAGGCCATTTATACCCTAGTGTTTTTTTCGTACACTACGTGTAACATTCAAGAATTTTTAATGGCTGTTATGAAATCATATTTCTTTCTTAACTAATTATGCTCCATTTTTTCATAATTAGTGATGTTAAGAATGTTTCAGAAGTCAATTCTCCCGGCTCATGAGTCTCCTTAATCTATTGGCAAACACAAACTTTAAAATTCAAATAATGCAACCTCAATAAAAATTTTAAATCTACATTTAATTTGCAGATCATTTATAACAGAAAACAAAAGCCGATTAGAAGAGATGCAACTGGGAAGTATACTGATGACGTAGGTATGTAATTAGGAATTAGTTATTTACTTTAGGAATTATTTCATTATTTTCAATTCAGCCAGTTTTCTGAAATACCATGAACAAAAAAGTAGGTAGGGTCTGCAATTTGAATTTATTGAAATTATATTGCTTCTGTTGACCATTTATTATTTCATTTTCATCAGTAAAACAACAAAAAATACGTATTCTCCCAAAAATCTCAATGTGTCATTAATTTCATTCGCAATAAATCTACAAAAATTTAAAAAGACTCAACAATATTCATTGGTTTGGTGTGGTCCATTAATGAATTGGAGAGAGAGAGAGAAATGTTCTGTGGCGCGTGCGGCGAATAAAATGGAAGTATGTTTGTTGCGCAGGCACGAAGCGACGCATGGCGTTTCTCGACTTGCTACTGGAGGCCTCGCAAGGGGGCGCAGTGCTCAACGACGAGGAGATCCGCGAGGAGGTCGACACTTTCATGTTCGAGGTGAGCCACTTCGCAACATGCATTCACTAGGATTCCCATAAGATCTGCAGCCCTTTACCGTCGCAAGGGGGCGCTGTACTCACCGACCAGGAGGTCGATACTTTCATGTTCGAGGTGAGCCACTTCTCAACATGCATTCACTAGGATTCCCATAAGATCTGCAGCCCTTTACCGTCGCAAGGGGGCGCTGTGCTCACCGACCAGGAGGTCGATGCTTTCATGTTCGAGGTGAGCCACTTCTCAACATGCATTCACTAGGATTCCCATAAGATCTGCAGCCCTTTACCGTCGCAAGGGGGCGCTGTACTCACCGACCAGGAGGTCGATACTTTCATGTTCGAGGTGAGCCACTTCTCAACATGCATTCACTAGGATTCCCATAAGATCTGCAGCCCTTTACCGTCGCAAGGGGGCGCTGTGCTCACCGACCAGGAGGTCGATGCTTTCATGTTCGAGGTGAGCCACTTCTCAACATGCATTCACTAGGATTCCCATAAGATCTGCAGCCCTTTACCGTCGCAAGGGGGCGCTGTGCTCACCGACCAGGAGGTCGATGCTTTCATGTTCGAGGTGAGCCACTTCTCAACATGCATTCACTAGGATTCCCATAAGATCTGCAGCCCTTTACCGTCGCAAGGGGGCGCTGTGCTCACCGACCAGGAGGTCGATGCTTTCATGTTCGAGGTGAGCCACTTCTCAACATGCATTCACTAGGATTCCCACAAGATCTGCAGCCCTTTACCGTCGCAAGGGGGCGCTGTGCTCAACGACCAGGAGGTCGATGCTTTCATGTTCGAGGTGAGCCACTTCTCAACATGCATTCACTAGTGAATGTAGAAGTGACATCATATCCTTCTATTTGGTTGGTGTCGAATTTGACAAATTACCTTCAGAAGAAGTGTTGAGATATCCATGTGTAAATATTTAATTAACATTCTTTTTGGTTTCAGGGTCACGACACGACCTCCGCGAGTTTAGCTTGGACTTTGCTTCTTCTGGGAAGCCATCCTCAGGTGCAGGTGAGTGAATTATCATTCTGAACATTGTCATAGATTGATTAGTGTTTCCGGGCGCGTCAGCTGCTTTGGTCATTAGTCCCGTACGTGTAATGCTTGACTAAACGCTGGAGGTGACGGTTTTTGCCCCGCTTGATGGCGAATCCGTCGCCGACTCACACGTCGGCTAGAGGGGTTTTCCTCAACCAGGTATCTCCCACCAGCGGGGAACCCTCCGCAGCCGGCACCAACGGTAAGCCCCATTGATCTCCCTGCTGTGTGGTATTGTTGTGCATGTAAATTTATGTATAAGTAAGGGGTGATGATATGACAAGGAAGGGGAAGGAAAGGTTACACGCCTATGGACCCTGCGTGGTCAACAACTCCACTCAAATTCTTGTTCCATCAGGGGAGGGGGGCGAACCCCGGGTGTGAAACAAAGCTTTTAGCTTTATCCTCACTCCCCTCCGACGCACAAGTTCGCCGACAGGCTGGTATCCGGATACCGCCGGAAAACAGTTTGCCCTCACGACAACTTCCCCATACAATGCCTTGGTCGGGCCGCCCTGCGAGCTCGAAGCTCCTAGCTATCCAGGCTAGTACCGGAGTCTAAACAATGCGCCACTCACATGTGTCTGGACAAGTCCCTCTTCTTTGCCAAGAGCATCGGGCCACTGCCACGACAAAGCCAAGAGCCCAACAGGGGGCCACCCGAGTTAAGGTCCGGGTGGCTCGAGGTCCCCCTCTCGTCTCCCCGCTGCCTCCACCTTGAAGATAACGACGCGAGTACCGCCAGAACCTAGGCAACCTGATAGGGAGGTTCATTGTCCCCGTCTGGACTTCTTTCATGTGGGATCCGGAGTATTACGAAGACGTCCTTGGTCCAATCCCGCCCAAAGTTCGACGCGCCAGGGGCCCAACTGGTGGGTTACCAGGGGCAAGGCCCGGTAATATGGAGCTTAGTATCGCCTACTCATTGCCTTCACCTTGAGGCTAACGACGTGAGTGCCGCCGTGAAACTCAGGGGCCGGTCTACAACTCTCCACCAGAGATCGCGACAGCCTGCGCAGCTGTGGTCCCCCTGCGGGGTGGTCACGCGCAGTCGGTGGCCCGTTGGTAGGGAACTGCTCCGGCATGCTCCGGCAACTGCTCCCCTGGTGTTGATCGGAGAAACCACGAAAAACTACCGTTCACAGAAGCTGGCCGCTACAATTCTCCTCCATACAACAGCTGAATTCGCCTGGAGCTAGTGACGAAAATCCTACCACCGTGGTGCACCGACGGGACTTGAACCCTAGGACTTCCCGGTCAGAGGCACTGCAGTGGCATGAGTTGATATCCTGAATCACAAAATACAGTCATAATATTGTCATATAAGAGAGATTAAGTTAAAAGTAGCTGGATTGCAATAGCTCGAAGAAACGACTATTCAAATACGCCTTTGCTTGGTTTGGTTGGCAATTCTTCCCTGGTATGGTAATCAGTGCAGTCTGCCTTTATTTCTCTGTTCACCTATATATATATATATATATATATATATATATATATATATATATATATATATATCGCAAAATCGCATTAATTTCGTCTGTTTGCTTTTTCACGTTCTCGGATGCCACTTGAAATAATATGTATTTGGTGAAATATTGCACAATCTCAATTAGTTGGTTAGTGATTCCGGTTGCGTCAACAGCTTAGGTCATTATTCCCGTAGGTGCAGTGCATGTTTTTCTTCGGTAGAAGACGGTGATCTTCCCCCGCAGGACGGCGAGATCCGGCACCGACCTACCGTCGGCTAGCGAGGTTTCCCCCTAACCATGATTCCCACCAGCGGGGCACCGACCCAGCCGGGACAATTAGGCCAAGTAGCAGATCAGCCCTGAAAAAGACAACGAAAAGATGGTCGAAACGTCGGCCACACAGCATTCGACGCGGCGTCACCCGGACAGCCAAGATCATTCACGTTCGAATGTTCTTTTTCTTGGAATCCATGTAGTTCTTGTACCTATCTGATTTATTTATTCCATTGTTTTTCAGGAACGTGTATTCGAGGAACAGGCCGCGATATTCCAAAATTCTGATCGTGTGCCTACGATGAAAGATCTAACTGATATGAAGTATCTAGAACAAGTTATAAAAGAGTCACTACGTCTATATCCTAGTGTTCCTTTCGTTATGCGTTCATTGGTTGAAGATATACAAGTTGGTAAGTAGAGAGTCAACGCAGAACCTAAATATTACATTAAATTGTGGAATTTGTTTGCCACAAAGGCAAAATTAGTAAAAATATAAAATAATTCATTGATTATATTTAATAAAAATATCTGCGCAATTTTTAATTAAAACGCATTTCAAAATACGTTTTTATTTTAAAATTTCAAATAGACATAATAATTCGTAAAACGTAAAGCAGGAAGAGGTTTAAAAGAAATTAAATACAAATTCGCAGACTAAAATTTGACTTTGGCATGTTTTGCAGGAGAATACACCTTCCCAGCAGGCTGTCAAGTTACTCTTCACATCTACCAAGCGCACCGCAACCCGAAGTACTTCCCCAACCCCGACGAGTTCAACCCAGACAATTTCCTGCCAGAGAAAGTGCAGGGTCGCCACCCGTACGCTTATGTGCCCTTCAGCGCTGGATCTAGGAACTGCGTTGGTGAGACAGAAAACAAATATGGACTTGTTATGCTTTTTCCAAGATTCAAAAAATGGCACTTCTTGTCCGAGAAGGATGGGACAGAAATGAATTTTTCTGGAACATAGCCAATGTTTGACGTAAACAAAGAGACAATTCACATCTTGACCACTGTTCCGTAAGATTTCTAAATATACTCACTTCTCATTAAGATGTACTATAAAATCCGCTCCCCGAGCCTTATAATTTAGGCATTCTCGTAGTCTCTATTTCCTACGTAGAAGAGGCAATGTGCATAAAGTCCAGTATTCTACCGTTTTGAATGAACTATTGATTTCATAGTTACCACAACTGACGAGCCTTACTCTTCTAGTGCAATCCGCGCGATGACCTGCAAGTGGCCGAGGTGGAGACTTCCTGGTAGCCGCCCCTGTGCCCCACTGTCATCAGTTCAAATCTTCAGCCTCTAACCCAAAATTAAATGTTTAAGTATCCTCTCAGGAAAGAAGCAACGATTTAGGTATTACTAGTATCTTCTACCGAACATATATTTTGAAATTCATTGTGAAATTATCACTGAATTACCATGGTACCGCCGGAATACTATACAATTTGATGAAGACCAAACAATCGTTTTAATCGAAGAAAAATTGCTAAAGTTATTTTTGAATTAACGTAACAAGTACACAGTAAATTGTATAACCTCCTTTTGAAATGTATTAAAAATTCTCTTCGTAGATTTTCTCTGTAGCTCTCCCATAGAGACAAGTCAAAATGCCAGAAATTTACTTTGCTCGGCAGCCTGTCGAAGTCGTGTTAACATAAGTTTTAAACATTCCCCCGCGGGTAACATCATACAATAACAAAAGTAAATAAGCCAATTATTTTGAATGCGAATTGTCACTTAAACCAGTCTAATCGTAGCTGTGAATAAGTGTTGGATGCAACAATATTTACCCATATTTTAAAAACACTATGGACATTCGGTTAGAAATTGAACTTGAGCTTTCTACTCAACCAAATTTCGTGCTTTTTTCTTCTGAAATGAATGAAAGGTGGTTCTCCCTAAACAAGTTATCACTTCCTCTAATTAACTGGTTTTATAGATAAAGCCATACATTTTAATAATATATTAAATTTCAAAGAAAGAACACTTATCGCTACTGAGCAAAGGAGGGAGGTCCTTTGCTCACTACGTCATTTTCAAAACCAAATTCAATGCAATTACAATCTAATACTTGTATCCAATGCAAGTTTCCTTGCTTCATGAGTTTATAGTTGGCAAAGCGAAGATAGCAAGATGTTCGAAGACGGAATGTTTCTAAATGCAAAGGTTAGTTAGTGCATATAAATAAATGCATTGGTCAGCAATCGTCTGACAAGTCTCTCTTTACAGAAACTTTTCATTGATTATTATAAGTGTTGCATTACTATTTACATTAAGGTTGATAGCGGGATATCCTACAATAGCTCACTACAGCACACCCATACAGATCCAGGTTAAGATATATTTCAATTTCGGAAACCCCTTTAAGAAAGAATATTGTGAAGTATATTGACTGTATTCTTCTAAAATTTGCAATCCTCCCTCATTTCACCACAAGAAGAACATGAACTATATTTTTAGGTTTTCGATTTTCCGCACAGTTACTTATCGGTTGTAACGTTTCTGTTATTCTTCCTTTTGTACAAAGTAATCGCGGAGGTTCAGCTGATATTGCCGCGTGAAAGAACTTCCAAAAATATCACGTAATTTCTCTTCCCCCAAAGGTACGGTAATGTTTTCAGGGGGTGCGCAGACTGTATGGGTTTTGCTGAACAGCACGATCGCCTTCGTAAACCAAAAATCCACATTACTGGAGAAGGTCAGAGAGTCGATAAGCTAATTTCGTCACAAACTATACTGAGAGTTATTGCTGTTCTAAAAATTATTCCTATTCTGAGTGTAATTCCTGTATCGACCCTGATTTCTATGGTGATGACTACAAATCCTACCTCTGCCTAAAGAGAAGGCGGTTTATCCGAATGCATGATAAAAAAATATTTAAATGAATGGTTTGTATGTGAACAGCTTGTGTGAACTTGTAATGGTATACTTGGGGTTTGTGCTGCAGGGCAAAAGTTCGCGCTGCAGGAGGAGAAGACGGTGCTGTCGGCCATTGTTCGTCACTTCCGTTTGCGAGCGCTGGACCGCCGCTCTGATGTCAAGTTATTCGGAGAGCTCATCCTGCGGCCGCAGGGTCCCATCCGGCTGACTTTGGAGCGGCGATAACCTCGCTTGGTGCATTGTACCTCGACGAATCTAATGAAACTGTGGCTTGGTGGAGGTAGGAGTTTGCGCTCGTTGTCTTGTGTTCATGATAGGACACTCTGGATGATTAAATAGAAGGAAATTAAAGCCAGGACTCATCCACTATTACGTTTGGTTCTGGTGGGCCGATATTCTTCTTCTTTTATATAATGTGATTCGTAATTTTAGTTTGATTTTTTTTGTGATGCTGAAATGCATTTTGTGAGCTGCCCTTGAATCAATGGAATGTGAAATCTTGGCACTCTCTCTGCTGACGCGTGCTCGGTCAAGGGATGCTGAGCACAAATAAAATCAGAATTATTCAAAAAATGCCTAACATTGTGTCATTGATACAATGCGTATCATTGATACGTATAATATATGTATAACATTGCATATCTAACATATGCATAACACTGATGTACATGTATGCCAGTGAAAATTACATTGCAATAACTTCTACCGTTCAAAAATTGCAGGAGGTGCTAAAGTTACGTGGCTCATCCAGTATATACACAATATATATTCGTCTTTTCTGCCAATTTAAATACAAGTTATAATACAGTGCTCACGATAAAATTCATAATATCAGTCACTATGTCACAAAATGCGTAATGCCTTTTTGTATTTATTTGGTCTAAAATTAAATATATTTAAATTTTTTCTTCAAATACACATGAATGAAAAATTGTCTTTATAATGATTGAAGTATGGTTTGAATGAGATTTAAAGATTCAAATAAATTACATAATATTAATGTCATTCTTTAATCTTTTTTATATAAAAGTACATGATTTGAATCAAATTTTTATATTTTAATTAAATTTTTAGAGTTTGAATTTTAATCGATGTAACTGTATGACGTATCCAGACCTATGTATGTGAGTTCCAATCTCATCGCTGCCAAACACATTTGATTTTTCGGGTTCAAGTAATATTAAAATAACCGTTACAAATAATGCAAGGGAGAATGTTCTATAGTAACGGTTAGAGGTCGTTAGGTCTAGAGATATTAGATCTAATGACAGGAGGTCTAATTTTTAAAGTCTAATGTCAATTGGTCTATGAAAAAACATCTAGTAAAATTTTGTCTAACTTTTAAAAATGTCTAATAATATTTGCTGTAATTGTCAAAAATGTCTAATAAACTTTGGCCTATGTCTAATCTTTTTTTTTAAATTTCGTTGCGACGTTATTGATGCAACGCGTCTCATCCTTGCTGGGCGTTGAGCGCTTTCTTATGGAGTAATCCTCCGTTACTGAGCATACTATACTCATACTCCGTTACTGAGAATAATCTCGAGTCAAGTCTCGTCACGTCAGTGCCTTTTATCCCTTCGGCCAGGGGCTCGACGACGTTAGATCCCGGGGTTCTTGGTCGGTCACCCAACCAAGAACCCGCGAGTCTCGAATTCGCTTAACCTTCGTGACTTCACAGAGCGTAGTAAACGAATTCGGCTAGCGCCGCCGGCTATAATGCTGTAACAAAAATGCGTAACAAACTCTGGTTCTCATATCATTACGTCAATATGTTATTATCTTAAATGAAATCACAACAGGAGTGGTAGACATTAATTCAGGAAGTACGTAATGTAGTACATAAAAAGAAACAAATGACGCACGCGTCTTTTTTTACGAATTACAACCCGTCTGGACCGTGATTTCCGTTCTTATGAAAAATGATGAAAAAGACCGTGAAAAAGTGATTTATGAGCCTATCTGAAGCGCTTCCGTTGGCCAATCGTTGGATGAGGCGCACCCAGGGGGAGGTCTTGCGCATCGCATCCTGCTTCAGCCAATGAGCTTCAGACACCAGTTCGTGTTACAATATTAGCGGGAATTTTTAAACGCAGTCAGTTAATACCGAAATTATCATCTTATTGCAAGTCATTGAAACAGATATATGAAGCATTGCCTTTAAATATTACGTCTTTTACACTATCATCGTGTAATTTTTGCTTGGTCACCATCGAAAATCGTCACGTACCGCTTTTAAAATGTTTCTCAACTTCTTGCTCTCCATGCAACATGACGGACAGCAACTGGTGTGGCTATTGAAACGGTGTCAGTGCTCTGGTCACGTGGTTCGTTAAGCAAACTGGTGCTACGCAGAACGAACACAAATCGGTGCTCAGGAGTAGCCCGCCTATATCTTTCCACTACGGGCGCACCACCAGTAGAACGGCATTAGCTTTCGGCCATTCGGGAGCTCGGCGCGTGGAGCCTGTTGCGAATCCTTCCTTTCGCACGGTCAGTGTCTCTGTGCGGAGGCTGCCAAGGCGCCCCTCGCCCCCTCCCGCCGGGCAGCGCAGTGACAGCGTTGCGTCGTCAGCCAGCAAGGAGAGATACCTGCAGGTGGAATTCTAACCAACACGATGTATGGGTCGGCACCGGATATCGCTATCCAGTGGGGGAAAACGCCCCACCTCCCTCGATAAAACATTCACTACATTAACAGGACTAATAACCATTGCAGTTGACGTGCCAGAAAACATCAATAATAATGCAGTTCATAAAATGCGAGGCAAATCCTATCTTTCTAAGATATGATTTGAAAAGAATAAGCCCTATTAGTATAGATCTGTTTGGTCACAAGGAGTACCAAGAGGTTTGTAATTCTGATTCTTTGAATAAAATCTCCATTTTATTAATTACACAACTGACGATGTCCTAGAAATTAATATTATTTAAGCATTTCCTTACAAATGTAACATTACTAAGAACATAAAATTATAGTTTAATCACTGTGAGTTTTAACATTTTTGAAGTTTCGATATTAATCTTAATGTAAATTCATGAAACAAACCCTCCTTTATACTGCACATAAAATTTAGCGCGATTTTACTGCTTTCTCATAACTGCACATAACATAACTGTACCTTAGAAAATGTTTTCCAAGTTATAAATTATTTCTATTTCTATACAATTTGTGTGATGGCATATGAAAATGGCGAAATGTGCCACTAGGAAAAAACAAATGTAAAGATAAGTAAAGGAGAAAAAGGTTTGAAATATGTTTGTGAATAGTTTTTAGAAGCTCTCCAAATAGCATGTCATCGCTCTGTGAAGTTATTTAAATCACTAGTGTAAACGAATGGCAGAGATAAAATTTGATCCGCATTACAAAGAGAGTAGAAAGAGTATTAGACCTTAAAATGCTGTCAATCTAGACTGACTTCATCCATCAGTATATTTGAATGAAAGAGCTAATACCAACTTTACATTGATTAGGGAATGGAGTGCCAACTTTATTTGTATACGGAAGCTCCCGCGGCTCAAGTCGATTTCTTGGCTGTCCGCGTGACGCCGCATAGTGGGCTGAGCGGCCGACGTTTCACCTATTATGTCGCAGGCTTTCTCAGAGCAGTTACGACGCGTTTTCCCCTCGCCAGTGACCCTGGCGAGGCAGGAATTTATTCAATGCTCCGTGTACATGATTTTGCTCCAGCATTGCTGCTTTTGGAGCTTGGGGCGGGATTTAACTTAAACAAACTAATTAACCTATCTTCATAATAAATTAAAAACTAATAACATCTAGCCTCTTTGGGCGGTTAGTTTTTAAAAAATGAAGTAGAAAATTTCGGTTTTGTTAAGTTCTTTAATTGTTCATATTATCTTCTATTTTTCTTCTTTTAAACATTCACGCTCTCATTAATACTAATATATATTTACAAAATACTTTCACTTACGCATTCATACCACTTTATTCTCACTGCACTATTTACTCTGAGTTTTCGCCACGGCGCCGACTTAACTCAAGCGTCCGTGGCGCCGCGACGTCTTCGTCGCTTCCAGGCGGATTAGGCCCGGCGGAGCGCGTTTCCGCGCATCCGGCGCGATTTCCGGCATCTGGGAGCAGCGACCGCCTCCCACGCAGTAGCTGCTCCCCCACATCGCACAGCTCAGAGAACTTGTGCGGGGGAAGTGCGCGGAAGGTGAAAGCGACGTGCTTTGGGCCCTTTCTTCTGTGGAAGGCCCTGTGCATGCCGCTGTTCGCCGCTACGCCGGTCTCGGGCAGGATGCACGGAGCGGATGGCCTCGGCGCCCTTGCAAGCGCCGTCTCCGCCCGCTTCTGCAGCTCCGTCAGGAACTGATTGCGCACGCCCAGCACTCTGAACACGTCAGCGTTACGGGAAGTGCGGTCGCGTCTGGTATTTGAAAGGTCAGGGCTCGCCGCTCTGTTCTCTGCGTCTCGAATGGGACGCAGAGTGGAAGGAGGAGCGGCCGCGAATACCTCGCATGCATACGCCCACAAGGAACGCACGCACGCGGTGAATAAGCACCGCTTTAAAGAAATGGAAAGATAAGGAGAACGAAGAAGAGGTTTCAAAAGAAAAGTGCGGTTTTTTTTATCTTGGCCGCGAGATATCGAGCGTGCGCATGCCAGCGAAGACCACTGTCAAGTAGCACGCCCAAATATCTCTCTTTACTCTGCCATGGGAGACGCGCGCCCGCCAAGCTCACCGTTTCATTGGGGTGTGCCTTCTTACGAGTGAAGTTGACGGCCACACATTTCCCTAGGTTAAGAGCGAGTCGTTTCCGACTCAGCCATTCGGAAAGGGCGACGAGACAATCGCTTAAGTATTTAATTGACTGCCTTTCGTTCGTTGATTTCGCTTAATACACAAAATCATCCGCGAACATCAGGAGCCCGCAGCGTTGAATACCAGTCCTTTTATCAGCAGGAAGCGGCGCGTCATTCACGTATAAGCCGAAGATGGTAGGAGAGAGAACACTCCGCTGGGGCACTCCCGCCTTGGCTCGTGTGAGGGAAAAATATACGTTGTTAACTCGCACTTTGAACTGCCTGTCAGAGAGGAAACTTGCGATCAATCTTAGTTTAGTCGCTTACCCCCAACTCCGTGAGGCATGCGAGCAACCCCGCATGCTACACAGAGTCGAAAGCCGACCGCATATCCAGAAAGACCACTGGCAACTTTTGCCGACTCTCGAGGGCGAGGCCGATCTCCATGCAAAGCTGCTGCGAGGAGCTGTGACCAGCACTGAAGTCCAATTGTTCATCTCTGAGAAGGTTGAGACGTATTTCCTTTTGCAAACGGGACAGAATCAGTCTCTCGAACGTTTTCCCTAAGATGGAGAGTACACTAATAGGTCTATAACTGCTCGGGAGTAATTAATTCTTGCCAGGTTATGGTAATAGCGAGATGGTCGCTAATCTCTATGCCTTGGGAAAATATCTAGCGACAGGCACGCATTGAGAAACTCGAGTAAAAACTCGACTACACGCCCGCGCAGAGCGCGTAGTTGCGCTGCAGAAATACCATCTGGGCCACGAGCTTTCTTAGGATTTAAAGCTCTCAGCTCCGCCTCTAACTCCCTCCTCGTCACTCCGCGCGCCGAGGAAAGGGTGGCCGGCGGGCCAATGGCATAGTAGCTGGCAGTGCGCGCCATTGGCTCACCACCTGTTACAGTGGCGTCCAATGACGGCGCAGCGGCACCCAATTCGAACGCACGGAACAGCCGATCAAGCGAATCCGAGAGGATTTCACTTTTTGTAGCGTCATCCCAGACGTAAACAGGCGTAGGTGATGGAACACCGGGCGCCCCCGTCTCGGAGTTGCTCTGCGTCGGGCTGTTTACTCACGATTTGCGTCCCAGCGCACGAGATAAATCCCAAATATGCCTCTCATGAAGATTGCACTTTGAACTAGTTTCAGACCATTGAACAGCTCTCTCATCGGGATCGCCGTAGCGGCGATGAACTTAAACAGTTCTGCGCAGATCTCATAGGATCCTTCTTTGCTCATCTGTTATCTCAGGGCGAGAATTCTCTACTCGAGTGACAGTTGTATTTTGCTTGAAAACCGATTCCAACGTTACAGTGAAATGATTCACTGCTTCGTCGATCCGTATTTAGTGCTTTCTGCTCAAGCTGAGAATTCAGCAGTGTTGCGAAACCTGCCCTGTCTGTGTCACTCGAGGTTCGAAAGTTAGCTTGGCGTTTCGCTACAAGAGACGCCACCACACATGTTACTGGATTAAGATCGGAATCCAATGCGGCGATTGAACCTCAATTGCGGCGATTGCGTGCGGCGGAAGCCTTTTTCCTGCTAGGATCTTTTAAGCGAATGGGTCTCTCGGCCTCTTTTGCACGCGCGTCTGAAGGACGCGTGGGCAACGTGCAAAATCTGCACCCTGTGTAGGATGCAGCATGGTTTTTCTTGCAATTGCAGCAAACAGGTACAAGATTGAAATTACCTCTTTTCGGGCAATGCGCCGTTCCTTTCTTATCGGCCTCTGCTGGGTGACCCTCGCCCGTGTAGAGACGGCAGCGCACATCGTACTCGCAATTGCGAGCGATGTGGCCCCAACGGCAGCATCGCAAACAAAATCGAGGTCTTGCCCAATTTTCGCGTTGGACCTCGATTGTAAAAGATTCTAATTGTTGAAGATGGTAGATCTTGCGCGACTCGGTGGTGTCACGAAATGTTACTGCAAACGTTCCTGTAGGAACTTGTAATCGCCTAATTTTGGTGCCTATTGCACCTTCGGCTACATCAGAATCGTGGTTTCTGGTGACCACAGATTCTTTCAGCAGACAGATTAGCCTTTCTGCATGAAGATCGTAGCCTAGCTCTCTCAGCTTACTGTCTACGTCTTCATTGGTATAGCCGAGCGGAAGCCCTCTAATAAATACTTTTAAGTACTTTTCTGAATTCACGGGCGGGGGCGGGTGTGCGAAGAGGAAAATCTCTCTGCAAGCATAGCTCTCAGCCTCCTTGTACGCAATACGATCATAAGTGTGTATTGCATACACAACCCGTTTGCGACGGCTGGTTACCTTCCCAATGGTCGCCTTGTACCCTGTTTACGATCCAAGATTCCTGTCGTGCATCAGAACCTGGTCAGACCTGATCTTAAGCCGTATTGAAAAGGGGTTTTAGGTGGCCGTGAGGTGGCCGGCGAACGTGAAGGGACTTCCGCAGGCGTATCCTGCGCGGAGGATCCTACCTGGGTATTCTCGCCTGCGAGCCGACTGCGCCGACTAACGGAGACAGTTTGTCAGCCGTCAGATCGCTCGTCGCCTACAGGGAAGGGTTCGGGAGTTTGCTGACGTTGCTCAGGGCTCGTCGGCGAACTCACCATACCGGAGGAACTTTGCAGTTGTTGAGGTCGGTTTGGTTCTGCGGGGAGCGCATCGTGGGCCTGGATGGGCCAAGCCTTCCATTTACCCGCTCGCTTCCTCTTCTTCTTCTTTCGCCCCTGTCCAGGAGCGACGTTGTTGTTTGTATTGGTGGTCGAGTGTTGATGTTCGTCCGCTGTCGGGATGTTTTCCAGCTCCATAGAGCTTTCGCGCGTGTCGAGACACGTGCGTTTGGCTAGTGGAGAGGTGGTAGTAGGCGAGGTGCTGAGCTCAAAGCCGTTAGCCACGTTCTCCAGGTGAAGGAGTGGTGCGAAACCGGAGCATCTTGTGATGCGCGCTCTACGGTCTCCAACGCCACTTCTTTTCCTGCTGATGAACTGGTAGAGTGCGAGGCGGTCGAACCCAGTGCTCCGTCGCTGCCCGAACCCGGCAACGTTCTGGGTGACGCGGGGTCCAGGCAACGAGCGTTTCCGCTGGGGACGTTGTCGTTTGCACCATCTGAGGTGGTACTGGGGGTGCCACCCAGCTCAAAGCTACCTTCACGACCAAGGAAAGCGGATTCCCCATCACTGCGGCGCCGCTTGACAGAAGTTGTTGAAGGGGTGGTAATCGGTGAAGTGCGCATCTCGTATGAACACACACGCTCTCGTACATATTGCTACCCCATAGTGTCCTTTGGAAGGATCGACACGAGCCCCGCAGTGCGAGGCGGTGCCTGTATCCCCCGTTGCTGGTTCAGACCCGTTAGAAGCGTGCTGCCAGGCTCCAAGCGAGGGACTGCTCCCGCGCCGGCGCTTTGGAAGCTTCCCCAGAATTTTAACAGGGCGTCATAGTTCGTCAAGACGAACGCTGCAATCGCTCCGCTGGGTATTCCGGAGAGCACGTCCTCCATGTCCCAAGCGTTCAGATTTGACACATCGTGAATTTTCACAGGCGGCGGCGGTGGTGGTGGTGGTGGAGACGGTACCTACCACCACAATCTTCATGACTGGAGGGGCAGTCTTCAAAAGCTCTACTCCACCCAGAGCAATAAGATCGCAGCTCTTGTGGCGCTGTGCTAGAGACAACGTCGACCCGGACGAAATCGTCCAAGTGACATCGTCACTCAGCGTGCGCCTCCGGTCACAAGTCGGCGACAAAGCATTTCCCCTCGACGACGGGCGTCGCGGAGTAGTCGTTTTATCGTCAGGTGTAGCCATATTTGCTACGGGAACATTTTTGCTCGAGATCCCCGCGAGAGCGGTGTTTAATCGCGGGTAGGTAGCGTGGCCCTTGCTACGATCCCTCACGGTTTTCCACTTAACGTTTCGTCAGAGCGTAGCTCAATCACGAAAGCGCCAGGTACTAGCCGTGAAAGGATGTCTGCACGAACTTTCCACTTAACGCAGCGTGGGAGCGTAGCTCAACCACGTGCGCCAGGTACTCGTCACGCGCCGCAGCAGAGACCAACTCGAAGCCAAGACGAAGGACGGAGCAGAGAAAACCAGGATGAGCGTGCTGCGAGGTCGAATGCGGAAGCGGCCCGGTGTGCGGCGGCTTCTTCCCTGCAGAAGAATCCGCTGCCTGCTGCTCTGCTCTGCTCTGCTGCCTGCTGCTCTGCTGCTAAGCGACGCGTTGGTTTTTTTTCGTTTTCCCGTCTCCAACTACCCTGGAGAGGCGGGAATTTATTCATATCAGGTTATACATTTGCTGCAGCCTTTTCGGCTTCTCCAGCTTCGGGAGGGCGGAGATCTTAAAAATACTACTTAAAAACTAGCTTATAATTAACTTATAATTTCTTCTTTAAAGTTCTTTATAAAGTTTAGGTATCTTCTGGTTCTCTTGTTTCTTTCATTCGTAATCTCTCTCTCTCTCTCTCTCTCTCTCTCTATATATATATATATATATATATATATATATATATATATATTGTGACGTCACGGGATTAGACAACCCCATAACGCCACCTTCAGCCATGTAAAGAACCTCACTAACAGAGAGGACTAGGGTACGCGGCGGAGTGATGGCCGGTAAACGCGCCATCTGCCCACAGCTTTTCAAACTACAACGCCCGAACTAGTGAGTAATGTTTTTCCGTGAGGCCACGAAAGGAGGAGAATATGCATCCCTCCAAAAATTTCCCCCGGCGCGAGTATCATAAGTATCGCGGCGCGCCTCGGAGGAACTCTCTTTTACGGCAACTGCGGCGGCGACTAGAAGAAACTCTTTTACAACGACTGCGGCGGCGATCAGAAGAAGCTCTTTTGCTACAACTGTAACGGCGAGTACAAATAGATAGTATAGGAGTTTACTTTAACTTGATAGTTAAAAGCTAGCTCGGAAAAGCGTATCTTAGAAAAGTGAAGTAATTAGGAGATTGAGTGCAAAATCATTCGTCGCGGTCACAATAATTCGGAGAGCAAGCCAAGTAACTGTTTTGACATCGGAATAACTTCAAAAGTTGTAAAATTCGCGCAGAAGGACAGTAATTTAATCCAGCATCTCACATTGCACGCTGAGATCACACATGCCTAAAGTGTGGTAGGTCGGCCGAGCATGTGAGCATAACTCTTGCAACATTAATAATTTCGAGGCTGGAAGCGCGAACGAACGTGTACGATGCGGTGGAAGACGGACGACCCCAGGAAGAAAGAAGCGTAGGCGAGAAGGACTTGGTCTAGAGCGAGGATAGTACGGTTTCGGAACGAGAGAAAGGTGTGGAAATGGATTGCTTGGCGGCGTTCGAGCGGAAGGGACTGCTTTCGTCGCAACACAGCACGCGAGACGAGGCGGCAACGCGGGGCGAGCGGCAGAAAATCCCCAAGGTTACCTACAGGCGAACGACGCAGAGCTGGTGAAGTGAAGGCAGTGTTAAAAGTGGGTGAAACGTCTAAAATAGGAGGGAGAAGTATTTCGAACTGTGTGAGGGGCAGTTTCCAGGCCATTTACCGCACGTGTCAGTAGATTCATTTAAAGAAGTCTACCTTGTACAATTTTACGTAAATGATTAAGAAATTTTATATGTTGTACAGTTAATATTATCCAGAAAGATCACTTTGTTGTATTATGTTTCAAGTAATTGCTTTTGTGACATGTAAAAGGGTTTGAAATAATTAACGTGAATGCCACGTATATTTTGTATAGTGAGTGCGAAGCCCAAGGCTAGCACCTGTGAAAGGGTTTCTTTTAAACAAGTATCAAATTCATTTGAAGAGAAGCCGTGCACGGAAAACTAGAGGCTAAAAGAGTAAATAATTTAGTAGGGGAAAACTCAGAAAGGAGTAATTAAATCCTCAATTGTAGTTTATGAAAGTGTGTTCAGGCAGTCGAGGTGACGCCTATATGTTTTGTTTTTTTGTCTTGTTTCATTTTTTTCAGTGACCAGCTACTTAAAGTGCAATAACCTATTGTGAAATTGCGTTACTGTAAATTTTCTCATTGAATATATGTTCATATTATTATTATTTAATTTGATTCATTGTGTTAAGGGTTCAGACCTTTCTCATACCCGAAAGATCCTGCTTCCTGAGAATTGTAAGCTCGCTTCACGAGCATTCATGCTATCACAACCCACCACGTGTGGTAAAGTAGGTAAAGTAGGTAGGTGGGCGTGTTACAATATATATATATATATATATATATATATATATATATATATATATATATATATATGCGACGGAACACACGTCGTGGCCTTCCCTCCGACGCGCCGCGCATAATACAACTCTGTTGCGAGAAGGAGTCGTTAGCCCTAAGGATGTGTGAGATCGCGTGGGCGTTACCGGCGTCGTTCGACAGTCCACTGCCGTCCCGACGTCAGACCTCTCGAGTTGTTTCGAATCGCTTGCCTGGATGAGGCTTATGCCTGAAAATGCACCTGGGTGGGGAATATGGGCAGGTTTATACTCAAAGCAAAACACTTGTGGCTCTGGCATACAAGGCTGTATATTCTACAATCAAGGAATGACAAAAACAAAAAAAAACACACA
This sequence comes from Teleogryllus occipitalis, assembly GCA_011170035.1. Taxonomy (NCBI): domain Eukaryota; kingdom Metazoa; phylum Arthropoda; class Insecta; order Orthoptera; family Gryllidae; genus Teleogryllus; species Teleogryllus occipitalis. The sequence goes on from BLKR01001283.1 coordinate 301,251, forward strand.
CACAAATTCAACAAAAATAGCCCTTGACAAACAATCACGTACAGAAGGCGATCTTCGTGCTCGGAAATGAATATTCGGAGCAATTATTGCTACCTCTCTTCACAATAAATCACCTTATTTCATCATTCATTTAATGAATTGTACTTTATACACCAGTTGGTGCAGGCATGCCTTGGTCTTAAGGACCCAAAGAATACAAAGTTGAACCTTCTTACTCTGAATTGCTTTCATTCCTGACAAATGGTTATTAATCCATAATACACTGCAATCACTACTTCTTAAACAAAACTCGGCACAGAGCAAAATTAATCAAACTATTTACAACACCCCTTTTTAACACTTAATTAATTGTGTGACTTGTTTAAAGTGAATTAATCATTTCTGTTCTTAACATGGCTTTCATTCAAGAGTTCCACACATCAACGTTCACAAATGTGGCTTGAAATACCTAATATTTGAAAGCTTTTAAGAAACAAACAGTGTGGTTTAGCGTCGTTCAATTACATTTCTTTCGTTTCTGCAACCGTCTGTCGCACGGGTACTCACGCTTCTCCAATGGGGTTTTACGTGAACTGGCCTAGTCGAGTGCTGTGAGCGGCGCCTTGGCGCCTCGGCGTTTGGGGACGTGACGATCGCGCTCTACGCGACCTCCGGGGCTCTCGCTGCGCTGGCCGCGACGGATCGTGCTGGCGACGCGTCGGGGTAGCCTGGCCTCCATGATCCTCCACCCCTCCTTCCGCTGCGTCTCCGTACCAATTTTCTCGGCCGGGAAGTGCCTCGGCCTCGCCTCTGCGCCCGTCTTCCTTCCCCAACACAAATGCTTCTCTGGCGGTGTTTTCAGGAATGGTTATCGCCTTGGCTCCTTGCTTCGGTGATGTGACGTAGCGGCGATGCAGAAAATTGTTCGGCGTACGCCGGAAAAGAGTCCGATTCAGCCCTCACTGAATTCACATAATTCGCTCCCACTGAAACACGTTTCTTTTCCGTTGTGAGTTATCAACAAAAAACGAGTTCAATGTTCGTTCTCTTCCCGTATTCGGCTGAAACAATCTCGCGTGAAGTTCACTGCTAGCGACTCGCGACCGGTTTCTCTTCACTAACCGTCACTTATAACGGTTTTTACGTGATTTGTGAGACGCGTTCCGCAGCCATCCGTCCTCCTCCGAGATTTTTCTGAGACCCCTTCAACTTTCAACGGAAAAAAATTTCTTGCCGTTGGCTTCCCTCGTTTTTCGGATACCGGCCAATCACAAGATCTCGTTCCCAAGCTTATCTTTCGAATTTCTTATTCGTGGACAAGCGTTTCGCTCGAGGCGGCCGCGGCCGACGTCAGACAGTGACGGGGTTCTCGCGCCCCGTTCAAATTAGCGAACTGCCGAAGACGGTATTTTGGGAATTTTTATATGTGGTCCGGTCCGTTACCAGGGCGTATATTCGAGCTCGTCTCATTATATATATATATATATATATATATATATATATATATATAAACACATTCACTCACTCATTCATACCACTTTATACTCATTGCACGCGTTGCTGCGCGTCGGGAATTAAGTATTGCCCGGCCTGGGCGCCCGGGTGGGGCAGGTGCGCCGTGATTGGAGGAGGGGTCCCTCAGATTGGCTAGCGGACTATGCCAACCCGGGTCTCATGCCGGCCGTCCTAGTGGTCGGACGGTGTGGAGCAGCTCCCTCGCAGTCGCGGATTGGGCAGCTCCCTCGCAGTCGCGGATTGGTGGTAGTAGAGATTTCCAGGCCGGGTTAAGGTTGAGGCCAGCGTCCGCGTTGATGTTGTGCGGCCGTCTATTGATTTCCCGAGCCCCTTTGATACGTGTAGGCCAGTATCGGTTTTCCTTGTGTAGGAGCCGAGTTTTGTCAAAGTCGATGGCATGTCCGGAAACCTCCGTGTGGTGCGCTATAGCCGAACGGATGGTGTGGTTCTTGTTATAATGGGATATGTGGTTCGGGGATGGGATATTGGACGTTCGGTCACTCTGCGCCCGGTCTCGCCGATATGTCCTGCCACAGCTGCAGGGAACTTCATAAACGCTTGCCGACTGAAGAGATGGTAACGGGTTGCAAACTTTAGTTGCAATATCGTTGCCATCTTTATTTGCAAATCGGTGAGTACACATGTTCTTTCTTTATAATATTAACTGATTTTGGTTGACGTTGAATTAGGACTGATTTTGGTTTTGCGAAAAAAAACGTATCCAATATATACAGTAAATACATTGTACATCTGAAACGTATTAAGTCGTTATAAACCAGTCAGAGCACCATGAACGAGCAAATTACTCGTCCATCCACCAAACCGCCTTCACTACACATCGCAATTACAATGTATCTATGAAACGTACAAGTAAACAAACGCCAGTCTCGTCAGAAAAGTGTGTTCCAAAACTGCGAAAGGCCCCATAAACTTTGAGTTTTTGTTCACTTACTAGTCTTAAAGCTAAATGTAAATGGTATCACGTTCCTAAACTTCATTTTACTCCAAAGAAAATATAGCCCAAAATTTAATATTTTTTTCACGGAAAGTTTTTCGAGAATATTTGCGCATTCTGTCCCTTACTGGCTGAGATGATATTCTTCAAATTATAGTCCTATAAGATCTAATCGCTGTAAGCCTCGAACCTAGTTCAATTTTACAGAAATGTCAACCATAACGCTAACTTCTAGTTTCAAATTTGTCCCGAACTATATTTTATCTCTATGATTGTCGTTATATCCAGATGAGAGGCAATGAAATACTCTCTTCAGTGACGAAACTAATTCTGATTGTCAAGTACAAACAGTGGAAAGCAACAATTCAGACATTTTAAATTGGTCCTATAAAAATAAACTTACCACATATCAAGGGAAAATAGAATGAATGAAATTTAACATTTCCAAAACGAATTTTCAAATGCACCTTCAAATGAAAAATTACGCAAATGATTCAGATCGAAAGCAAACAAATAGACCTTGCTATTCGATATTTTATGTGGAACAAACCTCTGTTAAAACCGAATTCAATATTAAGTACATTCGTGTATGCCCTCGGAATTCTCGCCCATTTAGTGACTTCGCATACAACTCAAGGAGTATATTTAGACATTTTTATTCTCGACTGAGGTGCGCAAAACAAATTTTTACACAGTCGTTTGAGTCAGGCAACGGAAAACTCAAATATTTCACAATTTTGTTTAAGTACGACGCGCGGATTTAAAAATCTGGCCCCATAATTTATTGCTAATGCCATGGAGCGCCCGTGGGCGGTAAATAATAGTTCTACACTCGGCGCCGGGAAAATGTGTTAACAAGCTCATCCCAATTTGTATTAAGATGGAACGATAAAAATGTGACAGTCAGGGACACCAAACTCTTTCATGAAAACCTGAAGGTTTATGAAATGAACTGAGGCATATTATAAAGGCAGAAACAAAAATCTACCCAAAGAGGAAGATCTCGAGGAATGGAAATTATATGTAGTTACAATAGTTTTTCATTTGTTAAATATATTTTTATAAATCACATTTTAATAATTGTAAAATCAGCCCAAACAACTCGAATTGTGACTATTTAATTTTATTGGTTTCACACAACAGCATGGAAGCGAAGAACCAAGTTTTTCAACCCACCGGAGATAAGCCATAATTTTCTCGGGAAATACATCTTACAGCTCCAGAATTTTAGATTACAAATAAAGAATTGTATGAATAATAAGCAAATTCCACCCACGTGATTCTTGTAAACCTCTCTTCATTAATCTAGGAATTTTATCTTTACCTTTACCTTATCTCTCGATTTACGAATCTGTAGTTTTTTTGTTTTTTTTAAAGAACATACTTAAGGGAGGAATATATTTTCAGCAAACGCCGATGTCTATAACTATAACACTCAACGTAGTAATCATATTTATCAGGTGACTGTATCAACCGATCACTACAAAAAATTCACATACAATACATGTACATTATTTTACCACATTTTGTCATATGACATTAAACGATTAAATTCGATTTAAGTTTATGTCCCAAGTAAAATATTTTCTGCTGCATAACTGTTTCTATATAATTAGAGACTATACTAAAAAAGAAAGTAACATTAATTTTAACAGTGATATTTAATGTATTATTTACCATTTGGACTGTATAATTCTAAACATCCTGTAACAAGAATTGTACCTCGACTTCGGGGTCAATGACCCTCCATCTCGATCAGATTTTTCGTCGTTTCCCTAATCCTTTGAGATGCTGAGATGGCCCCATGTTTTGCTTCTGGACATAAATGTAACTGCATTCTCTGCGCACGTCTTCCAGATTTCAGTGGAAAATATTGCTATCTATTATCATTTTGTCACGTTGTTGCGACAGAAGTATATTCCTTTACGGAGGCCATGATGAGGGATAAGAGCCCAAATCTACCGCTGATTAACCCTTAAAAATATATTTTATTACATCGTAGCGAATATTTTGTTAACCTCTCAGGCGCGTAGTCGGCAAATGCCGCCCTTCACAGGATCACTCTCTAGCGTGTACGACGGCATGCGCCTTTCATGCTTTCGAAGGCCAGGTCACTCACTTTTGAAGCCCAGGGTCACTCGATAAATTTCGCGTAGTGATCGCTAGCTAGCAGTTCAATATAGTATCTTAGCTTCTTGTATTCCAATTTTTACGTTTTCACATCAGCTGCTGATTTTTTATAAACGATAGTGGGGTTGCTGACGCAGACTTTTCTGTGGTAATACCACAATGGCGGGATTGACAAAATAAATTATTGTTTAATAATAATTAAATTCGGGTACTAAAATAACTAAAATTAAAAATTAAAAATTCTAAATGATCAATATTCACAATTCTCATTAAATTACTCCAAATAAATTTGTATGAAATAAATACGAGTTCAAATCAGTAGCTCTACACTTGCCATTGCCATTGGCAAGTCATGCCACCATTGACAAGACATTTGAGCGGATAAAATGAAAGAAGGAAGAGAAAAGAAAAATAAAAGAAAAGGAAAGGAAAGAAAACAAAAAAGAAAAAAGAAAAAGGAAAGGAAAACGGAAAGGAAATCAGAAAGGAAAGGAAAAAGTAAAGGAAAGGATTTCTCTTGGAACAGGAGGCATTTTATCCGCTCAAATGTTGCCTTTTCAATACCAGTATAAATATTGTTTTTTTCACAAGTGTAGAGCTACTGATTTGAACTCGTATTTATTACGAATAATATACAAAGAAGCACTTGGCTTGAAATTTCGTCAAGTTATGTTAACAAACAATTTGTTTCATGGCGTAAAGGTACGTTACCAAATTTATGTGTTTTATCGTATGCAATGACTCATAATATTTGCGTTTAAGCTAGCGGATCCAAATTAAGACTCCAACCAATTTCTATTTTATCATTCTTATTTTCTTCATCTCTCATTACTTATGAACTTGACTTTGAACTGGCATTATCTAGAGTGTTGATATGAAGAGAGAAATACGAACCAAGTGTTTGATTGTCAGTAGTAGTGAGTTCTTAAACCTACTGATATTCATCCATCGATTGTATTTAAAGAATACTTATATATTAAATTATAAGCTGGTAAGTATAGAGCACATATGACTTTTAACTAGTGGTGTCTGTACAGTACATACTTTTTCACATTATTTGAAGTGGTTACATGATATTATTTTCTAGTGACTTGGTCCTACGAATTATTCAGTCACCGCGTAAAAACTCCCAAGAGAAGTGTAGAATTTGGAATTTGCAATTTTCGAAAATTCCAACGTTTTAATGAAAATAGATTCTGCGCTGATTTATAAGTGTATTTCGTTCTGTTCTAGCACAATAATCAAGAAAAAATTTCATTTTTCTCAAGTTCCTCGGCACGTTTCAAATTCACAGGACCTCGAGTGCAGCCAGATCGATCAAGGAATAAATTCTTTAGAGAAAATCTTGTAAATAGGTTAATCACTAGTACGGTCGACAGACGGAGAGGCGGACGGATAAATATTTTTCAAAAACCAGCTGTTCTAGTATCAGAACTCCAAAAACATGTAATTCCATCAAAGTCTCGTGATCAATTTCTTGCAGCATTACATACTTTCTCTATACATTGTGTGCGACAAAGTGAAACTCGTTCTTCAATTCTCAATAGGAAATACTTCTCGGTAATATCACCATGCAATTTTTCTCAGTAGGCTGTATGTTGACTATAAAACAATGACGTAAGTCTACAAACTCTCCCTGCGATCGAAAATGTAACTATAATTGGGACTTGCTTTTCTCTTGTTTGTTCAATTGAAAATCCGACTCTCAATTTGATATGGAAATAAAATAAACCTACTCATGGGAATAAAATGAAAATAACATAAAAATGTAACAAAATATTAACAGCAAATTAACAGAAATTTATTCTTGAGACAGAAGGGGGAAAATTCATTGATTTATTTAGCCATAAAACAGTAAAAACTGTATGTAACGTAAAGGGGAGAAGATCATGACGATGTGGTTGGGAAATTATTAGTTTCAGAGTCATCGGGGCTCACTTGGCGCATTAGCGCGTCACTTGGTTGTTGGAATTTGTGTGGAGTTTATCTTCTGCGATAAGGCTTATGAGAAGTGAGGTTTTAATGAACTTCAATGTCGAAGAACTCTCGAGCACGCATTTTATGTGTGCTTCGTCAAATGGCACTGCTTTGAGAGTGCGTCCCTAGAATCTGGGATGGCTACACCAAAATACATTAAAAGATATCCGCAGTTGCCTGTGTGTGTATTTCACGACCACCAAACACCGCCAAACACGAGATTTTTTAGTATTTGACTGTTGTGCGTGATGAAGAAAGTGGTCGCGCGCACTGCACTGATCATCGTGGGATTCATCCCGGTTGTTGACAAACATTTTTAGCTCCTGTAATTTTATTTCACCTACGATATTTTACTGTGAATTAATGATGATATAAAAGTAATCTTAGCTATTGTTATTTATCTTTAAAAAACAAGAAATGGATGTAATGTGGGGGCAAATATAATTTGCGCGGGTTTTCTTGAGCTCTAGAATTCGTATAACGAACAGTTTTGAAAACCAGAAATGTTCGTCCTCGAATAATAGAAAACGGGTTTGCATCGGTAAACGAACTACAGATTTGATTTTATAGTACCAGTTAAAAAATTACAATCCCCTTCAGGCCCTATTCTTCTCGCATCAAACAAACAAAAAAGAGCTCAAAAGGAAATGAGCATAGTGAAGATATATTTACCGTCCCAAGCAAACCATGGGGTCTCTCTCAACTTGTACTCAACGAGTACTCAACGAATCACAAGGAACTCACCGAAAAGAAACGAAGAGATTAGTGAGGTATCATTCAATCTGCATCTCAATATTACAGGTTAAAAATGAATGTATAGAAGTAATTGCGTTACAGATATTGAGAATTATGAAATTATGCAATATGATAACTAGTGTATTAGCATGAATTTTAATATAAGTATTATATTCGTGTTTAATTCTTAGTGTAGCATCTAATTGTATAGTATTTTTTCTATTAAATACTTATTTTCTATATCAGAAGAAAGAAAATACGCATATTCTCGGAAACTAAAACATCAATCCAAGAATGGGTTTGGCCGTCGTTGCGGTTGTTGTGCTGCTGATTGGCGCGTGGGTGTACTGGTGCAATGACCCCCAGCGCAGGAGATTGGCGCGGGCGGCGAATAGGCTACCTGGGCCGCCCGCCTTGCCCTTCATCGGCAACGGACTCCTCGCGCTCAAGTTCACCAGAGAAAGTAAGTGACCTTTACACATTCGGTGTTAGATGGATAATCTTATGGAAAGAAGATTCTACATAAGATCGGAAAACATTTATCCCGTCAAACTTAGCACCTGTAAAATCCTATTGGGCGTTCTCTCGTTCCTCAGGTTATGAAAATTAGACCAGTAAAAATAATATTTTTGTATAATGATCATTTGCTGTCTCTCATTGAATAATGGTGAGACGTTGAGTACTTTTGAAATACATTTTAGATTGCTTCTGATACCTACGTTTTTATCACGAATTATTAACCTCATAGTAATGCCAGAATGAACTTTGATTCCTCAATACTGTTAGGTTAAATAAGATAGTAGCCAGTTTGACATTAATAAAGATTGCAATATTGATGAAATTATCTAAGAAAATTACTGAAAAGCGGTTAAACGTGTTACGTTTATTAACACATTTCTAGAATGGCTGAAATTCAGAACGTATTGTCAGTGTTCAAATACTTTATGAATGTAAACAAACCATTGGACTAATTAATTTGTTTATTTTTATTTTTATTAAATGAGTTTTCAATTTTCAGATTTTTTCTACATAATTAACGATATCACTATGACGTATTGGCCAAGGTATAGAGCGTGGTACGGAACTATTCCTGAAATTAATTTTTCCGAGGCTGATGACATAGAAGTAAGCAGTCACGGCTGACTCATATTTTAACCATCGTTCATTTTTTTTTTTTTTGGATGTTCACGAGAGTAACTTATTTTTTATCCTTCAGATTATTCTTAGAAGTTCCGTAAACATAACGAAAGGAATGGTGTACGACTTCTTGCACCCATGGCTGGGGACCGGTCTCCTGACAAGCTCAGGTAAGAACACAAGAACAAGAGGTGGATGCCTCACCCCTCCGTTCATTCTAAATCACGACCACAATTTGATCTGGCACATTCCAAACCAGTATTCTTATTACGAATTAATGGAGTTCGAACTGAATTTGTTCCTAGTAAGAGTCTCAAAACCTGTCAGGAAGGATTTGGTATTTGAGCTGAGCCTCCTAGAGAAATGGATTTGCTTGAAGAAACCTCTCAGTTGGGGCTTTGGCGTGACACGCACACGCAGACATTGTGTTGTTTTTTTTGTTCTTGTTTTTTAATTTATTTATTGAGTGATTGGAAATTACACAGATCAGTACTAAATTACTATCTCATGTGCATTTGCTGGCTTACATTGTAACTTATACTAAACTGAACACTAAAAACTTAAAACTAAACTACCTTACTAGAGGTGTAGGAAACTACAAGAGCCCCTACTATGAACAATTAGTAGAGAAAATGTTCAAGAACGCTTCGGAAGGAAATCTATTCTTAATTCTAGTAGGGAAGTCATTTATGTCGGAAGTCATAAGTCGTGTGAATACAAAGACACTAAATCTTGTCCTTAGGGATCACAACTTTTCTTTTGTATAATATTTTTTTATAAGAGTACTGTTGAAATTTTGGAGAACTACCGTATAAAATTTTACCAATGTTTGTGGCAATATGACTGAAATAAATTGACCTACCTGCTTGCTCTTTGACTTTTTCGAAGATTCAAAGTTAATGAAGGATTACAATAATCTAATTTTCTTCTCTAAATTATCTTCTTACAGGACCAAAATGGCACTTCCATCGCAAGCTCATCACACCAACTTTTCACTTCAAGATCTTGGAGACCTTTCAAGAGGTCTTCACTGATAAAAGTCGAATCCTCGTGGAGAAATTAAATCAGGAAGTGGAGAATAAGGAGGGGTTTGATGTGTGTCCTTACATCACGCGCTGCGCCCTGGACATCATCAGCGGTGAGGAATTGCTTCTCATTTATAATACATACGTTATGATATGTGACAATACTATCTGCCTAGCTGAATGTGTCGCCGACGCATTAAACTTTCTTCGGTTGTTTGACTTTTCTTTTTTTTTCGTTCTTCGGTTCAGAGTCGTGTTTTTTCATTTTAGATGTTTTGTCACGTTGCGAACTAACCACTTAAACTATGCAATTTTTTTGTGATATTGAGCAATTTTCCGCCTTTGGCTTTCCTGAACTTACGTAAAGTAATTGTTCCATAAAATTGACTTCTTTCGAATTGTTTCTCTTTCAATTTGTCGTAGTACATATTTTTAAAATCAATTTGAAAAACACACGACGTTGTCGGCAAACACGTATTTATTTGTTGCTCCTCCGAGTCACTTGGCTTATCCTGATTTCTCATTTAACAATTATCGTCTTCTCGATATTCTCTGAACATATAACGCTGATCCTCGCAGCCTAGACTTAGCGACCGGTCCGATGACACCGCTATGCTCTTCTCGGAGGCGTGCACTCACGGTCGTCTGATCTGGACAACTCTATAGGCCCTCCACTTATTTAGTTCATTTTCCGTGAAACGAAATTCTTCGTTTTTGTATCCTCTGCCTTTCTCTTCTACGTCTTCATTGTCTTCTTTGTCTTCTACGTCGTCATTGTCTTCTTTGTCTTCTACGTCTTCATCTTGTTCTACGTCTTCATCTTGTTCTACGTCCTCCTCTTGCTCTACGTCTCTCTCTCTCTCTCTCTCTCTCTCTCTCTCTCTCTCTCTCTCTCTCTCTCTCTCTCTC